>QXTE01000076.1:1707273-2057167 GCA_003942145.1 Platysternon megacephalum
ATGCCCAAGGAGTAGAAGATATCCCCTTCAGAAGACATCCCCAGACTCACCTTGCAGCCCCCAAAGAAGGAATTGGATGGACTAAATGGACAGTGCACCTCTCTATCTGAAGCCTAGCAAGGGAGGTATGTGGATCCCACTAGAATTTAAAATGAAAAGTAAGGGAGGGGAGACTCTACTAGAAGACCTGGGCAGCTTTAGATACAGTACCCGGCACTTAGGAGGATTTCCACTTCTGAGCCATGGAAGCAGAAATTGACTTTTCCTTTCCAGATTTAGCTAATATTCAGAAAGGGAATCTAGCACCTGCCTTCCAGATTTGAACACCTCAAGCTCAATTTGGGCAGCTGTTACTTCATTTCTCCCAAATCAAATATACTGATCCACTGTAACTTGCTGTAGAAAAGGTAGGATAAAATTGAGCAAGAAATGCTTCCCAGTGGTTTTTAGGACTGGAATTGCTATTTTCAACAGCCATTGCCTTTTTTTTTTTTTTTTTTTAGTTTTATTTGTTTAAAAGGAAGACAGTGATATTGCATTGGCAAATTCCCATAGAAACAAAGAGTGGAACAAAAGAATAATAAAGGCACCTCAACTTTTCCTCATTTATGGAGGACAGTCTTATAATATGCATCCAGATATCCTCCAATCACACAAGCTGAAAATTGTTCCACTTTACTGCAGTTCTGTAACCATATGGGAACCAAACCTGTCTGTGTTCTGTGCACATCCAAAATTCCTGCTGAATGACCCGCCCTGGGAGCAAGTTACCAGTGACCCAGGGCTGGGGTGGCAGGAGGGCGCAGGTTGGCGGGGAGAGCCCAGGGCTGGGGCAGCAGGGGGGTGCGGGTGAGGGGAAGGCACTGGTGGGGGGGAAAAGGGGGAGCCCAGAGCTGGGGCGGCAGGGGGTGCATGTGGGGGGGGGGGGGGGGGGGAGGGCCCAGGGCTGGGGGGGGGGGCAGCCAAAATTTTTTTTGCTTGGGGCAGCAAAAAACCTAGAGCCAGCCCTGATTTCACCTCCTGGCTGGGTTCCCAAGTAATCCCTAAAATTCGGGCAGACCCTTGTGGCAGATTTTTTGGCTTAAAAGGGCATTGTCAGGCCAAATTTGGCCAGTTTCTAAAATTAAACTTCTACAAAACCTCAGAACAATGTAAATGTTTCCATTATTATTATTATTATTATTATTTAATTCTAATAGCAGGTTTGTTTGTTTTTAACAAAAAACAAATATTTCTTCACACTGTAGGAAGCCCCATATGTTGCAGCATTGTTCTAGTCTATGAGTACCTGAAAGTAAAACTGACCAATCTATTTATTGTCCAAGCTGGGAAAAATGCAAAAAGTAAATGAACATAAGTAGTTAAAGATCAGATTAAAAACAACAAACAAACAAACAACTTTTGCTCTTGAAAAATCAAAATATAAAGGTAAATAATTTAAATATACAGTTAATCTTTATCTTGCTCTTTTGCTTGTGTTTAAGGAGTGTGTGTCAAAAACTGACATACTGAATCAGGCTATCACAGGCTGTTTTGATTCCACCACCATCAAGGAGGTGCTATGTTCATAGCTTGAGAAACTGCTAACTCCTACCCCCGCTCTGTGAGTCAAAGCAGTGCTGTCAGCCCCTCACTTTCATGAGCATCTCCCCAAAATCCAGATAACCTTTTTAAAAAGACACAAAACCCTGTTAATAGTTATTGCCTGATCAGTTGTTTTCCCATATCTAGGCCTTGATTCTGCAAAGACCTATGCACATGTTTAACTTTACACACTTCCATGGGATTTTGCCTTCAGTGGGACTACTCCACCATGTGCAAACTTAAGCATGTGCACAGGTCTCTGTCAGACTGACGGGGGCTCTTTCTTCTCCTCCTCCTCCTCCACAGATGTTCACAGAAAACCTTTGTAAGTATATTATATCTCACCCTTCTTTTAAAAATCAACACAGGATACTTTATCAAGAAATGAAAAATTAGGCTACTGAAGTTAAAGAAAATATAATATTAGTGAATACCCAGTAAGATGACGTGACAAAGGCCAGAAAACGTATTAAAGGAAAAACACCTTTGTTCTTAAAAACTGAGCTAGCTTAAAAAAAACCATCCAAGCACTTCGTCACACACTTTGTCCACATGCGTCTGACAAAGTGGGTATTCACCCACGAAAGCTTATGCTCCAATACTTCTGTTAGTCTATAAGGTGCCACAGGACTCTTTGTCACATATTCCACAGAGGAACTCTAAGTAGATAGCACGGAGATCACTATTCTAGTGACGTGTGTTTAAAAAAAAAAAATTAAAAAGAGAAGGATGGGGAGTGCAAAATGTTCCTGTACATATAACACACAACACTGTTATTTTCCAGGGGGATAAATTGGCCTTTTTAATCCTTTAAGCCTGGCATAGTATCAAAGCAGATATAAAATAGTCACACAGCTCAATTTAGAAACATAATTTTTCTTATGTTGAGCTTTTATGAAGAGCTTCCTGCAAAGCTACAAACAATGGTCTGTCCGGCAGTCACGCCACACTGAGGTCACCCTTTCTTGCAAGGTCTTGTTTAAGGAGGCATTTTGCCAAAAGGTAAACAGAGGTCTGCCAAAGACATGTGGAATTAAAAGTCCACTGACCCTCAAAGAGGGACCCTAGTAGATCCACCACCAGAAACAGCAACATCATCATCATCATATGCTTGTTTGTTATATATATATAATGGGTGGGTGGGTGTATAAAAAGAAAGAAGGATCAGATATTTGATGCCCTTAACCAAAAATCTTGCTCTTAGTCTACTGAAGCCAATGAAACGACTCCCATTGACTTAAAGAGGTGTGGATAAGGCCCTTTGTGAAATTCACCCTGTGCAAAAACAAAGCTCAAGACACAGACAACTTGTGCTGGCCCTCTGCACGCAATAGCAAGGGTTGTTCCTGTTGTTCAGGACTGAGGTAGTTCTCGACACACGTTCATTCTATATCTCCTAGTATTTCTAGAATATTGATCATATGAAATGAATGCAGGGCAGGCTATAGCATCTGCAAATTGAGTGGACAACAAATAGGAGATCTGGTTCTCCATGGAATAGATTAGTATTTTTGAAAGATCTGAAGCTGGAGTGATTATAAATACATGATTTTTATGATTTACATGAAAAGCCTGGCTCTGGTGTGTATGGCTCCTTAAATCTGCTCACTCAGATCTCAAGTGGCCTGTTTGTGGTACATTCTTGGCCTCGTCTCAACAGGAAATTTATGCTACAAATTTTCCTTCATTGCCACCAGAACAGCTTCACTGTTGGGATCACTAGTGTAGACTGGATGCCAGCAACTGCCATTGTCTTAAACACATGTTTTATAGACTTGTTCTGAGTAGCCAAATAATTGGAGCCCTCTCTACATCAGTGCTCCTACCTCTGCATAAAGCCACTTTTGCCCTGGCCAGGCCCCTCAGGCTCCAAAGGGATGTAGCACAGAATTAGGGTCTTCCTGACCTCTTTGGACATTCCTCACTCTTTTTGCAAACCATGTACTTCACCTAGCTACTAGGAAAGTTGCTTTGGAAATGCTCCTACAAAAAGATGAGAGAGAGAGAGATTTCTTTTCAAATCCTGCTATAAAGTACAAAAGCCTCCAGAGAATACAATCAGTCCGGAACAAATGTTGTCCCTCTGACCCGATGTATTGTGAAGCTGAAAAGAAGTCCTACTTGTTTATGTTTTATGCTCTTTGATTTCACATGTAGTTTGGAAACCCTGCTGACATTAAAAGATTTGAGCTTGAATACATTTTATTGTTGTTGTATAAAAGGTTAAAAAAATACCTTTTCCAAAGCATCTCTATCGAACAGCTCCTGCACTGCCAAGAGCTTGATGCTGTAAGAGAGAAACACAAAAAATGAATCATTTAATGGCAAATATTTCCAAAGCACTAGTTATACTAGGATTGAAATCTTGCTCTTATTTTTTTTTCTTTCAGAAGGTTTAAAATGCCTGTTGCATGATGCAGCGTGCGGGAGTCTTACAATAAATCATGGGACAGGGAACTGTTACGCGCTTTGCTTGATCTGATATAGCTGTCCTACATAGACTTTTTGGTTCTTAAATTAGTAAGCATATTCAAATTCGCCGTATAAGAGTAGTCACACTGGTCATCCCATTTGAACAGTTTAAAACAACACTGAAAGATCTTTTGAAAACAAATACTGAAGAAGTATTTAACAGAACGGTCATTTTTCTGTCCAAACATTTACATCTCTGCAGTTGCTCTTTAACCAGTTTTGTTCTTCAATATCAACCATTTACCAATTTCCATGGTATCCATCACTGGATATTTGGGACACTATACAAAAGTTACAATATTTAAAACAGAACTGGGCTCAAGACATTAAGGGGGGGCGGGAAACAAGTCACACTCACACACACACACACGCCTAAAGAAAACTGTCCAGAAAGAAGTACACCGGACCCTCGCTAGAACGCGCGTCTATATAGAACGAATTCGCATATAACGCGGTCGTGGCCATGGATCCCAAATTTAATTACTTTAATTGCAATTCATTTTAAGGCGGTCCCCGCTATAACGTGGTACCGCGCGTGGATCCCAAATCCCAAGTTCTAGCGAGGGGCGGGTGTATATGATTTACCCCTTTTCTATTCAAAGCTTTATTCCCTCACCATTACACAAAACTCTTCTTTATTTAACCTATCACTGATGGCCCACAAAGGGCTAAATCTTGCTCACCCTATGCCAATAATTTCAATGGGACTGTAAGTAAGACAAGCAGTATTTGCCCTATAAGGCAAATAAAAGATGTGAAGTCATCACTGGGTGAAGGCATGCACTGAGGTCCCATATCTACACTGGCATCATCATCTTAATCAGGATGGAATACCTTATATGGAAATTACCCCCCTATCCGTTTGCTGCATTCAGTGGTCAAACTGTTGCTCCAGTTCTTTGTACACGTGCCTTTTTAGTACAAATTCCTATCCCATTCTAATTCCTATTGTATGTTTACTGACTTTTTTTTTTTCACTCTGAGCCTGATATGCACAAAATCCAGGGGATTAACTCAAGGTTCACAGGAAACACTCTCATTTTTCATCCAGACAATTAAGCAAAAGCTATGGTCAAGTTCTAATGTAAATGGGCATTGACTTCAAAGGAGCTATGCTGATTTACACCACAAGAGGATTTGGCCCTATTTGATCTTTCATGAGAGAAGAGATTATAAACTAAACAAGTGCCTTTTAGGTCAGTTTACCACAATTCCCCTTAAACTGGTTCTGAACACAGTTGGCTGGTCAGTGTTAAACATTAAACATTAAAAAACCCACTATACTTGATGCTAGGAGGAAGCTAGTTTAGGGCCAGATCCCATGTGGTACTGAGTGATCATCCTCAACTTCAGTGGGAGCAGGGAGCCCTTAGTCTGTATGTATTTCAGTTTTGTAATCTTGACTGTGGTTTTGAAAATAATTTAGCACGATTTGGACTCATCCACAATGACCAGGCAACTTAGCTCAACATCAGTCTAGCAGGAAATGGGGCTGGAACAGTGTGTTAAAATCCAGGTCTTTCTGTATTTCCCCACCCCAATCCCTTGCCCTAGGTCGGAACCCCCTCCCGCACCCCAACCCCACCCCAGAGCCCAGACCCTAGTCAGAGCCCGCACCCCAACCCCCTGCCCCAACCCAGAGCCCCCTCCTGCACGCCAAACCCCTCAGCCCCAGCCTGCGCCCCCTCTAGCACCCCGAACCCCTGTCCCAGCCCTGAATCCCTCCTGCACCCCAAACCCCTCATTCCTGGCCCCACCCAAGCCCGCATCCCCAGCCAGAGCCCACACCCCCTCCAACACCCCAACCCCCAGCCCCGGAGCTCCCTGCTGCACCCTGAACCCCTCATTTCTGGCCCCACCCCAGAGCCTGCACCCCCAGCCAGACCCCTCCCCCCCTTCCACACTCCAACCCCCTGCCCCAGCCTGGTGAAAATAAGCGAGGGAGTGAAGGGTGGGGAAGAGTAAGCGACAGAGGGAGGGGGAATGGAGTGAGTGGGGGTGGGGCCTCGGAGAAGGGGCAGAGCAGTGGCAGTGCCTCAGGGAAGGGTCAGGGCAAGGGTGTTCGGCTTTGTACAATTAGAAAGTTGGCAACCCTAACGTCGGGGCATTATCCTATCTGTAGAGAAGTAGAAATCTTGGCCACTCCAGGGCCTGTCTATACTAGAGAATTTTAGGGAAAAAATCCCATGCATAGTAATAGTACCCTCAGTTCAGCTGCATTTTTAATCAAACTGGTAGGAGCTCTGGTGCAGATAAGGCTGTGTGGTTTCCGGTGTCTTTACAAGTGAAAAAATGAGCATAACAGTGAGGAATCAGGTATTGTTTCCCCCTCCTTTTTTTGCAAACTTCAAGTCCAAAAACCCATTTTATACCAAACTCACCTCCGAAGGAACCCTAAGTACTGTTTTATATACATTACTATATACATTATAAAGAGTGCTGGCCATTTCACATTTTGGACTCGATTCAAACCTGTTTGGGTAGCAGGTGCAAACTTTGCACCCACTGTACCAGCAGGGTCATTGGAGAAGTCAAAAGCACTGTTTGCACTTTTTCCTGCTCATGGGGCTTCACCAGTAGACATCAGGTATAATGTACAGTCAAGGCTCCATAGACTGAAGGCTAGCCAGAGTACGCAATAAATCAGTAGCTTCAGACATGCCACCTAGCAGAAATGTGTGTCTACTTAGGGATTGCAATAATTGACTGCAGGTCTCCTGACAAAACAAGAACATTCTCCACCACCAGCGTTTTGCATTATGCTGATATTGCCACTCCGATTACCATGCTTCCTTTCGAGTCTTACAGCCAGCCACTTAACAGATTGTCCATGTGACTCTGAGGAAGCTCCACTTTTCACCAGTATACCCACGTGTTTGCATCGCAGCAGGGAATGTTGCTCACAACCACTGCTGAAATGACTCAATGATTCTGGACAGCCACAACAGTGTATTTAAGGCTTAAAAACCGATTTACTTCTGAGGCCATGCTAGGAACTGATGCATAAGTCTGCCAGAGGAAGCCATTTGCAGTGTACAACCAGAAGTTTTATTGTCCTACAAACCCCTGGAACTATGCTGCATATTGTTGACTGGCATCTTATATATATATATATAGTTAATAAGTTATATACACATAAGTTTATATATATATACACACAGAGATATAAAGCATTCCTGTAACAGAAGCTGGCATGACACAAGGTTAAATCAAGCCCTTTTCACTACATTTCCATGCCTTCCACTAAGAATTGTCACGTGCTCAACCAGTGGTTCTCAAACTTTTGTACTGGTGACCCCTTTCACATAGCAAGCCTCTGAGTGCGACCCCCCCTAATAAATTAAAAACACTTTTTTATATATTTAACACCATTATAAATGCTGGAAACAAAGCGGGGTTTGGGGTGTACGCTGACAGCTCGCGACCCCTGAGGTAATAACCTCGCGACCCCCTGAGGGGTCCCGACCCCCAGTTTGAGAACCCCTGTTCTAAACCCTAAATATACCTGCCTTCACTTTCAAGCTTTCATACCTCTCCAAATTTCATAATGACCAGGTATAGTGAAGTATAAAACAGTTCCAGGCAATGCTTTTTGGGTCTGCCAGGTCTATGGCTATCAGTACAGAGAGGGCTAGTATCCTGATAAAGACAGTTCAGACACTAATATGCTTCCACCGAAGGAGTACATCAGAGAAAACGTATAGCTCTAATGCACTGCTGCTGTAAGAGTAGGAGGAATCTGGATATCTACTATGATTGACTGAGTATGCTGTACAATAATATTCTAGTAGAGAGAGGTACTTAAGGAAAAGGCAATGCTGAAATTAGAGAACCTTTCAATCTACTTATCGGAAAGCTCATAGCTGAGCAAATAAGCATTGAGCAAAGAATGCATTTCAATAAAAAATGCTTTTAAACCAGTGCAGACCCACTGCCTCTCGTTTTTCTTATTTTCTGTCCCTAATTCTATTTATTTATTTAATTTTTAAAATGTGCTTGTGAATTCCAAGGTTGTGAAAGAAGTTGGTACTGACACCCTGGTTCTTTATTTATTCACAGAACAAGTACAGCACTGGCAATGGCAGTACAACCCTCCCCACCCGGCACCATGAATACATCTTAATATTGGAGAAGCCACCTCTCTGGACAGGCAATGTGAACTCCGTCTCCACTGAATTCTTGGCCTCTCAGAGGTGACTGTCATCCAGGGCAATAATTAGATAGTGATTTTTTTCCAGTGATGTACATCCACTGGGTGATGGATTGAGAGCCATCAACTTGCATCTAGGCCACTAGGCAGTTGTCATAGTACAGTAATAACTGTCGCTATATATCTGGGCTGGATTTGAACTCCATGCTTAGTGGCTAGTTAAAGGTTCCCTATCCAGTTACCCCCACCCCCCACCTGTCTGCGATCGGGCAGACAAACCAAGTGGTTCAGAAAAAGATCAGACTCAGATCCATACTGCCGATAATGTAAACTGGGATTTTGCCTTTCCCTGGCATATAATACAGCACAAGATACTTAATATGCAAATTACTTTCATTATTTCTCTAGCTGCTTGTAACCTTCATAAAGCATTTAATTTCTGATCAGAAGCAACACGAATACTTAAGGTGGCTGCTGATTCTACCTATTTACTGGTTCATTTGTAAAAACACTATTTGTAGAGTTCAGTAGATAATTTGACCTTCCATGGCTGAAAGTGAGAGATGATGAGCCAAACTGTCATTACAATTGCCACTCTCACTATTGGTCCCTCTGTTATTGCATACTCTCTTCTACAGCGCTATTCTGGTTCCTTGCTATACTAAAGCCCATTAGAATTCCTCCGACCTGCCATGTGTTCTTATTTAAAACTGAATGTACGCAATTAGACCAAAAGGATGTTTACATGAAGAGAGGGATCAGTTTCCTTCATCCGATTGATTTATAGGGCTGCAATAGTCCTATTCAGCAGCCCAGGACCAACATGAAGCTTCTTTATTATAGAATTAAAACAGACCACAGTTTTCTAGTCTTTTCTACAGCACCTCACTGTTTCCACTAAGGCTATGTCTACACTGCAATAAAAGACCCGCGCTATGGCTGCGGCTCACCCAGGTCAGCTGACTCGAGCTCGGACTGCAGGGCTAAAAATTGAAGTGTAGACGTAAGCTCTGAGACCCCAAGGCGGGGTGGGTCTCAGAACCCAGGCTCCAACCCACGCCTGAACATCTACACTGCAATTTTTGGCCCCGCAGCCCAAGCCAGAGTCAAATGACCTAGGCCTCTGAGACGCTGTGCTGCGGGGGTTTTATTGCGGTGTAGATGTACCCTAATATTGCACTGGGGATTTTTCCAGGGCAGTCAGTGTGGGTGAACCCAAACTTGAATCCTCACCGTATCAGGGTTCATTTCTTGGGGAAGATGTCAAAGACACTGCCTTTGCTCCTTCTCACCGTGCAGTGTCTCTCACTGGGTGGGCTGCAATCCACTAGCTGGGGAGTTCTTTAATAGGCCATTTCCTTCTATTCCTTCCAAGTTAAAAAAAGGAAGCCCAAAAAACATTTACCTGTGGCTCTTTGTGCACCTTCAGCTTGGAAATGTAGTGTCTTTACTGGGAGTTCAGTGCTTTTGAAAATCAGGTCACTTATTCAAGCACCTACATATGGACTTAGGAGTCCAATTTTAGGCACTTAATTTAAAAATTCTTGGCCTAAAGCACCAATCCTGCAAACACTTAAGTGCCTTCACAACTCTACTCATGTAAAGTTATTCACGTGGTTACGTATTTGCAGGACTGGGGCGTAGCTCAGGAAAGGGAACATAGCTCCTTGGTAAGTAGGGGTAGAGCTGGGAGGTATGACTGTAGATACATGGTTCTGGGAGATCAGGTTTGAGGCACACTGTCAAGGCAACATGAAGAAGCTTGTGTTTCTGCTATCTGCGCCACACTTGTTCTGTGAATACACAGAGCATGATCAATCCCCAGGGATGTCAATCCCGCCACCATTAAACACATCACACTTTTTTTCTCTAAAGCAGCCAACCTCAGTGTAACCTTGGAACAGTGTAACTTATTGGACAGCCAATAATGACTACCTCTTACTACTGCACTGATTGCAGTGCAAGTCTGGTAAAGAGCAATGATGATGTCCAATAATTTCTGCTTTCTACACCTGGCTATTTATTGGTCCCAGTTTGCTATCCAGTAGCTAGATAAATTGATCTCAATTCACTCTGCAGTGCTATAAATCCTGGTTCAGTGATAAAGCTTCTCTAGAAGCCTCATACTTTCCACTAGTCAGCACACAAGCCTGAACTAAAGTTAACAGACAGAAATGCACTTGATTTCTCTTCTCTCTGGCTCATTTTGCAGTATATAGCTGTACTTAGTCATCCTCACCTAAACATCATGGACATAATATAAAGCCATTCAACCACAAATAAGCTACATTAAGTAGTAGTAAAGGGTCCACCTTGAACCTACAAACTTCTCCCCATCACACACAAAAACCCCGGCAAACTACTCTTGAGGTAAGGCCCTGTAACTTTATGTTTCAGCCCAGGGTCTGTTATGGGATGTTATGGGAGTGGAGAGCAGCAACTGCGCACACCCAGACGTGACACACCAAGGACTGAACCAGAGATGAAAAAAATCCTACAACTTGAGTTAAAGAGCAACAGTTCTGTAGCTGGGGGCTGTATCAAGTCATATGGACCATAGCACAGTGGGGGATCTGGAACGCACATTCCCCAGTGGGTTCTACAAGCACAGAGGAAGTGACTGAAACATTTTCTTTTCTCTCTTTTTCCATTTCAATTATTACATGGCTCTTTGGTATCCTGCGCTGCCCTCCCAGTTCCCTACCTTCCCAACCCTTTACTTCTGGACTACAGGCAACAGAGTCGCAGACTGTATCTCTCTTTCTCCTGCTCTCTCCACGACTCTTATGCTACAACAGACAAGGAGATTTAATTTTGTAGGGCTCAGGGACATTGTATTGTGGGCCTGATTCACATTGGATTAACTTCACTGATTTCAATGGAGTTGCAGCTCCATTAACTGGAATAACACAGCAATGAATCGTGTAGAAGATACACATGTGCATGCATGAACATAAAGAGGGAGATATCAAGACTAAGAAGAGCAAACTTCTTCCAGACATTCCAAAAGTGAGTGAAAAATGCTCACAAAAATGTCTCAAAACATTACTGGGAATCTAAAACTAGCCACTAATGGGCTGGAACGCTTCAAGAGACTTTGGGAATAGAGATCTCCCGTTAAGCCCATTTGGGACTGCGCATTCCCGAGTACTTTCCAAGGCAGGCAATATTCATGCTCCTCAGCAAATAACTCAGTCCCTAAAGCAAATAATGGAGGACTCCAGGTCCAGCAGCTGGTAAGGGAATGCTCATCAGTATGGGTGCTTCATGAGCCAAGCTACTATGGAGTCGGAGGAAGAACAGAGAGGTGAGGGGCCAGTGAGGAATCAGAGGACCAGGGGTTAAAATAAGAAAGGACACAGCTCCCCTTTCTCTGCTTAAAGCAGGTGAGCTCCCCCTCCTCTCCATGACTTGGGAGAGCACTGCCCCCTGTAGGCGCCTCTCCTCTCTGCCCAAAAGACGACTCATCAGGCAGGGGAGAGTGAAGTGGGAGAAGCAGATGCCTGGCTGGAGAGTTTCTACAGGTTCTGGCCTTTCTTGCCAGGGACTGGAGCAGCAGCAGCACTTGAGAGGAAAGTACCCTATATTCGTTTCCTCTAAGGCAGGGCTGTCCGTTGGCCAGCTCTCCCATCCCTCCGGAGGAAGAAGATCAGACATCACCTAACTCAATTTCCCTTTACATAATATCTCCCTTTCCAAAAGGTATTTTATATCTTCTAAAATATAGGAAGTTGCATTGGGAATTTCTAGTATTTCTATGGAAAACTCTGATGTTAAAATGAATGAAAACAATACAGATTCTCCGTCCTGGTCAAAATCAGGGCAGGGAGCGCTAAGGATGTGCAGTCAGAGCCAGCTGCACATGCTGCAGACATTTTTGTTTCCTAAGCCCTGGGCCTTCTTGAGGACATTTCTTCTCATGTCCTCATTCTCTTTCTCCTTCCTATATCTGTTCACTACACACTGATGCAAAGCCATGGTACTGACACCTGTGATGATACTTAACAAAACTGATTAGCCTCCTCTCTGATCTAACTCTACTTTAATCATTACAGAAGGCTTCCCAAGACCATCAGCAAATTTGCAGGTATACGGGATTTTTGCTGTGTAGGAGCAAACCTTTGTTCCCCTTTGATGCAGGTGGCATAAAAGTATAATATTGCAGATCAGCAAATGGAAATGCTGATACCTATTCCCTTCTCTAACCAACATACATAAAAAGTCACCTTTAATGTTTTTGTTTTCAGTTCACAGTTGACAAATACCAATCCAAAAAAATGCCACTAAGTCTATTAATATTAAATTACTCCTGGGGGAATTCTGCGTCACTGCACAATGCAGAATTTCACAGAATTCCCTGTTTCCCCCATAGAATTTCTGGCCGCCACTAGGGGCCGCTGGACTCTGCAGAGCCCATTTCGCAGTGCGTGGAGCGCCGAGCCTGGCAGGGCTGGAGGCTGCATTCTCATTTGATCCTCATTCTCCCAGGAATGGGAGAGGGCCTGGGAGACCCAGCTCTGGCAAAGGGCGAGGAAGGGCAGGGCTGCACCACACCATATCCCCCAGCAGGACAGTAAAGAAGTTGGGGGAAGTAAAGGCTCTGGAGGGGCTGGTGTCTGGGTCGGGGGCTGCCCTGCAGCTCAGCTCTGTGGGGAGTGGGGGCTGGTGTCTGGGGGCTGCCCCACAGTGGGGCTCTGGTGGGATGGGAGTGCAAGGGTCTGGGCACTGGGGGCCCCACACAGCCCCCTCCCCTCCATCACCCCACAACTGGAACTGGGTTGTTGTAGGAGTTTCTTTAACTCTCTGCTCCAGGGGGAATCTTTTTTGCTATTGTTTGTATTGTTAACATAGTTGTTGACAGGTATTTTGAAATAAATTACTAAAATAACTGAAACTGGAGTTGTGTTATTTTGACAAATAAAATATGCAGAATTTTACAATATTGTGCGCAACATTTTTAACTTTTGGTGCAGAATTTTTTTTTTTTTGGCGCAGAATTCCCCCAGGAGTAATATTACATCCTTATAATAATAAAAAGGTGTCTTATTTGTCCATACTATAGTACATATTGGCTTCCTATTACATTTAACTAGAGACATTAACCCCTACTTAAAACTAGCTTATGGTATTTAGAATAGTTCTGTAATTAGGGAAAACATGCTGTGTATTATTTGTGGTATTAATATTTTTAACCTTCAGGGCACATCAATTTTCTCAGGCTTTTGTCAGATAGGATGGACTAGGAAAGGTATTTTGTGTGTGTGTGTTTGATTTTTTATTGAGTCATTTACATTGGGTTTGGGCAAATCATTTAACTGACACTGCGTGATCAAAATCTGACCATGGGAAGAGAAAAGGCCAAGATTTAAAACAAAGATTAGAAGCTCATAAAATCAAACGTGACTGAGTGTTTCCAAATATAGAACTGTATTTTACTGGCCTTTCACATTTGGCTCCCTTTCTTGGATCTTCTGAATCACTTCCCGCCCGGATTATATTTAGTAGCTCCAGAAACTGCACCTTTTCCAATCCAATCCTGCCTCATTGCACCAATGGAAGACTGACTAAACCCTTAATTAAATGATACTAAGGATGTTTTGGAAAGGGCACATAAATGTGATCAATGTTTTGTCACTATTCCTCCATTTGTAATGATTATTTTTAATACAATTAATATTAAGGCAGTGTTGGGAATTAACTGGAGAATTAGTTCTGTGCTCTTGCAAAATGGCTTTAAACTTGAGAAATAATCAAATGTAATTTCAGGTTATTTTCCTCCCTGACTCCCAAGAATGCCTGAGCCATATGCAAATACCTCTTTCAATGTTAAAATGCGCATCCTTCTCTCACCTACTCTCAAATTTTTAAGGCAATATTACTTGGACTCCATTGTCCTATTTGCACATTTCAATTTCTCAAAGAGAGATAGGCATGTGAGTTTAAAATCCTACAGAGGATACACTGGACTTCAGCACACTTGTTCAAACAGAGCTCCACAGACCAATCATGTGTTCTGGTGGTGTGACACATTATTTGGCAATGTCTGAATACTAGTAAATATTGGTCCAGTGTTATAGAAATAGGATAGAGTCATTGGTTACTGGCTGAATCAGCATACAGGAAGGACTTCGAAGTCTTTTATAAAATGGAACAGTCTTCTCTTTGGTTGTGACAAAGAGACTGACCTTCAGACAGTGGGTCCTACTTTTAAGAGACTAATAGTTTGACGTGACAGTTGTGTTTCACAGAAGAATCTTATTCATAAGACTTAGGACTGGTCTAC
Organism: Platysternon megacephalum; assembly: GCA_003942145.1. Classification (NCBI taxonomy): domain Eukaryota; kingdom Metazoa; phylum Chordata; order Testudines; family Platysternidae; genus Platysternon; species Platysternon megacephalum. Next base: position 1,721,763 of record QXTE01000076.1, read on the forward strand.
ACTTAAAAATTAGATGGACCTAGCTATGTCGCTCTAGGCTGTGAAAAATTTCGTGCCCTGAGCACCACAGTTAGTCAACCTAACCCCAGTGTAGACACAGCTAAGTCGATGGAAGAATTCTTCCACTGACCTAGCTACTGCTTCTCGGAAAGATGGATTTACTACATCGAAAGAAAACCCCCTCCCGTCAACATAAGAAGTGTCCACACTATGGTGCTACAATGGCACAACTGCAGCGCCATAGCTGTGCTGCTGTAGTGTAGACATGGCCTAAGTGGCAAAACTGAAGCACTGAAATGGGGGAAAAGTGACTCAAGGAAAACACAAAATGAGAGTTATTAGATAGCATGCAAATGAGAGGTGCTGCAAAATTACAACGGAGGCATTGTTGGGAAAGCTGGGATCGGGGGAGGAATGGTGGAAAAATCCAGGACTGTGTTTTGGTAAAGAGAATGTTTCTATAGAGTACTTTTTTATTATTGTTTTTAAACTTCAATAAAGACATTTATATAAAAGGATAAGAGAGTGTGCATTGTAAAAGTAGTTGAGCCAAGATCCTCCCTCAAAGACAATTGGGTGGTTAAGTCCCACTGAAATCAATGGGCATTAGGTGCCTAAATACCTTTGAGGATCTGGGCCTTACAGACTAAAAAAATGAAATCTGTAAGTTTACAGTATGTACATTTTAAGGACTTTTCTCCCCCTCCTCACAAAAATCAAAAGCAGTTTATTGGATTATTACATTTAAGGTTAATTCTGCAGAGTCATTTTTGAACCACTTTAGTCACCTGTAATGAAAGACCAATAAGACATCAGAGTTAGCGTTCATTGCAGCATGTGGTTAATCGGCTGCATGACTCACTGCCTCTAATGTATGTAAGATAATTGTTGCAGCTCACTAATGACTGTGTCCAGCAGGTACTTAGAGCAAAAAAGATTAGAAGCAGGGATCAAAATACTTCTCATTCTTCATTAGCTAGATTGACCCCATTTTCAGAATAATCACCAAACATAAACAGTCTGAGTCACACTAGCCAGGTCCCATCTTTTATTATTTTACGCGTCACAGATTATGTGAGTTTATCAAGGCACATAAATGTTGATCAGGTTTATGCAGCTTAAAACTGCCTCACACACAAAGCAGAGCAGCTTCAGTTAAATGAAGGAAGGTGTGCAGAATACAACACACACAGACCTTCCAGGGACTGCATAAACCATCTTGACACTTACCCACCTTGATCAACTGTGAGGACCTGCCATACAAGTATAAAAACATAAAGATGAGACTTTGTCAGCCTGGCTGAAGCCTAGTCCTCGCCAGAAGAGGGTCTGCTAGAATAAATATACTAGTAAACCCTCCTAGTGCAAGTGCAGCTTGTATCAGCAAAAGAGTGCTTTTTGCTGGTATAGCTTATACTGACTGTCTCAATGAAACAAGCTCTATCAGCAAAAGCACTTTTTTTGCCAGTATAACTGCACCTACACTAGAGCCACCACAGAAATGTCATTAAAAAAAAAAATTAACACCTCTAACCTACATTACTATACTGACAAAGGTTTCTAATGTAGACCTGGCTTAAGAATACAGATGTTCCACATTTACAAAATAATCAGTTTTGTATATTAATCAGTACATAGCACATAATGGACAAGAATGTTAACAGGGTTAACTGCCAAATATAAATCATCAGATGTCGGGCTGAACTCTTTTTACCGCTATACCATATGAGAAAGTACACTGTAAATAACTAGACAAATGGACCCACAACTAGAGTTGACATTAAAGTCAATGGGAGTTTTGCCTGTGTCTTTTGACTGCAGTATTAGGTCCATTAAAAATAGAACAGTGCAATCAAAAAGTTAACACCAACATCAACCAATTCTCCCTTCAGGACACACTGCCTACTGCTACTGAGAGTCCATTTACAGGAATTTCTGAGAAGGAACAGGAGTAAACTGCCAACTGCCATGTGGGTATGGGAAGTTTAGGGACTTCTTTCCAACAGTTAATTTCAAAAGTCCCATATTAGCTTCACATGTGAAGTTGCATGAGTCACAATTGGGGATTTAGCTTGTTGGGCATTCTCAATGCCATGTACAGCGTCAGGACCACAAAGCAAATCAGAGAGTTTTTCAATCAGGATCCAGCTGCTTTTACTGTAATGATGACTTTAAAGTGTAACATGGCTCCATGAAACTGGAACCTCAGGTTAGCCAGAAGCCACAACCTCATACAGACATCACTCACTGTACCAGAATAATGTCAAAGGGGTTTGATTTAAACCTTCTGGGGATGCATCATGTATCTGTAATTCTAATCCAGGGGAGAATTTAATCCTTCCCCAATTCTGTGAGCACAGCAAACTGGCTGAAAATGCACTATCTGAGCCAAGTGCTATCCCGGAGGCAGGCTCTGCTCAGTACAATGACAGAATTTTCTAGCAATGCTGTACTGAGTGGGAGATAGGAGCAACTAGAAAATAAAGAGTCTGCAAGCAATATAAATGTATATTAAGGCAGGCTCTGGCTGATTTTAATGCATGGTGCAAGAACCAACAATTTGCTAACACTTCCCACCTTAACTGATGTAAAAGCAAAACACATGGTGGAGCTTCGGTGAAGAACAGAATCCTCTATGAAATACACTATGGACACTAAAATGTAGGCCCATTAACCTGTGCAGCACTCAGATATTACAATGATAGATTCTATGGAACACAGGAATAGCCATACCTGAGCAGACCGTTACCCTGTCTGACAGTGGCGTGTGCTAAATCCTTCAGAGGATGGTGCAAGGTCTCATTGTGGAAAATATCTGAAGCTTCTATGTGTAAGTGGGGGATTTGTTCCATTGTAGCAGGGGAATTTCTCTGTGTACACATTACCCTGGCTGAGCCAAGTGATGAAAGAACATGAATCCCTGCCCCGATCCACTTCACCATGGTACCTGCTCACCTTGACTTTCCTTCCCAGCCCTGTGTGAACAGGGCTCGTATCACACAGGGAGGATTGAGCCCCGAGGTTCTTGGGTGTTTACCTCAATCTCTCCGTGCACAATCGTGGGGATGCCCCTACTCCAGAATACTCTAACTTGCTTGTTACCCTTTAACCTGTGATCACTGCAATTCACATTTATTTACAACTAAAACCATTTTGTGTGGGATTAAACAACACTTCACAGCGTAAGCACTAGGATGAAATGGTTTAGGTAAGTTTCAATGCAGCAGTCTCCACAGTACAATAAGCTTTACAGTTACAACAAATTTATGAGTCTGGTGTCTTTTTCCTGGAACTGGATGTGCTGCTATGAGGCTGCTGGTGTGGCTCTGCCCCAGGATGGGTTTGGGGCTCTCATTCGCCACCTTCGGTTCTGGTACACCTTTCATGCCACGTCCCTTCTGAGGTTGGCACAACGCCCTCTCGACAGACCATGGGAAAGGGGCTTGTCTCTTCCTTTCTCCCTAGATCAGCACACACAACCCTGCTGGGAGAATTGGAAACTCCTCCCCACAACTATTGCCCTGATGCTTCTCTGGCTCCGGATTCTGCTCTGGCTCCGGGCAACTGCTTGGGCTGCTGCAGTCTCCCTTGGGCTGCAGCTCTGGTTCCACAGCTCTGCTCTGGGCTGCTGCACTCTCCCCAGCTCTGCCCTGGCAGCCCTAGCTCACAGAGAGGATTGGCCCTGGGCTCTGGATGCTCAGTGCCCTCATTGGCCTGCACACCCTGTCAATCTGTCTCACTTGGAGAGTTGTCCTCTCCCCGGTGGCCCTTAGGCCCTGTCAGTCCCAGGATCCTGACTCCTCTTCAGCCCTTCCCCTTTCTTCTGGTATTGGGAGAGGGCCAATGAACCCCCCCACACACACACCACTAAGTTTCAGTAAGGGGCCAACAGCCCCCTTACATATGGTTTGTTCCTTATCTAATATAACTGTGGATGTTACCACTACCTACAGAAACGTCTGATCCTTCATTTGAATTCCCCTGAGCTCTTAAGCCTCCAGGGTACCTTGGAACACGTTAATTATGCATCACGTCAAAAAGTTTCTCTCTAGACTGGCACTCCAGAAATCTGGGGTCTAGTCCCACCTTGGCCACTAGCCTGCTGGGTGACCTTATGCAAATCACTTTACCTCCCTGACCTTAGTGATCCCATCCACAGATTGTGCCCACCACCTCCTGTGTAAAGTGCTTTTAGATCTACTGATGAAAAGCCCAATAATAATGATACTGAATCTTTTGGTCAATTATTGCAGAAAAGCAGGGTGTGGCTTTTGTAAGGAAAAAGCCACCTGGCTGCCTGAAGCTGAGAACATTACAGATCAGTGACCTTTCGAATGATTAATATTTGTGGATCAAAACTGAAGTGACTCCACACAGATGTTCAAATAACCTATCCTCATAGTGAAGCCTCCCTGGACTGGTTACTGAGGGGCAGAGTAGAATCTGGCACTGAACCTGGTTTGAGGATTAATCTAAGTGCCCCAGGGTGTCAGTCATGACTCACTCTTTTTATATATTAAAAAAACAAGTGCTGCTTTTGTCACAGTAATAAAAAAAATGCTTCGTGGTGACAGTCTCCAAACTCTCTGATCTGATAAGATATCAGAATCGTACCATATACCGAACACAACACAACATTGTCCAGAGCAGGAAGCAACATATAAGGCAAGAGGCAGTGTGGTCTAGTGGACTAAGCACAACACTGGAAGTCAGGAACACCTCAGCTCTAATCCTAGCTCAGCCACTGACACGGCAAGTGGCCTTGAAATTAAGGGCCTGGTTTTCAGAGGAGCTGAGCACCTGTTTACTTCAAATGGATTTGTAGGTGCCCAGCCCCTCTGAAAAATCATGCCTGTAATGCCTGATAGGAACACATTTTTTGTAATTGTCAGAATTAAGTGCACCAAACATGTACCCACTACCATGACTGCACACAAATGAGGTAGCTGCCCTGTAAATGACCAGTTATGCAGCTAACTGACCATTTTAAATTCAATTTGCCTATTTAAATACACATTTGTGATAATTATGTGTGCAAATTAGTTGAATGATATTGCATGTCTAATTTTGAAAGTCCAGATCTTAACCTCACTGTCTCATGGTTCCCACACTTGTGGCATAACCACACTTACAGAACACCAACCTCACAAAAGGGTTGTGAGAATTAATTAGGCAATGTTTGAATCAGATATTAGAGAAGATGATGTAACAGGTCTTTTCCTAAACCATTTTCCTGCCACTGCAGGACAGTTCCTTTCAATACATTTCCTACTGTTTTGTGCAGTCTAATATCACTACCTAGGTCTTCATCTGTAGCTCTCCAAGTGCTTTAAAAGGAGGCAAGTATTGTCCCCATTTTACACATAGGGAAACTAAGACAAAGAAATGTGAAGTTTCTTGTCCAAGATCACATCATTGGCAGAGCTAGGAACAGAACCCTGGTCTCTCGATTATCAGTCCTGAGCCTTCTGCCCCACTGCCTTTTAATGTCTCTTTTACACATTTTTAAAGCACTATGAAAGTACAAACATTATATAAGTGCTAATTAGTTTACCATTATTGACCCTGGGTTCAGCCTTAAGAAAAATCTTAGAGTCTTATTTATTACTTTATCAGTTACTCTTCACTGTTTGTCTTTTAACACCTGATTTTTAAAACTGCCTCTTTCTTAGCACTTCCAATTTGTTCTTAAAAATAACTTTGGATATACAAATGAGGGCATGTAGATGACTCACTACCTGAAAAATCAGATAGTCGGAAGTCTACTGTACCTTCATCTGTGCCCACAAATGGGCAAAACTGCAAATAAAAAAACTATTTAAAAAGGAGGCTAGGCTAAGGCTCCTTTAAAAATCAAGCCACTGATGTGTACCACCTTGGAAAAGAATTCTAGTAAAGCCAGGGCAACTGATTTATTTCATTGTATTGGTTCATTTGCTGGAGATATGGCATAGGCATAAATAAAACTACTTTAGAAATGTAGAAAAGCAGCAAGAATGCCAATCTTTTCCTTTTAGTCAAAACTGTTCCAGTAGTGCATGCGTTAGGTATGTTCATATTTTTAAAGTTGCTCAAAACAAATAATCAGATTAAAATCCCCCAAAAGAGCCATGAGAAAAATGATGGGCTTTTACCAAATTCCCAGAATGTGAGACTTTTGTCAACTATGCAATCTTCTTCCCCCTTTGCCCTGCTGTCTGTATTTTACAAGTCTCTAAGCTGCTTTGACTTTGGGGTGGATTCAGTCCGCCACGAACTCTGTGCACAGTGAACTTGCTGAACTCAAGTAACCCTCTAAAGGCGAAGATCCAAGCAGACATCTTAGAGGTTACTAGGATTCAGGTTTAAGGAAGAGGAACATGGTTTCTATCTAACCAAAACAAAAACTGCTGAGGGCAGATGTCTCTCGACATTTTTGGAAGAAGTTTGCAGATATTATGTGGTTAGGATTGCATTGCTACAGGATTTATTAGGGGAGTTTCCTAATCTCCTTGGGTCAGGCAAAATGAATTTTCAAAAATAATTCAGTGCTAACACTGGTGTTAGCAGTAGGAGCCCTAAAGTAGCAAGGCTCTCACCTCCAGGCCTGTTTTTACAGGTGTGTCAATTAAAAACCTGCTTTTCCATCAGGTTTAATTGACAGCAGTATTTATTTATTTATATTTAAAAGGATAAAGATGCCTATCCAAGGCTCTAGACATGCTAACCCTTGAATTATACAATACAACAAAATCCCAAAAGCACTAAAATAATCAATCCAACAGGAACTCAGCCAGCCATTCACCTACTGAAACATCTTTCAACCTTTTCATCATTGTGGGAAGCACACACACAGCCCTTTCCATTAACCCTGTGGAACAGATGGTCTTTTGCAGTGTGTCCAACAGGTCACCAAGTCTAGGCTATTTCAGACCAAGATGGAGAGCAAGTTCCAGAGTCTGAGGACCCACACAAAGGGAACCCTGCCCGCTGTCCTGCCTCTCTTTTACAATGAGGGGGATCCAGCTCGGGCACCCCTACTGACCACAGCTGTGGCAGTATGGCACAAGGAGAGTAAAATGCTGGGGGCTGGCACAGTCTTGTCTACACTAGGGACAGTGTTGATGTTTAAAAACAAAAGTAGTTGATTTATGGGACAACCAGATTTTCCAGTGGAAAAAACACATCCTGAGGAAAAAGAGTTATGGGGTCTGGTTTTAGAAGGGTGCCTACCCCAGTCTGGGTCAGTAGCTGCCTGCACACAATGACAATATAGCAGAGCTGCCCATGGGCTCATCACTTGGAGCGGTGCCCCGAGTCTCAGAAATTCTACATGGATCTGACTCTGCGTGTGGGGGAAGGCTGGCTGGGATGCTTCATGAAGAATATGGTGGTAACATTAATGTACAACAGACCAGGGGCTGGCCTCTGTGGTGCTAACCCAGCCTGCTGTCAGCTTCGCCAGCTCAGGTGACCATCACCTTATTTAGGCAGATTTTCTGCTGGAGTTTATAAAAACCAGAACCAACTGTAAAACCAACAGCCCCAGGGCCTGAAAACAGGGACATTCCCAGTGTCTCAGAACACGTGGTTACATTACCGACTTATGTAAAACTGAGGGCAAGATTGTGCCTTTACATCACATTCTGAGTAAGGTCCATGTGTAGCTTCGCTATGCCAGGAGCAGCCCAGGGCAGGAACTGTGACTCTCTAAAGGGTAGAAGGATGCAATATGCTACTGGCTAACCCAGCGGGGACAGAGCCAAGTTTCTGCCTATTCCCCTCCCTTCTGCTCATAGTGCAGAGGGGAGTGATAAGCTAAGTACATGGGGCATGCTCCACCCTTGTGGAACATAAGCAAGTCATAGTATTGACTCGATACTGTGTTGTTCATTCACATGAATGATGCATAGGGAGGCGTGAACATGGCCGAGATGAGAGAGTTACATTTGGGGTTGGGGGAAGGGCTATGTAAGAAAGACTGGGGCCAGAGTCAATTTTTACTTTTTGGGACGAGAGGGGCAGGATTAGTGGCCACATATTTTACAGGCCTTAACAACGAAAAATGCTAAGGACAGCCCTGCCTGAAAGAGAAAGATGAAAATCCTTGGTAGGGGCCTTCTGAAATTTTCTGATCTATTATTTCAAGCAGTGGGGAAAACAGCAAGAAGTTAATGTGACACAACTGGAAAAAGACGACAGATTAATCTTTACTTGTCAGCGTTGAGGATGAAATGTTACCAGCCACGAAGGACAGGTACAATGATGCACAATGCTTTGGAGAAGTAAGATGTGCAGTCAGTCCAGATGCTGCCTCCAAGTGCGAGATAGCAAGTCCCTCTCATGCTGCACACTCTCAAACAGTGAATTGCTACAAAAACATCCGCCCTTCCATCAGTTAATGGCTTGCAGAGTTCATGGAAGAACAGAAGACACACAGAAAAATCATTTCTCCATTACACAGGTATCTCTGAACTCTGACTACACAGAGAGAAGAGCCAGGTTATTTGATGTAAGAGACATTGATTTTTCCTGTTTATAAAAAGAAAAGAAAAAATGTCATCCTTTTAAGAAGCCATTAACCAGGGATACACACTGTGCTGAAGGAAGTTTCACTCATAAAACATTTACATTGTTATGTAAAGGAGAAGGAAAACTGGTGTTATAGGAGGCCGTTTCTTACTAGGAGTAAGTGAGGGATGATAAGTTTGTGTGCGCGCATGCAATGTGGTTTGCAAACCTGGTCATGGTAACAGTGGCGGGTAAACACACACTTCGCTGGTGTCAAAACCTCAACCTGCATCACCACAGGAAATGCTGATGCAAAGATTTAGGCAGGAGGGATGACACGTTACCAAAAACAAACAACATGAAAAGACTGCCATCTCTGCTTTGACGAAATCTCTCACATGGCATTCAAATCATATGAGCCAGAAAAGCATGATTTTTTTTTTTCAGAAAAAACAACCTTCTGAGCTGCTCCTTCAGGAAGGGAAATGCCCAGACTGTCTATAGAACACAAACAGGGAAAGGGAGGTGGGTCAACTTGATGCCATAATTTACTGTACACTCTTGAGGACATATCAGTGTCCTCCCAAAGCCCATTAGAGTCAATAGAAATGAAAGGGGGCTGTGGTGCCCCTCACTGAAACGTAATTTTTTTGGGGTTGGCCCTCTCCCAATACCAGAAGAAAGGGGAAGGGCCAAAGAGGAATCAGGATCCTGGGACTGACAGGTCCCCAGGGCCACCGGGGAGAGGCCAGTGCTCCAAATCAGCAAGATTGACAGGGCAGGTAGGGCAACAAGGGAGTCCAGGGCCCAAACTCCATGTGAGCTGTGGCTGTCAGAGCAGAACCGGGGAGAGTGCAGCAGCCCAGAGCAGCTCGGAGCCAGAGGTGCATTGAAGCGATAGTGGTGGGATGAACTCTCCCACTCTCACAGCTGGGTTGTATGCGCTGTTCTAGGGAGAGAGGAAGAGACAGGCCCCTTTCCCAAAGTCTGTTGAGAGAGCATTAAGTACCAGCTGTGACCAAAAGCACCCCTATATTCACACCCTACATACCACCGTAATAATCTTTGTACCAAATATGCCTTGTGAGGTATCATCTGGAAACTAATAACTTGCTGGTCAATAATATCATGGTGAAATGCAAGTAGCAACATTCTATGTAAAGTTATGAATTCTCCCTGTCTGATATTGTTAGCACATGTTCAAAACCACACAGCCCTGCCTAGGCAAAAGTTGATAAGTAGGTCTATCCTAAACAAAGGAATGTGTGTTTACCTCAATTTGCATATAAGCAGTAAATAGGGTCCTTGAGACAGCAAGAGGGGAAAATGGCAGGAGACAAGGCAGATCTGCATTTCAGCATACACAGGGGAGAAGAAAGAGCATGGAGCCACCTTCACCACCAGAGTCCTCGTCACCTTCTTTACTGCTTGAATAAACTTTGCGTTGAGGAGAATCTTCAGAAGGATCCACTTCAAAGGGTGACTGGACTATAAAAGTGATGGGCAAAACCACCCCAAGGCATCTCTCCCTAACCCTCTCTTTTTCACCTAAGAAGACAAAGGAACCAGCCCTTTGACTTTGTGGGGGAATCCTGACCTGAGAATTTGATAAGCAGTGTTGCTGGGAACATATGGTAAGGATTTTACCTCAAACCAACTCTAGCTTTGATAACATTTTAGCTACTGGAAAGCGTTTTATCTTTATTTCTCTTGTAGCCATTAATACCTGATGCCTGTACTCACTTAATCTCTCTCTTTGCAGTTAAATACACTTGTTTTATTTTTTTAATCAAAATTAATCTAGCACTGTGTTTAAACTGAACTGTTTGGGTAACTCCAGTTAAAGAAGCAAACTGTTGAATACCAACTTTTTATGGGTGCAAAGGATCTTAATATCTCAACTGCCCAGGAGAGGGCTGGACAGTGCAGAACACACATTTTGCAGAAAAATCAGGATTAGGAGTACGTTGGGGACACCCTGCAAGCAGTAACCAAGGCTGGTGGAACCTAGAGTGTGGATGGAGTGATGCTGACAGGCTGCTGGGCTCAGAGCTGCTGGGCCAGGGCTTCAGCTATACTCAAACACTCAGGGTGTGACCTGCTTGCTGGCAGGCTGTTTGTGAGCAGCCCAGGTTGGAAGCTACAACAGCAAAACATTATGAAGCACCCACGGTTACGGGGCAGGTGGTAACACAACCTCTCACTGGTCTGGATTGCACCCCAGAATGTGACACCAGCCCCAGAGGGGGATGTGGCCTGAGAGGAGGGCCAGAACCAAACCCATCCTGGGGCAGTGTCACACCAGCAGCCTCACAGAAGCACATCCAGGTCCAGGAAGAAGACACTGGACCCATAAATTTGTTGTAACTGTAAAAGTTTATTGCACTGTGGAGACTGCTGCACTAAACCTCACCCAAACCATTTCCTGACAGTGCTTATGCTATGAAGTGTTGTTTGGTCCCCAGAGAAACGGGTTTTGGTCTAAATAATTGTGTATGAGTTTAAGTGAATTGCAGTGATCACTGGTTAAAAGAGTCCTCCCTGTGTGATGGGAGTTCTGTTCACACGGGTCCGGAAGGAAAGTCAAGGTGGGCAGGTACCAGGGTGACGTGAATCGGGGCAGGGACTCAGATCCTTTTGTCACTCAGTTCAACCGTGATGCTGTGTATAGAGAGAAATTCCCCTTCTACAGTGGGACAAATCCCCTGCTTACAGAAAGGCTTCCACTGACTTCAGTGGAAGTTGGACTGGGCCCTCCGCCAGAATCCAGAAATGAGGTGTAAGATCTAATATAATTCTGGGGCCCTAAATAAGCATCTGTTTAAGCTTCCCTTTCTGAAGGAAGAATAAGGTATTTTTTCTTTCCTAGAGCAGCTTGGTGGGTCTTATATTGCTGAAGGCTGACAGTAGTGATTTTGGGTCATACATGCAACTCAGAAGTTTGGATAACTATCTGTCCTGTATCTGCAAAAACAATGAGGAGTCCTTGTGGCACCTTAGCTCTGGTCCACACTAGGGGCGGGGATCGAAATAAGATACGCGACTTCAGCTACGAGAATAGCGTAGCTGAAGTCGAAGTATCCTATTTCGAATTACCCGGCACTTACCTCGCGTCCTCGCAGCGCGGGATCGACGTCCGCGGCTCCCCCGTCGACTCCGCTAACTCCGCTCGCCCTGCTGGAGTTACGGAGTCGATGTGAGCGCGTTCGGGGATCGATGTATCGCGTCCAGACGAGACGCGATACATCGATCCCCACTACATCGATTTCTACCCGCCGATCCGGGCGGGTAGTGTGGACCTAGCCTTAGAGACTAACAAATTTATTTGGGCATAAGCTTTCGTGGGCTAAAACCCACTTCATCAGATGCATGGAGTGAAAAATACAGTAAGCAGTATATATATATTACAGCACATGAAAAAATGGGAGTTGCCTTACCAAGTCGGGGGTCAGTATAACTTTTACTAGAGCAGCTTGGTGGGTCTTATATTGCTGAAGGCTGACAGTGGGTGTAACTGACCCCCCAACTTGGTAAGGCAACTCCCATCTTTTCATGTGCTGTAATATATATATACTGCTTACTGTATTTTTCACTCCATGCATCTGATGAAGTGGGTTTTAGCCCACAAAAGCTTAAGCCCAAATAAATTTGTCCTGTACCTGAAACCTGTCCTGTACCTGAATTTCTTGACTCTGCAAAATTCAGTGTTACCAACTCTCATGATTTTTTTTACAAGTCAAGCAACTAATTGCTGGTCTTGGAGATGGGCAGATGTGGGAATGGGGGCACAATTAATTAGAATTTTAGGGGGAAGCTGGAAGCTCCACACCATCAGGCAGCCAATGAGAGCTCCTCCAGCACAGGCCAAAATCACCTTATTCTATACATTTGAGAGAGGTGACAATATTAACTCTCTCTCACACACACACACACACACTTGGGGTGACAGGGGCAGGTTCAAAAACCAAAGACAAACCAAAACCATAATATAAATAAAAAAAAAACCCAAAACAACCTTGTGATTTATGAGCTAATCTCCTGATTTTTGAACTTTAGGGGTTGGAAATACTGAAAATTAGGACCTGATCCCACAAGAAGTTGCATACACAAGTATATTTAATCTGTTTAGGAATCCCACTGAAGTCAACTGGCCTTTGCATGGTAATAACTATACTCACAGGTGTAACTGTTTGCAGGATCAGATAAGTAGGCTGGAAGGCTCATGAGACAATGTTCTGACGAAAAATTAAGCCATCCAAACAGTACATAATCCTATACTCTTCCACCCACCAGTGCACTAACATACAGCACAGGCCACAGCTTCTCTCTTTCCCCAGAGGGATACCAACTTTCCATCATCACCTTTACCAAATTACCTCCTCCCAACACACCAAATATCCACATCCAATAATTTTGGGAGGGCATATTTTGGGAAAGGGGATTTGCAGGAGGGTAGCCTGGTGTGCTGAAAGAGAGTGGCGGAGTTCTAATCCCCGCTCTGCCACTGACCTGCAGTGTAAATCATTTCACCTCTCTGTGCCTCTGGTTTCTCCTTCTTCCTTTGTCTGTCTTGTAAATTGTTCAAGACAGGAATGGTTTCCTAGTACGTGTTTGTACAATGCACAGCACAGTGGGTCCCTGGATGTATCTTAGTGCCACTGCATTCAAAATAGTAATAATATAGTCCAAACTTCCAAGACTCAACTCCAGCACCAGACAGGAAAAGATACCTAATGACAATATATACATGTTTTCTCTCCACTCTCCCAAGTCCCTAGTAAAATAAAAGAGAAATGGCTGGTTTAAGCTAACATACCCTATTCCACTGACCAACTTTTATTTCCCCTGGTTACCTGCAAACACACGAAAATACCAAACCAGCTTCAAATTCTCCATGAAAGACTGCAGCAGGGCCTAGGGGGAAGTGTCATTTCTTCATGCTGAAAACCAAAAATCCAACAGTGCTGAACATTTGTGATGGTAGGCCAGAAAGTAGATAAAAGTCTGCACACTGAGCACTGGATTGAAAGCCAGCACGGGGAGCATGAGCTGAGCTGCTGGAAGTTGTCAGCTAATATACTGTATAACCACTGACTATTAACATACCATATTAGCACTCTGTTGTGTTTGTTGGTAAGCTAATTCACTGTATTACACTATTCCCATGAACTGCTGCTTTCATTTCTACACAAAACACAAATAAAATGTGTTCCTTTCCCTAAAAGTGATATTCAGAGATGGGGCGGAGAGAAAACAATGCCTTAGTGAACTGAAACCACTGTAGCTTAAACTTTAAAACAGCCAGCCATACAACAAATTTAAGAGCTCTCAAGTCTAAAAGTACCCCTGTGTGCCAGGCTCAGAGATGTCTGGGTATAAGAATGGACATTAAAAGCATAAGGAGTTCAGTAGTGCATTGCCTGGCGCACAGATCACTGTGCAAATGCAAATAATCGTAGCCCAAATCTGACTTGTTCTGGAATCAGGAGCTAATTGTGTTTTCTGGATTCTTAACCTTATTTTGGTCAGATGCTCCAATACAACCGAATCTGAGAAACACAGTTCTCATCCCTCAGTTCCTTCGTGGGGATGAGAAGGTTTGTTTTCACATTTCACACAAAAAATCAAAGTTCTCCAAAGGATTTCAAAACTATTAAAATCAAAGCGAGTTCATGTTGCAGGAAGGTGCAATAGGAGTATGAAGTATTATATTGTTATAGGAGCATACTGTACACTGCAGCCTCTAACAGCAGTGCAAAACTAAGTCTCATGCAGCTTTGTATATGCTCCGCATCCACCATAACAAGTGGATAAATCACCCCTTAAGCCAACTCCTTAACGTTACATGTTAAACAGAAACGTGTGGAGAGTAAATCAAGCAGTGCCCTTTAGTTCTCTATAGCATCCACCCAGACACTGTGACAACAGGCCCTCAGTAGTGCCATATGGCATCTCCCCACTATGCTCCACAGAACAGGTGATAGCACCATAGCTGGCAATGAAACTGTGACGAAAGTAGCTAAGGACACCCCAAAGGGTAGAAGGTGACAGCAGGAATAGAATTTCACAGTTTGTACTGAAGCCCTGGTTTATACTGAAGCCTATTTTATCTATTTCAGTACTGGATGTTTATACCCCTACCACCTATATTATATTGCTAGTGGAAAGCTACATGAGCAAAACTCTTGTAATTCTCATAAACAGCATCTATGCCCCTGCAGCTGTAGAAATTATAACCCTGGACATTATCCTATTACAACTGCATTCTGATCTTTCAGTTCTCTCTACTATTTCATGGCAATTCTGGGGATGAACTAATCACTGTTCTCGCAGAGCATTTCAGATAGTTTGAAGATGCATAATTCATACAAGTTTTATTAGTGTGACTGCTTCCTAAAATCTTGCCATCAAAAAAAAAAAAGAGAACAGGATAAGGTTGTGACAACTTAATACACAGAAGCATGTAATGGAGTACTAAGATACCATCAAATATTTATGGCATAACAAGAAATTACATATAAAAAGTGGATAGAGTGGACTCCCTTTTGAAATGTACATTTAAACTCAGGGTGAGAGGGATAAGAAGACGACCAGAAACTTATGGGAAAATGGGAAGAGGAGGAGGTGATTGGACATAGTGCAAAAAGAGGGTGGAGATAAAGTAAAGAGGACAAGAGTACATTTTACCAAGATTGGTGGAGTAGGTTCTTTTCTCAAAAGCTGTTATATGAAGTAATGTATTACCTAATTAAGAATGTAATTCCATCTCAGGGTTTGGGTGACAATGAAAAGGGGTGATGATGGGGGAGAGAGATTACTTGATCTTAGTTCTGGTGGTTTATGACATTGCGAGAAACCTTCCAAGGGACTGCAGCTGAATTACCTACACTTACAAGTATGTTATTTTTGACTGAGCTCTCCCATCTGCAGTGGTCAAGTCTGTGGCATCAGTGCTGTCAGACTTGCAAATGAACAGCAGTCTTGAAGCAGCAGCAATAGTGATGCTATTTTGCATGAGAGCTTCACAAAACTGCTTCAATAGTTAGGAGCTAGTCATTTCTGTCAAGTCCTCCTTTGTTAACCTAGACACAGGGGCCAGATCCTCTGCTGACGTAAATCAGCCTAGCTCCACTGAAATCAACAGAGCTACCCCAATTTACATCAGATGAGGATCTGGCCCAAGATCTAGCACTATTCTAGATATACACAAGCCCTTTCTAAATCTTGCTACTTTTGGATGATATTATCCCAAGGACAGCTATCATGTAACTCAGGGATGTCCTATGGAGAAACACAATAGGAACAGGAATGAGCCCAAAGAAGTCAATAGAAATTTTGCCACTAACTTCGACGGGAGCAAGATCAGGACTTCCATAAATCTTAATAAAAACTTTCAGGACTCCAAATTATATATTCTCTACAAGGTTTACAGCACATAATCTCTCACCTCAACTCATCTAGGACTCTCTCTCCCCTGCACGTGCATAAAAACATACGAAGAACAGAACTCAGGAAGGAAATGGTTTGGACAGGCACCATGCTAATGTCTTGCCTTAATATGGCTTTGAAGCTGGTCACTAGAACTGAGCAGAGAATGGAAAATCCGTTTCATAAATTATTTCAAGATTTTGAAATTTGGCTTTACTCTGAATTGCAACAAAATTCCAGAATTCTCCATAAAAGAAAATTTTGAAAAAACTGTTTCAGGTCGATTGAAATATTTCAACTTTTTCCAAACAAACTATTTCAAATGGATTGATAGGGATGTTTCAACATTTTTGGAACTTTTCCTACCAGTTTTTCTCCAAAACCAATTTTGGTGAAACTGACATAATTTTAGAGACTAACAAATTTATTTTAGCATAAGCTTTTGTGGGCTACAGCCCACTTCATTGGATGCATAGAATGGAACATATAGTAAGGAGATATATATACACATACAGAGAACATGAAAAGGTGGGAGTTGTCCCACCAAAAGGATAATTGTCCTACCAACTCCCACCTGTTCATGGTCTCTGTATGTGTATATATATCTCCTTACTATATGTTCCATTCTATGCATCCGATGAAGTGGGCTGTAGCCCACGAAAGCTTATGCTCAAATAAATTTGTTAGTCTCTAAGGTGCCACAAGTACTCCTGTTATTTTTTGCGGATACAGACTAACACGGCTGCTACTCCGAAACCTGACGTAATTTTACAACTCATTTCAATTTCTGACCGTACTGCATTCTCTGGTAGAAAACAGTTCCCTCAAATATTTTCCCACCAGCTCTACTGGTCACTCATAATGCACAAAGTAAAAATCATGGATGAATGGGGTAGCAAGAAGGGTGTGCAAATAAGTAGATAAGGGAGAGAGGCAAGGCCAACTGCTGAACTGAACGAACGGCTCAGCACAGATTTCCAGCTTCCCTCTAGCTCTTTAGGCTGTTTTTCCCCATGTAAGTTATGACAGATTGCATCGCTGACTGAATCACTGGCAGGACATGCTGAGGATGACAGAGGCAAAGTGATAGGGAATGATGCCCTAGAGGACAAAACCAAACTCCAGTGACTTCTGCAAGGCAGGGCTTTGGGAGTGAGTCATCCCAGTTAGGAGTGCCATTTCCCCTCAGACCAACCTTGGCAGCCAACACCAGAATCATCTAGCAGCACTGAGAAAACATACCAAGGCTTTGTGTGAAATATCCGATAAGAGCTGAAGGAGTGTTGAGTGCGATGGATGAAAAACATGAGGAAAGCGGAAACCATGACTGATAAACTGGCCGAGAGGAGAGCTGGCACGATAGGAAAGCAGCTGTGGATGGTGGCAGGCACTTTTCAGACAGTGGACACAAACCTAGCATCTTAGATCAGAGTAATGAAAGTAAATACATTATTAACACCCCATCTGGAGCTCCTCAAGAACGACAAGTTCAAAAAATCTAGGGCCATGAATTCAGCCCCTCCTTTGAGCCCTACAGCTGCAAGGCCCAAGCTTAAGTGTCTAACTTTCTCTTACCATCACAACTGTCCCCAGAACTGCTCTACCATGTCAGTTTGGAGGTCGGGGCAGTGAGGAAAAAGAATTCGTCCAGAGCTGTGTGTGTGTGTGTGTACGTACAGAAGGAATAGGGGAAACGCAGATGAAAATTTTGTTTTAAACAGGAGAAGGTGGAATCTATGATGTGATCCAGCTGGGCTAAGGAGGAAAGACTGAGATACCCTAGAAGGCTCAAGTTATTCTCCTTCCAAAGGTCTCATTCGCCACAAAAAAGCTCATACTGCACATCATGTAACAACGGAACACGAGCAGCAAACATCACATTACCATTTTAACCAGCACTTGGTGAAATTCCCCAGCAGGTGGCTGCAGGTTAGGCAGGACTGTGTGAACCAACCTGTCCCTGGAGAAGAGATCTACAGGAAATGACCTAGGTGTAATGCTGTGGATACTGAGAGGAGCAGATGGTAATGATCTCTATACCTTCTGTGAAAAGTGATTCCAGCTGCTGTAAGATCAGATATAAGATCAGACCCACTGAGCTAAAAACAGAGGCCAACATTTTCAAAAGTGACCAGTGATTTGGGGCCCTCAACTTGAGATACATTAAGGGGGCCTGATTTTCAAAATGTCACTTTTGAAAATGCTGGTTAGAGGCCTCAGGAAAGGGAAACTTAAGCTGCAGCACATCTTGAAGCCAAGACATTTTTAGAAAGGTTTACATTAAAAACATATAAGACCATATTGTGCCTGTGCTGCCCGTACACACGTGTGCGCACACACAGCCCTCTCTCTGGATTTAGGTGGAAGCTGCATGTGCCCATACAAGGACAAAACTTGACCCATACACTGGAATGTTTACATTCATACAGATAATAACCACTGTCTCTTATGTTGGAGAAGTTACCACCACTTGACAGTAATTTGAAATGTTTCACACCAGCAGGCAATAGTTTTCCATAACAAACCTCAACTCCGGTTTAGAGATCAGACTCTCTATACTTCTACTGGCAGAGAGGGGTCACAATTTACACACCTATTTAAAACCACATGCCCTTTCCTGGGGGAGAAAGGACCAGGGAAAAGCAGCCTTAATTTGCTGCCAAGGAGCTGCAAAGGCTGCCCAAGAGATGCTCTGAATCTGGGTGTCCTCCATGTGTTGCTTACAGGCCCCTGAGCAAGGGTTACAGGCACTAGGGAAGACTGAGGCTGGACTGACATACCTTTGCTGAAACATTTCCCACTGTTCTGATCAAAAGACTTATTCAGCCTTCTTCTAAGAACTGACTAGTGGCTTGAGTGATAGATTTGGTGCCTGTTATGTAATACTCTAAGAGAACTGAGAAGTAATAATTTTAGGAATACAGTAAGTGACCTAGCCAGTGAGGTGAAATTATTATACATCGGGTTGTAAGATTTTCCTGAATGAATGCACTGAGCTAGCATAATAGGGGGTTCTGGAAAAAACGTGTAGTAAAACAACACAATACGAATAGGTAAGCAACCTCCCAGCAAACACGGGGAGCAATTCCAGGACAACGACATACTGCCAGGCAACAGGTCAAAGTGACACAGCTGTTCTGCCAATGCTGGGAAGTAACACATCGAAGGGCTATAAACAGTTAAAAAGCCCCACTTAGGAGGGGATGAGAGGTGGGAGAGGTGTCTGGGGCTATGCAGGGGGACAGGCTGACACAGAAAGATGCCCTGAGGAGGGAGTATGAAAGAGTTGGGCCTTCCCCAGAGCCAGGGAATGGTGAGCTTTAGGGAGAAGCAGGTATGCATATAGACAGGTTTATTGTTTTAAGATCTGTTTTTTCTTAAATGCTTTGGTTTTAAATACATGATGTTCTACTTTCAGAAGGCTGCCTGGTCATTGGTTACCGCTGTCATTATTCCCAGGCACCGAAGATAGATTAGACCTGCTGAGGTAATCACAGTCGACCACAGGGGACTGAAGCCCAGGGCCCGTTCTGAAACAGAGATTGTGTGATTCCACCCCAAGAGAGAGGTAACAGCTTGAGGCCTGCGACGGTACACTTGAAGAGACCAGAAGGGGTCAGAGGATCAGTTAGCCCAGTAACTGTGACAATTCAATCCACCTGCAATTGAAGTCAAAGACTCCCAGGGAATTCCATGGGGGGCTTAGAGATGGACTCACACTGCAAAGTTCATATCTGGACTTTCCCAAAGTTCAGAGGAGTTCATATCAACCACTTCTGTGAGTCAATTTCCCTTTGATTTATGCAGTACAAGTGTGAGTGTGTATATTATGCAGCCACTCAAGTTCAATTTTGTTTTTTTAATTCGTGTGGCTATTTTTAGGCTATGCAGACGTATAAATTTAAGATCCATTGTTGTGTTTGTATAGGGTCACTCCAAAAACAACTTCAGTTTAAACAAAAAAAAGAAAAGAAAATAGAATTTGAACCTCCTTTTGACAAAACGAAATGTAAGTGAGTCAGGCCACAATGGGGACTAATATTTTGTTTCAAAAGAAAATTGTAATACTTTGTGTTTTAAAGGTGGCTGTTGCTTGTGTATTGTAACTTCCATATACACACACACACACACACACACACGATTTCATAAAGATTTTTACTACCAACTGCACACTGAGGAAACTATCTAAATACATATTTACACTGTGAACTGATGATTCTGTTTAGTCCCTGAACTCTTATTTGGTTAAGTAAACTTCCTTTTCTCTAAAGGTTCGTTGGACTGAAGCAGCCAAAAATAAAATAATTTTGTGTTGCCGATGGCAGAGAGATCCCTTTGAAACATACTGAAAATAGGAGAGAGTTGTCTTTCAGTACAACAGACGAATATTTCACCTCCCTGTTTATGGTTCTAATCCCACCACAGGATTCCAACCAACAGGTGTTCCACCTTACACCTGCCCACAGCATCAAATCAGCTCACACAATTCAAAATCTCAGTTCTTGCTCTCAACAAACCACAGTGTGAACTAGCATATTTTTTTGGGGGGGGAGAAGCACAGGGATTTTTTAAAAAAATATTTGTATTATTTGACAGTACCAGTATATCAGTTTGGATTGATTATGATATTGATACCGTGTGTAGAGGTATGGGATAAGTGCACTATTAACCACTGGAACAGCAATAAATAAATAATGCATTTAGCCAAAATCAACCTACAGTCACTGTTAAAACCATGGGTAAGCCTGATACACTTTTCTTTAGTAATATAAACGGCTGGCAAATATAAAGTTTTTAAAGGTTACTGAGATGCTATTTCAGCATCTTTCTCTGCTTCCACAGCGCACATTTTCACACCTACGTTATAGCCTTAAGACAACGTTACCACAGAAAAAATATGCAGAAGCTTTTCTGTTCAAAATACTAAGAGTTTTAAGCCAAACGGTGTCTCTCTCTCTGTTAAGGTTCTCTGCCTTGCATGAATTCACACTCTGTTCTACGCTTTCATTTCACTCAAGGAGAAGATGAAAATAAAGTACAATTATTTTATAAGATCTGTACTGTACTGATATCTATTCTGCAGAATTTATTAACAGCAAACCTCAGTATTGTACAGCTGATCTTTTAGTACTGGTATAAACACCCTTTAATTCAGTGGTGTTATAATAGGGATGCATTTGGCCCTATTTGTTTTTAAATAAAGGAAACCAGACAAGTTGTTCTAAGTCAGCAGTTACTGCATATACCACAGCAAGCCACTTCAAGTTCAGCAGAAACTCACTAATCCCTACATGAACCAACTCTTGCAGAGGTCATTGACCGGCAATTACTGTGGGTAATGCTGGAACAGACCCAACAAGGGAGGGAGAGAGATTGCGTCTGTGTACTCTGCAACCGCAGGCATGTGATGTATAGACAAGCCAGAAGAAAAGGAAAAGTAAACTGTAAACACCTCAGAGTCAGCAGCATCGCAATAAAAATATTAAAAAAATAATCAACTAAATTGTAGATTGAATACACTCAAGGCTTGGGGTTTTTTTGGTAACCATGGGAGAGATTAGTATTATTTTTGTGTAAGTCTGCAATTAGGTAGCAAAGAAGCAAGGGATTTATAAAAACACAAACTTGCTACCACGTCACACAGCAAAACCCTCATTTATCAACTAGCGATTCATTAACCCATTAAATTAGTGTGTTGACTCTTTGGATTGTATTTCATTTTATGTTTTACAATGGGAAATCCATTTTGTTAGATGATTTTTTGTCTAATTGTTCAGTTCCACCTAGTTAAATTAAAACTAGGGCTGTCAATTAATTGTAGTTAACTCATGCAATTAACTAAAAAAAATTAATCGAGATAAAAAAATTAATCGCGATTAATTGCACTTATAACGATAGAATACCAATTGAAATTTATTAAATATTTTTGGATGTTTTTCTACATTTTCAATATTGATTTCATATAATACAAAGTGTACAGTGCTCACTTTATACAGGTCTGTCGCATCTTAGACGCATTTAACATGTGCGATTTCAGCTTTACGCGGTCGGCAAAAACAAGAAAAAAACAAACAAAAAAAAGAAAAAGAACAATTTAAATACTGTTTCTCTCAATGTAATTTTGACTATACGTGGTTTCCGGTTTACACACTGACCGCGGAACGTAACCCCAGCGTAAGATGAGACAGACCTGTATTATTATTTTTTATTACAAATATATGCACTGCAAAAATCATAAACAAAAGAAATAGCATTTTTCAATTCACCTCATACAAGCACTGAAGTGCAATCTCTTTATCGTGAAAGTGTAACTTACAAATGCAGATTTTTTTTTGGTTACATAACTGCACTCAAAAATAAAACAGTGTAAAACTTTAGAGCCTACAAGTCCACTCAGTCCTACTTCTTATTCTGCCAAGCGCTAAGACAAACAAGTTTGTTTACATTAATGGGAGATACTGCTGCCTGCTTCTTATTTACAATGTCACTTGAAAGTGAGAACAGGTGTGTTCGCATGGCACTTTTGTAGCCGGCGTTGCAAGGTATTTACATGCCAGATATGCTAACCATTCGTATGCCCCTTCATGCTTCGCCCACCATTCCAGAGGACATGCTTCCATGCTGATGATGCTCATTAAAAAAAATAATGCGTCAATTAAATTTGTGACTGTACTCCTTGGGGTAGAATTGTATGTCTCCTGCTCTGTTTTACCCGCATTCTGCATATATTTCATGTTATAGCAGTCTTGGATGATGACCCTGCACATGTTTGCTTTAAGAACACTTTCACAGCAGATTCGACAAAATGCAAAAAAGGTACCGATGTGAAATTTCTAAAAAGAGTTACAGCACTCGACCCAAGGTTTAAGAATCTGAAGTGCCATCCAAAATCAGAGGGATGAGGTGTGGAACATGCTTTTAGAAGTCTTAAAAGAGCAACACTCTGATGTGGAAACTACAGAACTCAAGCCACCAAAAAAGAAAATCAATCTTCTGCTGGTGGCATCTGACTCAGATGATGAAAATGAACATGCGTCAGTCTGTACTGCTTTGGACCATTATCAAGCAGAACCCATCATAAGCATAGAAGCATGTCCTCTGGAATGGTGGTTGAAGCATGAATATCTTGCAACGCCAGCTACAGCAGTACCATGTGAATGCCTGTTCTTGCTTTCAGGTGACATTGTAAACAAGACACAGGCAGCATTATCTCCTGCAAATTGTAACCAACTTTGTTTGTCTGAGTGATTGGCTGACCAAGAAGTAGGACTGAGTGGACTTGTAGGCTCTAAAGTTTTACATTGTTTTATTTGTAATGCATTTTTTGTACATAATTCTACATTTGTAAGTTCAACTTTCATGATAAAGAGATTTCACTACAGTACTTGTACGAGGTGAATTGAAAAAATGCAATTTTTTTGTTTTTTACAGTGCAAATATTTGTAATCAAAAATAAATATAAAGTGAGCACTGTTCACTTTGTATTCTGTGTTGTAATTGAAATTAATATATTTGAAAATGTAGTAAACATCAAAAAATATTTAAAATAAATGGTATTCTATTGTTGTTTAACAGCGTGATTAATCGAGATTAATTTTTTTAATTGCTTGACAGCCCTAATTAAAACAAATCAAACAAAACAAAGCCAATATTCAGCTGAGAGTTGGCAGTACCTGCAGAATAAAGCATTTCCTTTACCTACTTCCCTTCACAAGAAACTCCAACCACAACCTGTTCATGGAAGGTTGTTAGACAAATATCATGGCTGGATTTGAAAAGGAGCTGGATAACTATCTGACTGACAACCAAGATGTGTGGCACAAGGAAAAGAAGATCTCATGGCCTGTCATTCCCATCTCTATTCCTTCTCCCCATCTTTATACTCATGAGCCTAAACCACTATCTCCTCCCCTTGGCAGCTTTGTCTTGAAGAGCTTCCCTTAGCAACAGCAGGAAGAAAATGTCATTGAACTTCTTTTCAAGTGATGGAATCACTGCCCAAAAGAGAGACGTGGCAGAATGCACAGCAATGGAATCACCGTCACACACAGAGTAAGGACAGGCAACCCGTGCAGTTTGACCATGAAAACACAGGGGTTTTAAACCAGAAAAAATATTAGAAATTTCCAGAGCAAAAATCTCCAAATAGTAGGTCAAATCAGATGGGAATACTGGGATTATTGCACTTGATATTGATGTTTGATCTTAAATGAGAAATTGTTGCATTTCTAATGTTAGTTAACTATAACATTCCATTAATATTGTTTTCAGTATAAGACAGTATGTTTACAAATGGTAATCGTTAGTTCTGTTTGTTTGTTTTTTCTGAGAAAATAATTAAGACTTTCTGGGCAGTTACATGTCTATGGATCTCCACAGAGGCACATTAAGGATGCAAACATTTTCCAGGCAATACTCTTTTCTTTCTACAGGGTCCCACTGCCTTCAATGGAAGTTCTCATGTGCATAAAGTTAAGCACATGCACAAGTGTCAGCAGGATTAGGGCCCAGGTTTGGAATCCCATGGACTGAGAACAACAATCCAGCAATGGACCCTGGCTGGGGCTTTAAAACAAACAAAAACACACAACCCAAAACCTCCCAGCTTTAAGAATATAAATGTGATCCCTGAAAGCTAACTTTTTGTTGTTATTGATTGTACAAATATTTTAAACTGCTTAGTTAGAAAATAAACAACTTTCAAGTTAAATGGACACATTGTATATGCTACAGAATGAAACAAAACATTAAAGCATATTCTAAACAGAAATCATATTTTCCACCACAACTGTGTGTTCTATTTACAGTCATCATGCTGCTAACTCCACGCCCAAAGTGTTCTCAAGACATTACATGGTGTTCCATAACTCACTGTTCATCTCCAAAGCCTGAGACTGAAGCGAAGGTGGGGAAAGTCAAGAATTAACTTGAGTAACATTATGGCTCTGATCCTGAAAACACAATCACATGTGTTTAATTTTACTCATGAGTAACTCAATGAGTTCTATGGGTCACCCTGCATGCCTAAAGTTGGCAACAGCTAACCTACAATATACATAAGTCTTCAAATGAAGAACCTACTACAAGTCCTACCTTTGCCACCCTCATAATACACTATAAAATTAGTCTCAAACACTACAGATTATCATAGTGTTGGGGAATTACTGTAGCATATTGTAACAAGGGTACTACGTCTCCCTGTGTGAGCTAACACAGGCATTGCAATGGAAAACCTTGATAGGATAAAAACAGTGCAATTAAAAATGTATACACACATTTCACTCTTGTCATAGATCTTTCCAATTCACTCTGACCATCTGGCCAAATCTTGCAGTCCTTATTCAGGCAGGAAGGACTAGTCCCACTGACTTCAACAGGAATTATGACTAAGTAAGGATTGGAGGATTTGGGCCATAATGACAAAGACATACTAGTAGCAAGCGGAATCTAAACCCAAATAATGAGAGAAGGGGGAAGCTACATATGTAAAAATATTCTCTTAAATGTCCCATTTTTTTCTTGACCAAAGAGTAGATGGTAACTTCATATCAGGTTGGAACTCAGCTGGAAAGAGGATATTCTGCTCTATCCCAGACTAATTGATTTTATACACAGCCTCATATAACTCTAGGTATTTAACTCCCATGTCATTAGTCCCTGGCCTTTTCTTATAGCAAGCTCCCTCCCCCCTCTTCCTGGGGAAAAGGCTTTTGCTTTTGGAAGACTTCTAATTGCTCTTGTTAAACCAAAGGTGTAAACATTTCATTCCTATAGCTGTCCTATTATCTTCAAAAGCTGCAAAAAGTGCCCTGGAGCACTGGGAATTCTTCTTACAGGAAACCATCTGCACATATAGACCCGGTATGCTCTTTGATATAGTCTTGTGGCCCTAAGGTTCATGAGAGGCAAAGATTATAGCCTCTTGGAATCTGTTCACGTTCCAGGGGCATGCCTTGTGAAACATCAGGGAGTAATTTGCTGATCAAAGAGTGTAGTTTTACGGCAAGTCAGTTATAAATTTGCTACATGTCCATTGCTGGAATCTGCTAGGCTTTGCAGCAATCACTCATCTCTAGTTTACCAAGATGCATACAGTATATAAAGCCAGTGAATCCAATTAAATGAAAAAATGCATCTATTAATAAACTGGAGAGAGTGAAACTGACTAGATTCTATGTTGTCAAATGCACAAAGTACAGAAGCTGGAAAAAATAAAGAAGTATTTTTCTCTCTAATCTTTTTCAGCTCTAGTCATTTTAGGTGCCACTTTAACAACAGTACAGTAGGTAAAAAAACAAAACACAAGTGTTATTTTTACATTGTCGATTTCCCTCTAACCAACACTATTTCTCTAGTTATGCTATCATCTTAAATGCTGGTGCACAGGAAAAGATGTTTTGGCTTCATAATAGCCTGTAGGCATTAAAGGAAAAATAGCAGAACAGTTAAGAATAAAAGTAAACAAGAAGTCCAGATCATTCTCTTCTGCAGTAAAACCAATGAAAGGGGACCCTGGGAGAGGAAATTCCTGGGAGGTTCTTCCCTTCCACCCCCATCCCCAATAATTCCAAGATGCAGGGCTTGTGGGTTTGCCCTGCCCTCAAATGGGGAAAGTTGTGGGACCTGGCCCAAACCTGGTAGATCCCCAAGGATGCAGAGGAAGTTAGAGCCACTTGGGCAGAGGATGGTTCTAGTCCTCAGTTTCCCCTCCATCTCGGGCTTCCTGGCTCAGGGTGCGTTGTCAAGGTCTCCTCTGCTTGTTGCTACCCACAGGACACCCAGGGAAACCTCTACAAAATTGCAGTGGTGGATAATACTCACTTCCATCATCCCACCCCCAACCCATCCATTCCATTCCCATCGCCACTTAGTCTCCTTCCCTCTGCAAGGATCTGTGGAGCATCTGTGGGGTTAGGATGAGCCAAATAATGTCATGGAGGCAACTGATCCTTCTTCCAGTCAATAAGTCAGTGATTTCCACATGGAGGGTACCCTCCACATCGATATCTTGGGAGCATGATCAGGGCCTAAATTATTATTTCACTACATCCACTCTTTATGGGCCCAGTCCTGCAAGGGACTGATTGCCCCCAACACGCAGTAAAGCCAATGGGTTTTGAGGACATTCACGCCCTCAGAGAAGCCACCCAGAACTCAACAGCATTGAGCTCTATATTCTTCATATAATTCTGCAGCCAAGAATAATGTGCCAGAGCCTCAGCTAGTGCAAGTCAGCACAGCTCCTTAAGAAGACACAGATATCATCAGAGATGCTTAGTTTTGCAGTTCTCAAACTGTGGATTTGTGTCTCCAAAAGTGAAACTATTTGAGCAGCAGATTCCAGAAGTCTTGAGGTCTTTCTGAGTGTAGCCTTCATTGACTTGAGATCTACCATACCATTCTCTCACTAGAAGGGAAAACCTATAATGGCAGCATGCCGTAAGAGAGACCCAGTTTGGGAATAAGAACCATTCAAGAAATATATGTTGGCTGATGATGTTTTAAAGCAGTGGTCCCCAACCTTTTTGTGGCCAGCAGCACATTCATGTTTTCAGAAGACTGTGGCGGGCGCCAACAATTTTTCAAGGCTTATTTTGTATTTGTACATTAAATAATACAAAAATCATATTTAATATTACATAATATATGAATCCAGAGAGAAGCCGCGAGGACAGAGAACATCGGCGCCCGCAGCCCCAGAGTACTCTGTCCAGAGCAGGCGTGGGGCCCCGGCTTCTCTCCCCTGCTGGGCACTAGGTGGGCCCCGCGCCTGCCGGGGACAGAGAACATCAGCGCCCGCAGCCTAACATCAGTGCCCGCAGCCTGCAGCCCCAGAGTTCTCTGTCCCCGGCAGGCGTGGGGCCGCAGCTTCTCTTCCCTTCTGGGCACTAGGCGGGCGCACATAAATGCCCCGGCGGGCGCCATGGCGCCCGCGGGCACCGCGTTGGAGACCACTGTTTTAAAGAAAGTCACACCAGTGAACTGGTGGAAGTCACTTAAGCACTTGGATTCAGAGACTTTTGAAGTGATAATCTCACTTTTAACAGCAGTAGCTTCTTATTCTTTCTACACCGGCAGATTTTCTTCCTTTGGACTAATTCATTCCAAATTGAGAAATCATTTGGGACCTGAAAAAGCAGGAAAGCTTGTTTTTCTTTTTGAGATTATGAACAAACAGGAAAATGAAGGTGAAGTCGACTAAGTTAGCTGCAGAAGCCAATATTTTAAGTTTCTCATGTTGACCTGGCTGATATAGTCGATTTTAATTTTTGTTTTGTTTTTAAATATTTCATTTAACTATTTTAGTTAAAAACAACAAAAACCTGGTTTTAAAAAACTTGAATGTTGAACTAAATTCAAAAATTCATATGCTTGTTTTGTTAAAATATTATATGTTTGCTATTGAAGAAAATAATCCAGAATACATAATGTTGTTGTTTTAGTTAAATAAAACAATTTAAATGTCTGTCTGGTGATGTTCTCTTCCTAATACAGCACGGCAAGAAAATCCTCCAAATATT
This sequence comes from Platysternon megacephalum, assembly GCA_003942145.1. Classification (NCBI taxonomy): domain Eukaryota; kingdom Metazoa; phylum Chordata; order Testudines; family Platysternidae; genus Platysternon; species Platysternon megacephalum. Next base: position 1,750,202 of record QXTE01000076.1, read on the forward strand.
AATGATTAACCTGTTGAATTCGAGATAGTTCACCTACCAATGACTTCATAAATATCTGCTTCAATTACCTTGGGTAAATGAAATAACCAAACAATCATTCATTTTCTGATATAGCTGTAAAACTAATCTGAAAAGTTTTCAAAATAAATCAGTTTAAAAATGTATAGAGTGTACCTTCTAAAAATGAAACCTACATCTCTGAGTTGTGAAGAATATGTATTAAGGTTATAACAACCAACAAGAATGCACTTTTATGTAGAAATCCATGATTAAATCGAGTCTGACTAGGGATTTAAATCCTGATTTAAATCCATTTGATTTAAATCAAATCCACCCTGATCCAGAGTGCATTTACATCAACTTTGCAAACTTCTATTTGTCTGGGATGAGTAAAATGACATTTGTTATTTCCCCCTCATCATATTAAAGAATGCTCCTTTTTACCTAGGAGTTATTGTGCCTCCGCTGTTAAATTTCCATGGCAATCTTGCAAAGCTAATTCACATGCACAGTTCATGAAAAATAATTCATTTATAAATTGCATATAGAAAAGCTACAGTAAAAACAACACTTTTCTTTCTTAAATTGGTCTTGAAGTTTAGGAAGGCAGGATTTGCTAAAATATTAAAAGAGGAATCCCATTTTATTCTTTCACACCTTACACTTCATTAGTTTGGTCAAATTATTTGGGCCATGCTTCTTTCCTGCTCTTTTATTGCAATGCAGTTATTCTTGGCTGTGATCCACCATATTATTAGCATGACGAAGGAAAATAGAAAGATAAAGACACACCTTGTTACTCAGCAGGGTCAACAACTGTTTTAGCAACAAAACAAAAATAACCAGCACAAGCACATGGTGTTTGATGAGGCTTTGAAAGATACCTGTTTGCTAACCAGCTAGTGCCTGTTATTACTACTATCAGAAAACGTACAAAGGACTTAAGAAAAACTTATTTGAACCCTTCAGGTGCATGAACTCCCCTCTCGTCTTTCCATCTTTTTTGGGGGGTGAGGGGGAATGGAAAGGGAATGCAAACTGTCAGGCTTTTCCTTCAACCTCCTCCCACAGCTCTCCCTGCAAAAGAATTCAAAGAGTAATAAAACAATTGTCTCTCATATAATTACACTGCCTCCCATACCTGTTAGACAAGGTATGTGTGGGGAAAAAAACAATGAAGAGACCTAAACAGCCACCCCCCACCCCACCCCAAAAAAAATTGTTCCCAGCTTTTCACATACAGTAAAACCACATTACAAGTTGTTCCACCAGGAAGACAGATTAAGAGTCTGGGAGAACTGCATGTTTGTTTTCCAAAAAGGAAACAAGTGATAAACAATGGTGCTTCTGAAGTCTTGAAAGCAAAACCTGGATGGTCTAACTGAAGAGATTCCATAGTTGTACACGTTTCTGTGATTATACAACTTGAGTTAATGTTGGTTATATATTTTATGACTAATAAGAGCTGACAGTTCCAAAAGATTGATTAAAGTGAGGGATCAAAGCGGACGATCAAACATAGTAATCTGAGATCCAAGTAGACTTCTTCCATCTGAATCAGATTTGAGCCTCAGTCTTGGCACTTCTTTCCTGTTTTTGAGAGTACAAGATTTGGCTTTCAAACCCTGTGTCATCTTAAATTTGCCTAATTACAAAGTATAGCCAAAAAAAGGCCCTTTCAGGGTCACTACTCAGTATTTTGAAGCACAAATGTTCACTTGGAACATTTAGTTTAAAAGACGCTGTTTCCTAAACTAAAAGATTACCAGTGAACCTTCAAGTGAGTGGTTAAATGAGAGGATGCAGTATCAATATATTCTCTGTATCAACACAAATTATACACGCACGGACTTAAATCACACTTCTTGATGCAACTGCAAATTGCACACTCTTTGCATGTAATAAAGGGGTTGAAAAATTGGTATGCACCAAGGAGCAAATCGTAAGCCCAGTGCATGCCCGAGTAGCAGGGCCACTCTACTGGGAAGACTGTGGGTTGGAAAATGGAAGGAACTCCCTCCCCTCCTAATCCAGGCCATGAAGCAACCCTGATGCAGCTCTCCAGCTGTTCTGCAAAGACTACTGCAGCCCAATGGCTGAAGTAGGCTCTATATGGTCCATTTTGAGGCACCTACCTTCCAAAAGAGAGGATGGGAGGAGCCATGAAGTGGTGTCTTTCTACAGTCCCTCACCTTCCCCAGTCTACCCATGCTCAACTCGAACCACTCCTGGCATGTTCACAGATAGGGGGCCCCTGTGAAGCTATGCTGTGCATCACACAAGGACTTGTGTGGCCCGCTGGAGACTGTCCTGATCCCCTAGTGATATGTCCACACTTCTGAAGGAGGGTGTGGATTTGGACCTAATGTGAGCATGTACTAGCCCAGGAGTACTCAACATACCGCCTGGGAGCCAAATACAGCCTACAAATCTTAAGGATGGATTGTGTTTTTAAGGCACAGCCAGGCAGAGGGGGGGTCATGTTGCATTGGAAGGCCCAGGAGACATATTGGCTGATCCAGAACTGAAGTCAAGAGAACTACACATCCGTAAGTAAAGCAAGTCAAGATCTGGCCCACAAACAATCAGCAGCATACAATAAATACTGAGTTATCAAATGTATCATTGAAATACAAGATTCACCACACTATCATGATTTTGCAGTAAACCTCAGACCACTGACCACCTAGAATTTATTGTCACCAGAGTACAGCCAGTGAGGGCTAACAAGAAGGACCCTTCCATTGCAGAGGCTCCAGTGCAACACTGCATTCTCATGGACAGTATACTGACTTGATGCATACTTGTTCTGAAGTACTTCAGAACTGTTCAGCACACCCTGCAATGCCACTAAACCACACAAACGCAACATCTATGCTAAACTGAAGCTATGCTATTTAACGATTGTTGTCAAAGCCAGGGCCATACCAGTGGGGATAACATTTTTTTCCTTATAATAACCATACAGAATACCCTCTTGACACACCAACCAACATGTCCATTAACTATCTTATTACCTCTCAAAACCAAATTCTGCTACTTTAAATCTTTCAGAGGGGATACAAACTGCTCTAGGGCAGTGGTTCTCAACCTTTTTTCATTTGCAGACCCCTAAAAAATGTCAGATGGAGGTGCGGACCCCGTTGGAAATCTACTGTCTCTATATACAGTTGAATTCTGTTCAGTCAGTTTTCAGTCCAAGTTAGGGTGACCAGATAGCAAGTGTGAAAAATCGGGACGGGGGTGGGGGGTAATACGCACCTATATAACAAAAGCACCGAATATCAGGACTGTCCCTATAAAATCAGGACATCTGGTCACCCTAGTCCAAGTCTTTCGTGGACCCCTTAGATATGGTCCACGGACCCTGGACCACAGGTTGAGAACCATTGCTCTAAAGTGCCTGCATTTACACTGGGGGACTAAGGGCAACTAGGGGGACGGAGATCTGCATTTTGATACAAATAAATCCTGGATTTGTGAACTAGGTCTGCAGAAATGTTGCAGGTTTGGTTAACTTCACTATACATTTGATACTTTAATCCAATTACACTACATGTTCTCCAGCACATCAGTCAGGCTAATGCGGTCTTGGGTTGCGTTAGGCGAGGTATTTCTAGTAGAGATAAGGAGGTGCTAGTCCCGTTATACAAGGCGCTGGTGAGACCTCATTTGGAGTACTGTGTGCAGTTCTGGTCTCCCATGTTTAAGAAGGATGAACTTAAACTGGAAAGGGTACAGAGAAGGGCCACTAGGATGATTCGAGGAATGGAAAGCCTGTCGTATGAAAGGCGACTTGAGGAGCTCGGATTGTTTTCCTTAACCAAAAGAAGGTTGAGGGGAGATATGATTGCTCTCTTTAAATATATCAGAGGGATCAATATCGGGGAGGGAGAGGAATTATTTCGGCTCAGTGCTAATGTGGATACGAGAACAAATGGATATAAATTGGCAGTTGGGAAGTTTAGGCTTGAAATTAGGCGAAGGTTTCTAACCGTCAGAGGAGTGAAATACTGGAATGGCCTGCCGAGGGACATAGTGGGGGCGAAAGACCTCTCCGGCTTTAAGACTAAGCTTGATAAGTTTATGGAGGGAATGGTTTGATAGGATAACTTGATTTACTCAATAGGTCAATAATGTGCCACCGCTGGTAGTTAGTACCGATGATAAATGTTGGGATATTGAAAGTCTTTTCCTAAGTGTCTGGATGGAGAATCTTGGCCGCATGCTCGGGGTTCAGCTGATCGCCATATTTGGGGTCGGGAAGGAATTTTCCTCCAGGGTAGATTGGCAGAGGCCCTGGAGGTTTTTCGCCTTCCTCCGCAGCATGGGGCAGGGGTCGCTTGCTAGAGGATTATCTGCTGCTTGAAGTCGTCAAATCATGATTTGGGGACTTCAACAGCTGAGTCAAGGGTGAGAGTTATTTCAGGAGTGGGTGGGTCAACTCTTGTGGCCTGCATCATGCAGGAGGTCAGACTAGATGATCATAATGGTCCCTTCTGATCTTAAGTTCTATGATTCTATGATATGATGTTAATCTCTTCTAAAATTACTGAACTCTCTCTAGTCCTGGGAATTAAAATATCTGCTTCTCAATTTCTGCATGCAATGCTAACAATGGATCCCTTTCATATATGTAACAAAGTGTTTGCGGGGGGGGGGGGGGGGGGGGAGAAAGAGGAGAGGGGAGGGTTTACTGCGCTTCCTTGTTTTTGTATCACAGTAATGGATTTTAAAATTATTTACTGGTAACAGATCATGCGTATGGACTTTGTGCATCTGATGCTAAAGCAATCAAAGTGCATTCCTTTTGCTGCTATCCTTAAAGAACCATAGCACCTCTGGACCTGAGCTTGATATTTTTTTCTCATTCTTAAAGAGATTACTCTCTAGTTTAATGTGGAGTTTGACCCTTTCTTGCTCTTTCTGTAACCAAAGGACACAGTACTCCCTCTCCCTGTATTACCATTCTTCATATATAGATTATGCAGGGCCTGAATGGTATTTATATTAACAAGGGGGGACCTTCACCCTCTGTCCTCACCTGTTAGGGCAACTGGATGTCCTATACAGGTAGTAAGCAGATACAGACAGTAATTTGGCCAGGGTTGATAGTTACTGAAAGAAGCTGTTAACAGAACTGTGTGATGGCTTGTGTAAAACAATCTGGCAGTCTCAAAGCTACTCCCTGTGAGCTGGTCATCAGAAAAACAGCACCACAGCCAGAGGCAGCCTTAGGAAAGAGGGCTTGATTCTCCACTGCACCGCACTTTGTGCAGATCTTTACCCCTATGCAAAGTGAGTGTAATCCTGATTTAGCAGTGTTTCATACCAACATTGCACAGCACAGAGGTAGAGGACTGTACATGGTGCCAAGCAGTGTAGGACCAGGCCCTCAATAAGCATGAGCAGTTCTGTGGGTGCACAGAGTATTCCAGCCCCTTAGACAATATACTGTAACAAGGAAGTGTGTACAAGATGTTAGTTTATCTTAATATAGCTGTGCAGAAAATACATTAGCAACCTGTCATTCACAGCATGCATGCATTCCTGCAAGCTAAGTGATAAGGCTAAATAGACTGCCTAATCCACTGGACAACAGGTGGAATCAATGCTTGGAAATGTAAGTGACAAATGTGATCTGCTCACTTTACATTCTGAGCTACTTAAACATTCACCTTTGTGCCTCATTGATGCCATTGGACTCAACAAGTGCTGATAAGCCCTCTGTGTTGTATTCATGACTGAGCAAGCAAGAGTTGAATTTCCACAGCTGATTATTATCGGAAGTTAATCTAACTGGGCAAGGATTAGTCTGCTGGGCACTTTATCACTTTCCAACAAGTACATGACTGGAGATGGGACATTTAAACCTTTCCACTAATACATACAGCAGGGCCTGATGCTGAGCTCAATTAAGTCAATTTTACAGCAGCATAACTCCACTGACTTCAATAGCACTAGTATGAGTGAGAGGAGATTCTCTCTCACTTGTTTCTCAAGTGCTGAATGAGCCTATTGCTAGCATTTCCCCCCCCCCTTTTTTTGTTAACCCACATTTACTTCAGTTTCCAGGGAAATGTAGGCTTAGCTATACACTCTAGTCTTTCTCACTTCCTTCCAGACTCTCATTATCCACGCATGTGCTCCTGATTAGAAACCATTCAGACCATACTCTCTGAGAGTAACTGTGTGTGTGCATGGTTTTGAGTGCATGTTCAATGTAAATGCCTAAACTGGTCTACAAAATGAAAAACTAAAAATTACATTAGCAATAGGCTCAATCAACACTTTGGGGAACACGTTTTCAAAGACAGTCATCTAAATCATATTCATAACGTGAGTACATATTTTGGGGTATTTGTACAAGTAACTATGTGTGCAAAATATACAAGTATGCATATAATTCTCAGTTCTGCATGCATAATTACATGTGCACATTTTGCAAATGCAACTTAATTGCCTGTTTTTAAAAATTTGTGCCTTGATTTTCAGAGTTTGTCAAGCACTCACAACTCCCTCTGAATTCACCACTGGCTCTTTGAGCTAGCTCAGTCCACAGAAGTTGAGGGCACTCAACACATCACAAGATTAGGTCCTATGTAAATCAAATCACTTTCCTTTCAGTTCTGGAATTTAATCATCCTGAGATTAGTGAGAATTACTTAGTTGCATTTGTTTGTTTCCTCAGCCATTTGTGTTCCCTGTGGCCTTCCTTTTGTCCTATTTAGTGAGGTTTTCTGATATCCCTTACTTTTCGACACTATTCCTGGCTGCTTCCGATTTACAGGTGAAAAAAATCACTCTCCAGTGGAGTTGGAAATGATTGACTGCCACGCTCAGCTAGTAATGGTGATGATTTTTTTTAATATAACCAGCAAATAAATTAAGATCACTTATGCTCTCCTCCGACTAAAAATACTGGCTGGTAATTTCAGTTTGTAACAGGAGATTGACCATGGTCAAGGGAAAGCACAGGAAATATGAAATAGCAGAGTGGTCAAGGAATACTAACCCCAGACCAAAAGTGTTTGGATGTCCTGCTGCCCATTTCAGCCTAACACTCAGAGGTTTATACCATTTCATCACCATATAGCTTTCTTGCTATCAAACCATGGCATGCCTGTAGGAAATAAGTTTCCTGTGTCAAAACACTTGGCTCACCAATGATACGTTGCAATGCAGGAACATTGCAGCACAGCCTTGTCAGCACAATTCTCCTGCCTATTGCCATGGCTTTATTTTTTTTTTAAACAAAACAAGAACCACAACATAGTGTGACAAAACATACTGTATTTCTAGCTAGCCTGACTTCTGCAATCACAAACAATTACCATTATTCAACTTGACAGTATAGTTTTGAAAAAAAAAAAATAGTGCTAGTAATACTGCAATAGATAATGGCTTGTCAGCACTTCCACCCCCAAAATATCCCATTTTCAGAGGTTTGAGAGTCGTCCAAATCTGTTTCAGGTTAAAACTTGCAAGGGAGCAAAGTTTGGTTTCACAACATTGGACAATAAAATCAGATCAGCTGTTTTTTTAATTGTGGAAGGAGGGGGGAGAGAAAAGTTGTTTTCACAGTTCTTTTGCAGTTGTATGATGGGAAAATGGCTTCAATTTAAAACAGAGAGTTTAGCAAGCAACTATTTATCATAGAAATGTATATAGATCCCCATCATCAAAGCACGTTTGTGTTACGTTAATGAAACAGTTACAAAATATGGCACAACCTCTTACTCATAAAGAACAGAAGAACTATTTCATGACATTACTAAAGGTCAGTCCAATCTTTGAGCAGACAAACAGGTCTTGAACTGTGCCCTTAAGCTCACTAAAACCATGGTTTGGCAGACTGCCTGAGATAGCAGGTTCCAGAGGCATTACTCTCCCCTCTGAAGGCTACTACCAGTCAGAGGGCATTCAGCACCAGACAGACAAAAAGAGATGTAAGCAGATTGCAACCACCTTTACCATGACAATGTCCCAGAACATTTACACCTTGAATCGCACCTGTGAGTAAATAACTACTGCACATCACAGAGCAATGGTGGGTGTCCATAATGGCTTGCTACACAGTACCAGATGAACTGCAGCATTCTACACTGGCTAAAGATCCCAAGCATTTCTTAATATGCTCTAGATTCATTTGGTAATATATGAAGGGTTGGAAGGTTGGACTATAGGCCTAGGTAGTTAAGTTACAAATATAATCTGTTATACATTCACCCAAAACTTTCTAAAGAAATGTAGATGCCTGGGCTTGTATTGCCATGACAGAGGGAAACAGAGAGTATGCCCATTTGATCTTTCCATAATACACATTCCCAAATTATGCACTAACCCACTAGGTCCAAAGCATTGAGAGACCACTATCACCGCCTCGTAGTTAAGGATGAGCCAAGAAAAATGGGGGTAGTACATAAAACTTTGTGAAGAAGTAATGAGGATCAAAGTACACAGCTTTTTGGAAACATAAGGCACCAAACGCCAAGTAAGGCAATTTCATTTGAGCAGTTTACCTGTTCTCCAGCAGTGTCATGCACACAACCTCTCGCACGCCAGGGTTGTTGGCTTTTTCAACAGAGCAGCTTTGCAGATTCCAGGTAGCCACTCTCAGCACAGGTTTGCCATCTCTCACCCCGCCAAACATCTCCACCGAGGGGCGAGTGGATATAATCTGGGTCGGGCCCCCAGGTGGGAAATCCAAGTCCTCGCTCTGGAGGCTCAGAGAGGTGGGGCTGGGGTGAGGATTGACGGTGAAGCTGAGCCCCCCGTTGGTATTGGTGGAAGGCGGCCGTGACCTCTCGGTGAAAATCTGGTGCCTGATTTTGTCCAGGAAGGAGGAGTTGATGCAGTCCATCTTCACCAGGTCCTCGATGCTTCTGAAGGGCCCGTGCTCCTTGCGGTAGTCCACGATGCCGTGGGCTATCTTCTCCGTGACGCCGCGGATGCTCATGAGCTGGGCCGGCGTGGCCGTGTTGATGTTGAGCCTGGCGGCGGCCAGGTGGTGCTGCGGCTCGGGGTTGGGGTCCTTCCTCAGGGAGCTGGGCGAGTGCTGCGCCGAGCTGCCCTTGCTGCTCACGCAGATCTCGAACTTGACCTGCTCCAGCCGGGCGGCCCCGACCCCGCTCACCAGCGCCAGGTCCTCCACTTTCTTGAAGCCCCCGATGTACTCCCGGTACTCCACGATGCTCTGGGCCACGGTGCGGGTGATGCCGGGCAGGGTCATCAGCTCCTCCTCCGTGGCGCCGTTGATGTTCAGCCGCTCCTGGTTGACCAGGATGTGGCTGAAGTTGCACGCCGCGCTGAACTTGCGGCTGTGGCAGAGGTCCGAGGGGTCCCGGGGGATGGAGCGGTGGCAGCCCAGGTTGCCCCCCATGGCCGGCGGCGCGATTCGATCCTACCCCGCGGTGCGGGGGGCAACTCTCCTGCCTGCTGCGCGAGCCGGGCAAGCTGCGCGTTCAAGGCAGCGCGGGGCGCCCCTCACACTGCGACGCTGGGAGCGGACTTGTGCCACTGCCCCGGCTAGTGGGAGCTCTCCCGGCCCAGCCCCGCATCGCCCAGGGGGAGGGGCCTGCAACCGCTCGGCTCCAGACTAGCGAACTTGGCAGCGGGGCGAGGGTTCAAAGCAGAGGGGAAGTTAAAAATATCCCCGCCCCTTCCCCGCTCCACACACGCCAGCCGGCAACCTGCCCCTGGCCAGCCACTCTCCCCGCCCGCCGGGCTGCAGCGTGGCCCCGGCCTGGAGAGAGCGAGAGAGCCGGGCAGACACTGACAGCGTCCGCAGCAAGCAGCCGAGCCGCTGGGGGTGCCTCCCCCCCCCCCCCGCTTCCTTCCTCTTCGCGGAGTTTCTTCCCCGCCCCGGGCTGCTTGTTGACTGCGCAGAGCGAGGCAGGGGAAGGAGCCTCCTCTGCTGCTGCCGCCGCCGGGACTTATCCAGCCCCGCATACAACTCGCTCCCGCCCCGCACCTCCCAGCCCCGGTCACCGCAGAGCAAAGGCCGGTGCACCTGGCTCTCCCCGCTGCTGACTTCAGGCTCAGACGCCCACCAGCCCCTTGCAACGGCGCTGCTGGCCCCGCACCGCCTCTGCCCCTTCGCTTTCCTCCGGGGTTGGCACCAGCGCTTCCCTCCCTCCACAGGGGAGGAGGCGCCAGCTGCCTCGGCCTCCTCCTGGGCTGATCGCATGGACTCCCTCCCATGCAGAGCCCAACCTGCGGCCGCAGCAGCCTTGGCGGGAGCGACAGGTAGCTGAGCTGGAGGGGTGGCTGATGAGCGCTTCCCTTCCCTGCTTGTCGCGCCCTTTGGATACTGCGGTCTTCAGGTGGTGTTAGGATGACCAGCTGTCCTGATTTTATAGGGACAGTCATGATTTTTGGGTCTTTTTCTTATATAGGCTCCTATTACCCCCCACCCCCAGTCCCGATTTTTCACACTTGCTGTCTGGTCACCCTAGGTGGTGTCAGCATAGCAGGGACCAAGCAGCTGGGGGGAGGTCTAGAGATCTCTCTGTCAGGGCTACGCAGGGCAATTCTCACCCCCGAGTTCCTTTCCTGGGTTCTTGCTCAAGTGGCTGGCACTCGGTCAGAAACTGTGGTGCAGGGGAGGGGGAGAGGGAGAGAGTCATGACCATACATAGAGCTTATTGGAAAAAGGTGCTGCGTTTTCCGAGTGCTGCCCAGACATGAACGAATGGATCTGACTGCAAACCCGTGCTAACCCGCGGCCTGTGCTTGCCTGGGAAGTTGCAGTTAATCTGCCAGGGCTTTTTGATAGTCACAGCATTTGGATATCAGCCCTTCGGGGTGCCCTTATTAAAAAGGACTTGTCTCCTGGCACAGATCCGCGCTTAGACGTGGTGGATGACTGACCCCAGCATGGCTTGGAAATCAGCACAGCTTCCAGTGGCTTGGTAAACCTTTAACCTGGGGCGGTATGTCCAATCTTTGCAACACGGGAGCGCTACGGTGGCACCTTATATGTGCACCTTTCCATCTTCAGCCATGTATTTGTATTATGAGACCTCATCGAAGTCCAAAGGCATAATCGCAGATCCCATTGTGCTGCATGCTGTTCAAACCCTGAAAAAGATTGACTCTGACCCAAAGAGTTGACAGCCTGTGGCATCGCAAGTGGGCGTAAAACTAATTGGAAGGAACAGGGGCAGAAAAATGAGGAAAAGAGTAACATATGTTTAGAGATGCCAGGTATGTGCACAGCTAGATTAAAATGGCATAATACAAATACTTAATATAAACATCAGAAGTGACTACTGCCTCTCTATGATACACCTAATAAAATAAATGTACACAGTCACAATAGCAGTTTGTTCTTGCATCATCTATGGTAGATTAATATAAAGTATTTTAGTACACCAAAAATAGAAAGCATTTTGATCAGCTTCAACCTCTCACCAAAGGTGCAGGAAAAGCAGATTTAACATTTGAGGGAAGAGCTGGCTGCACTGGGCCCTTGGGCTTCATTTATGCAGCAGTGCTTTAACATTTGCAGTGAGTACTGTATTGTGTATTTTACATGACCTTATACATTTGTTTCCTGTTTGAATTTACAAGAAATGTAGCAAATTAGTAGCTTAGTTTGTCAGTGCAAGAAGTGCTTATTCAAGTGATTAAATGATTCCATCTGCATTGAAAATATAGTGAATTCCAAACCATGAGAACAGCTTCCAATGCACCAGAAGTCACACTGGGCCTAATTCTGCAAAGCACAGATTAGAACAATTTAAAAGAGTGTTCTCTGCACTGCAGTAATATTGGGATAAGAGCCCCAGGAGCTATTGCTGTAGTTCAGAAAATTCTCATCTTTGTAATGGTAGATTTCTACAATAGATTGAATAAATGCTAAACAAACAGATTAAAGAAGTAACTAAGCACTGAAATCAATGCGAGTTGTGCCTATGCATCTGTGGGCAGAACTGGGCCCTCTGTATTTAAAAATAAAAAAGACTGTTGATTGGAGCAGCGCCAAGAGGAAAACCCTTGTCACCAACATGAAATTGTTTCTGTTCCATCAGTAACTAGGGAAGATGTTAAGCAGCAATTATTAAACATTTTAAATATGAAAGAGCAGATAATACTCTTTGGTGCAAGTTAAAAGAATTGGCTGGAGAGAACTCTGGACCATTAGTGTTGATTTTTAACTAATCTTGGAACAATGGGGAAGTTCCAGAGGATCAGAAGAAAGCTAATATTGTGCCAATATTTCAGTGATTTAGGAAACTATAAATTGGCTAGCCTGACAATAATCCTGAGCACAATCATGGAAAGACTGATATGGGACACAGTCGGCCAATAACGAAAAGATAGTGGAATTCAACTTGAGTCTCCCACAGCCTGGGTAAGTGCTCTAACCACTAGGCTAAAAGTTACGAGGGGACTACCACCTTCTAATTTATCTTGAGAAAAGCACCTAAGCTAGGTCAGCCTTAACTCCAGGAAAGGGTTCACAGCTGTGAATCCCAGTGGATTAAGTTCCCCTTCTGAATCTAGCCCCAAAAGGTTAAGTGTTGATTTGATCACAGTCCTGTTGAAATGTATTAATTCTATCAAACCTTTTGATGGAAATCATATTTCCTGGTTCCTTGGCAGTGTGCCCCAGCTGCTCACCTGGAGAGCTGCTGGGCTCCCTGGGATCTCCAGCTCTCCAGAAGCCCACCAGGCTACCCAGCTCCCAGGCTCCCTGGACAGCTGGCTTCCTGAGATTCCCCTACTTCCACCCTGACAGGCAGCCCAGAGAGGAGGACTGCCTGCTCCCTGGTTAACCAGCTCCCCTGGCTACCTGGGAGCCAGGCAGCTGTCGCCCCAGGCTCCCTTGGTGGCTAGGTCAGCAGCTCCCTGGACTGCTGTCTTGGTGGGTGGATGGATGGGCTGTCTGGCTCTCTGGCTCCCCAGCTGGCAAACAAGACAACCAGGAAACCAGCCCATCAGGCTGGCAACTGGCTGGGCAGATGGGGAACCAACTTCCCTGGCTGCCCAGCCAGTTCAGAAGTTTTCAAAATTTTAATTCCCATAGAAAATTTTGCATTTCTGATTTTGTTCTGATTCAGAATATTTTTCCCCCCCAGAAATGTGAAATTTTCCACAGGAAGGAAATTTCAGTTCTCAGGCAGTTCTAGTAATTAACCATTGGAACAACTCACCTAGGAATGTGATAGATACTCCATCACTTGAAGTCTTTCAATCGAGACTGGATATCTTGAAAAGGTATGCTATAGCTCAAACAGAAGTTATGGGCTTGATGCAGAAATTATTCAATGTGGTTCTTTGGCCTCACTTAAATGCAGGAAGTCAGACTAGATGATCATAATGGTCCCTTTTGGTCTTAAATTCTATGAATCTGTGTTCCAAGGTCCTGATCTTTGGAATATATCTTATATGTGACATAGCCTCAACCAAACAGTCCTTTGCATGATGATGGGATAAAAGGAGTCATAATTTTTGCTCAACAGAAGGTCTTCTTGTGCCCTTCAGTTTTCAAATCCCCATCTGAGGGCCGATTGACCATGTGATAGCAGCAAAGTTTCCAGATCTCACTTACACCGATTGTGAGCAGTACTGGTTTGGCACCACTGACTGTACATACACCACTTTCCTCAAATAACCATTGACTATAGGCAGTTGTCACTGGGCTGTTTAAGAAGACTTCTACAAGCCCATCCTTCCCAATAGGTGTCCCTTTTATGGGGGGCCTCAAGAAATCTAAAATTGGGATGGGGATAATTAATTATTTTGCTGCTGCTGCATTCCTCTATATCAGAATATAGTAGTCTCCTTTTGAGTCCCATTATTCCTTTGGACCAGGGACATGAAATCTTGGCTCCACTGCCAAGCAAAAATCCTATTGACTTCAGTGGAGACAGGATTCCACTCCAACTACACATGGAATGGCATTGGAAGTGTGTTTTGCTCCAGAGACCTGTTACATAACAAAAAGAAGGAAACGGGGTGGGGGTGGGGGGGTATTGATTAACTGAAACATTTATATTTCTATAGAAAAGGGACATTAAAAGTTTCTAATGAATAAACCCAACATCACCTCCAGCAGCATTTGAACCACTAGCAAAATTTGGCAACTGACAAACAAGGTTTTCATTAAGACAACTAAAATAATCTCCCTGTCACCATAGGCTATGTTAGTTAGGCTGTCCAGACTGGGGCAAAGGCGTTGATTGGGTGGTCAAGTAAAGTGTCACTTGACACAGTGAAACGCTGAACTCAGGCTGTGTGAAATATAAGCAGAAGTAGCTCTTCTCTGCACCTTGGGCAGGACTTCCCAATATGCAATGACCACAGTAGACACCTGTCAATCTTCACCTCTGGTAGGATTATCCTCAGTCTGAGAGATTAGATAGCAAGTGCTGAATTTGTCTCACAACAAGACAAGCACAAGTTCTGAAGTTGTCTCATGAAAAGCCAAACTACTTGGAACTCAGCACCAATAGCTGGAATAGAGCTCACATCCTCCAAAAGCACAAGCCCCACTCTCCAACATGAAAGGAAGAAGACTGTGTTAGCATGGCAATATAGGGTTTATGGGAACCACTTGAGTAGTGCTCATTACAGTCAGAAGGAGACAGTGGTTCCCTATATATTAGCTGGTCTGCTACAATATTATGGTTATTTTAGGTTACTCTCTGGATGGTGTAGAATAGAGGTTCTCAAACTGTGGTCTGCGGACCACTGGTGGTCCACGAGCTCCATTCAGGTGGTTCACGGATAGTTCCCTCTAAGGTGCGCACCTGGGCATCCACACATGTGGCATGGCTCCACTAATTAGGTGCCTGGCAGAGGTGAAAGTAAGCCGGTACGGTCTGGTACGGCGTACCGGCAAGAGCCAGTACACCATGCCGGACCTCACTGGCTTCCGCAGCGGGGATTTAAAGGGCCCAGTGCTCCGGCCGCTGCGGGGAGCCCCGAGCCCTTTAAATCCCCCCCGCAGCTCTGGCAGCCAGGCTGGGGCCGGGATTTAAAGGGCCCGGAGCTCCGCGGCGGCTGGAGCCCCAGGCCCTTTAATTTGCCCCTGAGCCCCGGGGGCTCCCAGCCACCTCTGCAGCTGGGAGCCTTGGGGTGATTTAAAGGCCCTGGTGCTCCCAGCCACAGCCGGTGCCCCAGGGCCTTTAAATCTTGAAAGACCCCGCCTCTTCCGGTTGAGGCCACGCCTCTTCTGGGTGAGGCCATGCCCCCGCTCAGGACTCCGGCCGTACCGGTAAGTCCTGTAAGTTACTTTCATCCCTGGTGCCTGGACCCCGGAGAAGACGCACATGTAAAGTGAGGTGGCGGATTTGGGCCGTGCAGGGCTGTGGCAGCCAGAGAAAGAGGCGACATTCCCCAGCTCCAGGGCTGCGGCTGCCGAGGAGAGACGGCCCTCCTTCCCAGCGTCAGCTCTCTGTCTGCTGTGGTGGGGGAGAGACCCCCCCTCCTTTCCAGCCCCAGCTCGGGGGCTGCCGTGGCAGGGGAAAGAGGGCACATCCATCGCATTAGAAAGGTAAGACTACTGATATTAAAATATGAGTTGTGTGCTTTTATTTGTAGAACAAAAAAACTTTAATTATTATTATTTTTTTTTATAATAGTGATTTTATCCAAAGTGCTTTACAATAGTTAGCCAACGGTACAAACAACATTTGGAAAGATCATTAAGTGGTCCGCCGAGACCATCAGCAATTTTTAATTGGTCCGCGAAAAAAAAGTTTGAGAGCCACTGGTGTAGAACATTAAGGTGAGCAGATATTCTTAGCAGTTTCCTCCCTCCCCTCCCAAATACTTAAACATAGTGACCTCTTCCTTGTTGCCCTAAGATACTGTCACACTTTGAGGTGCAATCCAGACTGTGTCACCACCTGCCCTGTAATGTTGGGTGCCTGAAATGCCCTGCTGCTGTAGCTCCCAGCCTGGGACCCTCACAGCCAGCTTACAAGCATGCAGGTCAAACCCTGAGTGTCTGTGCGCTAGACAGCCCTGGTTCAGCAGCTCTGGCTTCCATCAGCCTCGGTTACAACCAGCAAGGTGACCCCAGCACACTCCCAGTCCTGAATTTTCCCAAAACCGTGTGCCCGTAAGTGTCCATCCCTCGCCTGGACCACCCAGAGTAACAATGAGGTCCGTTACTCCTTTAAAGAGACAAAAACACATTACAGCTTACTAACTTTATGGGGTAAATACTCTCTTCCCTTCAAATACAGCACTAAGTTGGTTTACAGTAAAAAATAAAACACATTTATTAAGATATTCATAGGATTAGGTGAGTTCAAGTATAAGGAATGAAGATAAAATAAATAAAAACAAAACAAAATACATGTTCTAGTGGCTAAGACTTTGTTCAAGGTAGATCTCTTACCAATCTTTCCTCTTTCCATCCATGGATGACTCTCTCTCAAGTCAGGACCTTCCACAGAAGCACAGAAGTTTGGTTTCCCTTGTCTTCCTAGATGAAAGATCTTTGCCTAAGCAGATTTCTCACCTATACTCATTTTCCAGAGACTTCAATCCCCATCCTCCCTTAGTTGAAGGATCCCTCTTTCTCAGCTTCGAAGAGCTCTGTTCCCTTGTGTCTGTCTAGTGATGCATGCCAAAGATGGCTTCTGTCTTTGCTTATAGCTTCCAAAGGTCAATGACATCATTTCAAGAGGCAGGATGATCTCATGATGTTTTCCCCCTTCCAGTGGGCTTCCCATCCTCCTGTATGTAAATGGGGTTTCCATTGTTTTGAATCCACCATGCTTAATTTACATAGGAGACAGGTAAATAGAAGTAATGTTCCGTCCTGTCTGGCAGAGACCTCATTCTCCCTGTGTTTGGACACAGACTGTAAAGCCTAATGTCAATGAGTATCCATAGTTCCTTTATAATGTTAATATTTACATTTCACAATATTAGTCACCACTGTATCACAGGTTTTCATAAAACACCTCACTCAATAAACTTTTATAGTGCAATAATACTGTATACCATCAGTTGAGTCAATCACTTATCACTTGAGGTTCAGACCCCCTGTCTTTGTACACCAGTAAATTCTTTGAAAGGTAAAACCCAGACCAAGCTTCTCTCTCCTGCTGGGTGTAGACATCATGCTATCTCCTCTCCCACTTGTTAGCTAATATGTAAATGAAGCTTTGTTTTCTCTGCCTTAGGACTGGGCTGGTCAGAGAAGCAAACACGTTCCTTGTCTAGGGCAGACCTGTTTACCATCTCCTCCAACATGACTGATTTAAACACACTTAAGTCAAAATTCCAGCATATATCCATAACTCTTAATATATACTGTGTACATACAGCATGCAAGATTATTAATGATTAGTGAGTTGTTAGATTTCAAATAATATATTACATGTCACCTTTTAAATAAATATCATTACTCCAGTGTGTGAAGTGTAGAGAGTATGTCAGGCCTGACACAGTTGCTGACACAAAGTAGTGATCCACAAATGGGCCTCTGTGTCACCGATACTACCCAAAGCTTTGTCAGCAAGGGACTTTGTCACTTCCCAGTTGAGAAAATAGTCTCTCAAACATTCCTTATCATTAATGTATATTTCACCCTTCAAATGTCTTTGGCTGAAATTCCTCTGTGGCCGATAGAGTTTTAAAGCACAAGCAAATCGGACTGTTAATTTACAGTGAACCATGGACTTTATAGACACTGCAAGGAATTTCACACTGTTATTTCCAGGCATTATTATTTCAGAAATCAATATCATTCATTAATGTTTAATGCTAAAACCGATAAGTAGACCTCATGGAGGTCTGCCTTCAGTTCATTTGGTTATTTCATTGCGGAAAAAATGATTACTCCAGCTACAGTTTTGCATTTTTTATTGAAATATCATTTATTACTTACTACTAGCTACTGGCTCACCCTGGAGGTTTAAATGTTGAATTTTTAAAAATTCATCTTTTGTTTTTTCTTCAGTTAGGATTGCCAGTAGACAACCACCACTTTACAAATTAGCACTTTATATGTTCAAAGAGCTTTATCAACATAAATTAATTAATCCACGGATTCAGCTTTATAACTAGGTGTTAGAAAAGTTCCTTGGTTACCGGTGAATACTATGTATTGTTTGCTACTTTTACTAAAACTCCAGGACCCAGTCTGATTCAAATGAGTAGTCTCAATGAAGACAATGGAAATATTCACGAGTAAAAGCCGCAGAACTGCACCCTTAATTTCTCTGCTATTCTTGTATGTATGGAAACGTCAGGGCTCTATGTGGGGATTGATATATTGTTTTATTACTTCAGTGTGTCAATTTTCCTTTATCTAAAATGAGGAGAATGATACTGACCACCTTTGTGGAGTGCTTTGAGATTTACTGATGAAAAGTGCTATATGAGAACTAGATATTATTATTTGTTTTGCAATTGGTTTATTTCCATCTCTGCCTCTTTATTGTTGCTTCTGCTATTTGGAAAAAAATGTATTAATTAGAAACCAAAATTTCCCCTAACCCAGAACAACTCTGTAGGAGTCAGATCCTCAGTTGATCTTAATTGTCATAGATCCATTGAGGAACTGCCTTTGGTCTCTGGAATAAAGGAGGTCTCACTTAGAAACAGAACACTATTTTACACAAGGTACCATGCTTTAATGGCAACCTTCCCCATGTTCCAACCCGCAACCTTGAAAGCCTGGATCTCTTACATGTAAAGTCTTGAGCTACCAATAAATATAGCTTGGTGAACTCACACACCCACGGACTTTGAACTTGTTTGAGAACCTTTCCTTGGAGCACTGTCAAGAGAAACAGTATGTAAGAGATTTGGTTGAATGCTTATTACTGGAAACACCCTCATTAAGGGCCAGATCCCATTTACATTAAAACCAATGGAAGGATTCCCAATGATTCAAAATTGAGCTATGCTGGCTTATGTAAGCTGACTGACTGGCTCAGTTTCATCATTTGTTTGTGTAGTTCTCCTATCTTTTTCTGTCAGGTATCAGCTCTTGTTTAAATTAAAGCATGAATATGAAGGCCGTGTCACACTTAAAATGTTCTTCCAAATTCCAGGGAGCTCCAACATGAATATCTCTTCCTCATCAGATATACTCTTATGTAAGGCACATAAAACAAATACAATAGTCTCACTGAGAGGTGGGGGTAATTGTTTTCCACTCCTCTTTTCACTGACTCCATCTAATTTTCTCCATCCTTGGCATCATGTCTTCATTCTGCTCCTTATGCTTGAACAACCTGCCATCTCCATCTTTAACTAGTCCTCCTTCAAACACTTGTCCTTCAAATTCCCCCTGAAAACTCTCTCTCTCCCCCTCCCTTTTTTGATCTCTTTCTCAATGCTCTCTCTGGTAGTCTACTTGGACTTGAACTGTTCCCCTGTCTTTTGTTTACAGTGGTGTTACATAAGATCTTCTGGAGGAGAGATGTTGTTTTCCGGGGTAGTTGTTTTCCAGCACCTAAGGCACAAAGACTTTTAATCAAGAGAAGTGGGATTTATCCCCTGAGTTGCTGGGTACCCTCAGGCAAGTCTCTACTTCTCCATGCCTCAGTCTCCCACTCTGTACAATGCTCAGCCACATTTGTAAGGTTCAAATCTACAGCTGAAAACCATGAGGTAAGTAAGTATTATTTCTAATTATTTGTTTTCTAAAGCAAAATCTACATTTATGGTGCTATATAAATAATAGTTCATAATAATTACAGAGATACGAAAGTACTGGTTGCCTCACTAAGTACTTCTACCATTTGGAATCTAGTATTTCAGGAACTATTTGATATAGTCAGGTCAAGCTTCGTATTTAAAGAAATTTGAACAAGTCCCATATAAGTCAGGAAAAGTACTTTTTAGGAATCTGATCCTTCTCTCGTTCAAGTCAATGATAGGTTTGCCAAAATAAAGCCATAAAGATGTACAGATATCCTTCAAAAAGATACCCTCCATATTTGACAATAATAAAAGAACTGACCTACCTCTGTTAAAGCATGATGCCATTAATTGTAATGACACAACGACGATGATGATACAGTTATGTAATTATATAATTGCTATCCAGAACATGATGCTAAGTTACTGAGTGCTTGGTGTTGTACAAGATACAAGAAAGATACAGCCCTGAAGAGCTTACAGTCTTAAAGCCATAGTCTTCAGTCCTTATTCATGTTGAGTAATACTTATTCACAACAGACTAACTGACGTCAAAGTGCTACTAACTATGGATAAGACTTGCAGAATGTAGCCTGAAGTAAGGAGTTCACAATTCAAATAAGGATCCTAATTACATAAGACGTCACATTTTTTATAATTACTGCATGTAACATTGCATATGAGGTCACATTCAGAACTCCAAAAGTTTGATTATAAAATATATACCCATGTATCATCTATTCTGGATAAGTCTTTCCAAGACCTGAAGAGCCATGAAGAAAAAGAAAAATCAGTCATCACTGCCTTGCATGAGCTTTTGTGACATGGCAGCTGTACAATGTCCCCCTGAGACAGGGCATTACATGTTTATTCCCACCCTCCAAAATTATTATTTTGTATTAAGATTTATGCTAAAACAAATAGTAAATAGATAATATTTGTGCACAAATTGTTACAATCTCTGGCCTCCTAGAACTTTGTGTTTGTCATTTTTCTGCTCACCATTGACACAAACTTCTCAGCAGCAGCAAGGACAAAACCCAGATACTTTGGCTTTATCCCACCACTTACGCTAATGGAGAATGTTTATACGTTAGTAATGGATGATCTTTGTGTCATTGGCCATCAGTGCAGATTCCATCCAGCAAAGGGCAGTGGTTCTTATACACACTAGCCAGTTTGTTATGCTAGTATCTCTGTACATGATTCACCTAGACTGAATTTCAGGCCTGCAGCAAATGCCTGAATTTATACAGTGATAGGGTGAATTAAGGTACTGAAGAGTGACTATAATATGATTCATAAGACCTGATGCTGCAAAGTGATGAGCACCCTTAACTCACATCCCCAGCTGACTTCAAGAGGAATTGAAGGCCCTGAGCACCTCACCAGAGTGGGCCCATACACAAGACACACACAGATAGGGCACTCAGAGAGGAAGGCATACATCCATGATCACAACAAACACAAATGGCAGGGTGGAGGCGAGCTTCTGGTTAATAAGACACCAAAACCCAGTATCAGGTACCCAGTTGTCAAAGCTGAGCAGATAGTCATCATTAGGTGGATACAGTCTTTATCCTAAACAGGGAACTTGAGAGTGGGGATGATATTTACCACATTATAGGCATCAAAATCATGCAGCACAGATACTTTGTTATAGGCTCTTATTCAGAGTTCACATACATCTCAGCAAAGAGCTGTCAAAGTTGATCAAAGTGTGGAATTTTTTCAGCCTGTAGAAAGATGCTCTGTGAGTTATAGTGATTTCTGAATGGCTATGGTTGCGGAGGGGGAGGGGAGAGGGCGAGGGGAGTGCTGCCAGCCACATATTGTTTCAAGCACCATCCTGCAGGTGCAGGACAGTGTGGGTTGGGGAGGCAGCACTACTGCTGCTTTTTTGTAAAGGGGCAGCATGTGCCCCCCCAGCTGCTATGTACTGTAGAACTTCCCTGTGGTGGCTTATATCGTTAACAGAAGTCAACAGGGCTTCACATGGGCACAGGGGTCCATCTGCACAGAGCTCATTTCAGGATGGCAAGTGACAGAATATTAGTGGGTTTATCATTTCTTTTTTTCCTGTTAGCATTCTTTTATGAAAGTTGTTGACTGAGGTATACACTTGTAATTGACATTGTTGGCCCAATCCTGCATCCTTGTATACCCCAAAACGCCAACTGAAATCAATAGGAAACTCAGATGCACACAGAATTCAAAATCAGACCGTGTGTGTCCTTATGATTTGTTCTGAGCATTACACACCAGGGATCAGATTCGGCCACCCTTACTTTCACTGAGTAGTACCCTACTCTGCAAGTGGTTCCTCTGAAGATAATAGAACTACTTACAGAGTAAGGTACTACTTAACATGAGGAAGGGTGGCAGAATCTGGCCCGAAGTGGCTATGTTTGAGATACAAAGCAGCACATGCCAGCAGATGAGATTGTGGGCAGGAACCCCAAACTGAGCTTTCCTTAGTCTGCCTTGGTGCCATATATGGAGCAAACTGTGGTTTTAAAGGGCTAATTCTGCTAAAAGACAAACAACTTCTCCATTGTCTTTGAGTTTGGGGACAGAGAAGGAGGGGTCAGAGAATTCTCTTGTGAGTGTAATCTTTTGTCCTCACCGGTTTGGATAGGGTGGCACAAATTTTCAAGTTCTGATGTAAATGAAAGCATATTGTACATTTCTTAGGGAGTCTTGTCTCCTATGTTTGCAGTGTTGTTGTAGCTGTGTCAGTCCCAGGATATTAGAGAGACAAGATGGGTGAAGTCATATCTTTTATTGGACCAACTTCTGTTGGTGAGAGAGACAAGCTTCCGAGTGACTTTCTGTTGTAGTCTATACCAGAGGGTAGGTTCTGCCATAGATATCTCAAGCTCAACATCCCTGTGGAACTATCCTGTCAAAGTGCTAATGGTTCATAGAGGAACCAATGTAAATATTTTTGGGGTTGACCTTCCAAGGTGTTGAAAGTTTCCTGGGTGGTGGTGAGTACTCCACTCCCTTTGATTTCAGTGATAATTGGGGTTTCTCAGCATGTCAGAGGAGAGGAAACAGCTGGCACCTTGCAGAATCAGGCTCCATGTTTGCAAGTGAAGTACTAAGGGTGTTTGAAAAGAGTGAGACAAATATTTACATCAACTAGAACGGGCTGAAAGAAGGGGAAAGTTTCAAAGAAATGTTTAAACTTTCTTTTGCAGGGTGTGAAAGGGAGCCCTCTTCTGTTTTTCCAGAAAGGTTCCATGACATTTTTATTAACACTTCTGAATCAAATTGTTTATTGGGATTGCATAAAAATTTTTTGCTTACCAGAGCCAGCATTTTCAGTAAACCAAAATGTTCCACAACAATTTCAAACAATTTTAATTAAAAAAATTGATAAAAATGTTGCAGAAAATGAAAGACTTCAACAGTGTCACCCTGTTTTTGTGAAAAGTTCCATTTTGGGTGAACAAAAGGCCTTTTTCAGTGGACAAACATTTTGTGCAAAATTTTTTAACTGCGTCTAATATCAAAACACTTGCTCCAAACTTGCCAATCCAGAAAATCATTATTTTTAATGAACATTTTTGACTAAGTGGTCAAATTGTCATTTAACTCAATATGTTTTTCAAAACATAAAAATCAAGGAACTCAGTTTAAAAAACAAAACAAAAAACAAACCAGGCTATGGATGGCATCTCACACTTAACTATGTAGTGCCATAGCATATGGTGAGATACTCTTAGCGGTTAGCATACCTTACATCAGGATAAATCTATAATAGGCAGAGCAGATAGCAACAACTATTGTTAAGATGCCTGACATTTTGCATTAGAAGACCCTGTTTTCAGTTGCTTATAACTTTGCCAAACTTAAACCATTTGGGCTGAAATCTCCCATTCTGGTTGTCTACCTCAGACTGATTTTTTTTGTGGAAAGTTTCAGCAAAAACAGTTCAGGCGTTTCCAAGAATGATATTGGGGGGAGGAAGGGGATACATTATTTTGCGCATGTTACAAATTCTTACAACTGTTTCATTAAGGAGCTAGAGTGACTCCATGCACTGGAACACAGACCTGAGATTTGAGAGGAGAGGTGTCACCCTGGTGTCAGCAATGGGCCTTTAGCTGTCTCCAGGAAAATTCACCCAAATTTGGCCAAATGAGAAGTCTCTGGATAATCTGTTTGCACATGCTCTATAGGTGCCAACTCCTTGGGTGCTCTGGGGCTCAAGCACCCACCGAAAAAATAGAGGGTGCTCAGCACCCCCAGGGCTGGATTAATCTTTTGAGCCCTGGTACCCAGACCATGGGCCCTGGCGTCCAGACCGTGGCCCTGCCCCCTGAGGCGCCACCTGCTGCCCTGCCCTGAGGCCCCGCCCCTGCTCAACCTCTTCCCCCCAGGTCCTGCCCACTGCTCCGTACCAAGGCCCCACCCCCACTAAGCCGCTTCCCCTGAGGCCCTGCCCGCCGCTCACATGAGGGGGAGGAGGGGAGGAGGCAGAGAGGAGAACCCACCGGCAAAAACAAAAGTCAGCAGCTGTGACATGCTCAGTAGAGGCTTGTTAGAGTTTGGCAGCTACATTTTCCTCTGAACACCTTACCTCACTGGTTCCCACCACAGTTCTTCGATAGGAAACTTTCACCTATTAGAGATCTGTGACACTTTCATTACTGCAGGCACTCTGGACTGTACCTTCCCCTCGCTGAAAGATTTCTTTACATGGTATGAGGGTCTCTACACCCACAAGCCTTCCCATCCTGCTTGGAGAGCTCTAATTTTCCAACCTCTATTGCCTATGGAGCAATCTCCTCCTAAGATTAAAACTGCCTTTTCTGAGCCTACCTCATGGCCTTCCCATAAAGCTAAGCTCTCAGCAATGAGAGAGATGATGAGCGCAGAGTACTTTCAGTGGGCAGAATGCTTGCTTGAAGAGGGCTCTATTTCATTGTGTAAATACTGGGCTCTGACCAACGGCGAAGGGGGGCAGTTTCCATCTTTAAGCTGCTATCCACCATTTTCGGCAATCCCCAAGTTAAAGCATCTAATGGTTACTAGGAATCTCTAATCTTGGTCGTCCCGAGTTCCCAAATTTGGAAGAAACCTCTGTTCATTTTCTGAGGAGCAGGAAGATACTCCTCAACCACAGAGAGATGAAACTTGAGGAGCAGAAGTGGGTACTGAAGTAGTCCAACGGAAAGCTTCCTTCATCTAACCCAGCAGAGGATATGGGAAGCCTGGAATTAGAAAAAATGTCTGATAAATAGGACTTATTAGCAGAAGCCCCGAACAGAAGCAGTTTTCTCCTTTATCAAGTGGTCAGTAAGGTCTGCCCAGAAAGCAGGGTATTTTATGATCGGTGTGCAAGCAAACCACAAGCTACAACTGACAAGAGAAGCAAATAAAGCCTTGCCAAAAACCTATGGACCTCTCCAAACTGGAGACCTTGGATCTTACTGATCAAAAAGGGGACATATCTAAAACGATGGTTACCCAAAAAGCCAGGCAAAAAGGATTCTCTCTAGCAAGTCCAAGTTCTACACCACAAAGTGGTTCTCTTCAGTGACAAGACCTACCGCAGCCCATGGCAGGACTCTTCTCCCATTCCAGAGCATTAGAACTTTTAAACCTAGGTTTGCAAGATACAAGGTTTATGCCATCTCAAATCTGTTGAAATAGCCACTTTGCAGTCACCCAGATTACCCCCAATATATCAGTTCCTGGCAACCAGTGGACAGCTTCTACACTTTAACCAACCCAGAGAAAGACTGAAAGACCCTCCCCACTGTCCATCTGAGAGGCTAAAATTGTACTTCAATTCAAACCCAGTGTAATGAGTTGCCCCTTCACCCATGAAACTTAGAGGGAGATATCTCCTGGGCACTAGAGGAGGAAATCTCTGAAGATCTCCAGTCTCTAGCCCTAGACAGTAAATAATAATCAAAGCTCTCACAATGTGTTCAGTGCTGGAAAGGACACAAAATTTGGCCTGTCCCAAAGAGCTTTCAACCTAAGAAAAGTAATGGAGAATGGATGGAAAACCAGATACACAAGAAGCCCAGAGAATCAAGGAGCAACTTTGAGTTAATTTCTATTTTAATTCATGTTCATTTCATGGACGATGTTTTGGAATTTGGAGACGGTGGTGACTTGGTAAACAAGGATGGGAAAGGAATTCGGTGACTAGGGGACAATACCAATGGGAGAATATGAATAGAGTGGTAGAGGTGTAAGAGGGGTTGGGTAAGCTCATTTCTACAGCCCCTGGGTCCATAGAGGGTCATAACCCCATTTTACATCTAAAGTTGCTGAACTAGTTTATAATTACTCTGCTATTTTGTGTGGACATAAATGTCACTGTATTTAAAGGGGACATGCAGGCAAAACTGGATCCAATCAAAGTTCACTATCCCTATGCTCTCAAATTATAAAAGGTTTCTCCAGTTCTCAAATAGATGCATGCGGTAGTAGCAGTGATGGTATTCAATCTGTGTGTTACCTCAAGGAGTTTTACTACAGCAATTAAGCCACTTGTTCAACTGCTTAGGTTGCAGGGTGTAAGAATGCTCACTTAGTTAGACAATATCCTGATTGCAGCAGAGCGTCAGAGGCTGCTGAAGTCTGCTTGTGGCAGCAAGAGTGCACTTAGTAAAAATTAGGGGTGTGGGTTGGTAAATGCAAAAAAAAAAACCAAAAAAAAACAAAAAAAACTCATAAAACCCCAAACCAACCAACCAAAAACCCACACATCTTCTCTGAGGTTAAAGACTCTGGTGTTTGCAGCAGATGCTATGGGTCTATGTCTGGATCTCTCAGAGTCCCAGTCCTGCACCTCAAAACTCATCCCTCCTCTAATGCACATCAGAGTGTTAGCAATAGGTCAGACAAGAGAAAACTTTTGGAAAGCTGTTTGTTTGTGAGAAATACCTTCCAGGAACTGCATTTATCCTAATCAGTAAAGGGATATATTTTCCTCTTTTTTCTAATTTACCAAGTAATATCCATAAATTGGAGCTTCTTTAGAAACACCATAAAGAAACATTAATCTACTTGAATTGTTTTTGAAATAGGCACATGGTACATCTGGGTTATCATTTGTAATGCTTTTTCTGATCTATGAAGTCTTAGCCACCCGGTTCTTAGACTAATATATTAATAAGATTTAATTCTACAGTGTAAGTCTTCTCAGATGAAAGGCTTAAGTGCCAGAGAAGTTTATCATTATCCTTTTTGTTTTTCACTCCACCAGGGTGACATTCGATATCTTACTCTTCAAACAATGCCTCAGTAGGGTATTTAATTCTCTATTAATAAATCAATGTTTATTTTATTCTAGAGATTCATTTTAGAGGAGTTGAAATGCAGAGCAATGGCAATGGAATAGAACACAGTCACAGATAATGGTCTCCTGCTGTTTGATGAATGACAAAGTACAAATGAGTAATGCTGAGGCATTTTAAAAAAAGGAATGCATACCTGAAAGATGGCATCCCATAACCACATGACTAGCAGAGCATCCAAGTGAGTGCCGACAGCTCCAGCTAGGTTCACCCATTATGCTGTTCACACATAAGGATGCTGGGTGATGCAGGGGGCAGAGGGGAAACATGATCAAAACTATAGGACCTTTGGCCTAGTTTTGAGGTGGAAAAACTGGAGATCATTTTTGCAGAATATGGGGGTACCGTTCCTACCCCAAGCTCACAAAGGAATAAAAGAAACCAGGATCAGACCCATACTGTGCAAGTGTTTCTGCGTTAAATAATTGTAACACAAGCTGGGAGACCCAATCTAAATTTAGGTCTTCCCCCAGCAAAGCACGTAAAGCACAAGCTTAATTTTTGATGCATGTGCGAAATTCCATTGACCTCACTGACTTCAATGGTACTACTCACATGCTTAAGTGCTTTGCTGGAAAAGATCCTCTGTCTTAGATCTGGAAATTTCTATTTCCCAGGCCTTTAAGAGGCTGGGTGTGGCCAGTAGCGGCGCCAGCTCTTCCGGCACCCTAGGCGGCGGAAGGTCCCGCCCCCAAAATGCCGCCCCGAATAGCAGCGGCGGAAGGTCCCACCCCCAAAATTGAACGGGCGGCCGGGGTGCCAGCGCCCCCAAAATAGCAGTGCCGTAGGCGACCGCCTAGGTCGCCTAATGGGTTGCGCCGGCCCTGGGTGTGGCAAAGGAATCTACTGAGTCTCCAGTAGGAAGATGCAAACCTTACACCAGCACCTCATGCCAAGCAATAAACGCAACAGTTAAACAAAGGGACCATTTGCAGTCTTCTAGAATGGAGGGATGGAAGGTTTAATGCTACAGCTACAAGAGATAAGAATCTAGGGACATAAGAGTAAAGAAATGTCAATATGATGGAGCATGGAAAACTCTCTTCCCAGCAATAGAGTGAGACAGGAAAGACCTGGAGAATTGGGGAGACAAAACCCATTCTGCAAAAATATTAGTATAAGGCCACATGGACTCCAGTTTCGTATTTGTTTGTTACACTGCTGTACTATTCCTAATTATAGAAGTATTTGAAATAACTCAACTAGCTTTGAAGTTAGGAGGTAATAAAAAGGAGGGATATAATTCATACTTCCTTTGCTATGTTTGTTCATCTGGAAATAGTTTCTGGTTGGAAGGCTGGTTTAAATAGGACAACAGGTTTGACAGGCTTACATTGTGATGCTATCTTCACAGCAAAAGGAAGAGAAACTTCACTTAAAGAGATGAAAGGTAGGATTCCGAAAAAAAAAAAAAAAATCTAGAAAAAACACCCTAAAAACAAGGAATTCATGAGGCCTAATTCTCCTTTTATTTAAACCAGTGAAAATCCCACTAAAGACAAGGAGTTAGATTACTGAAAAACTAGCTTAAAGTAAGAAAATGTGTTATGCTGGCAATTTGCCAGTATCAGTTTTCTGTTGGGCTGGAACTAGTGATGTGTACACAAGGAAAAAGTGCTAATCCAAAAAGGCAGTAACTTTCCCCTTTCAGTCCCCACACCTAATCATTCTCTGCTTCCATATTTCCTGTTAAGAGGCCCACCTCCCTCTTTGAGAGTGCATGGTCACATACCCTCACAGCATGGTGGAGGTCAGTCTTCCCCCATCCCTTACTCCTATCACCAGAGGAAATCATAAAATTTATCATGAAACCATAAGGAATGAACAAAGTGCTATGGAAAAAATACATCACTGCAGCGTTCTCTTCTGGCAGCCATTTAAAACCTAATTAGATGTTAAGGCTATAAATTCTGTATTTCTTAGAAGCAATCTGACCCTAATATGTTCAAAGTAGTTTGGAGTTAATGACAAAGCTTTAAAATGGCAATGGTGGCATGAAACACACACTTGCTTAAAGGGGTTGCTTGCTTAAAATGACCCAAAATCCATGGCAAATAATTTATTCCTTTAACCATGCTTGCCTATACTTTCCTGGGATATGTGGCAGTGTTAGATGATTTGTCCATAGTTATAAATAAACCTCATTTGTTTACCATTTATTTTAAGTACTTCCAAGAAAGGGAAGGAAGAAACATCCTGGGAATACTGGAACTGCCTGTCTGCCTACTGTAACACGCTATGTATTTTACTCTAATTCAATTGTTTTCTTTACTCAAAGAAGGGCTGATAAAAAAGTGTGACTTCATATTTCCTATGCGAGACAGAAAATGTTCCCTGGTAACAAAAAAAGTGATTACACTGCTACCCCGATATAACGCGACCCGATATAACACGAATTCGGATATAACGTGGTAAAGCAGTGCTCTGGGGGGGGTGGGGGGGCTGCGCACTCTGGTGGATCAAAGCAAGTTCAATATAACACGGTTTCACCTATAACGCGGTAAGATTTTTTGGCTCCCGAGGACAGCGTTATATCGAGGTAGAGGTGTACATGAAAATAGGTCACCCATGGGCATTACTAGTCATTGTCTGGTTACAACACCTAGATATCATATTGTGTTAATTCACTTAGTACATTAAACTGCTATCTTCATGGAATACTAAAAAACCTATTTTTTAAAAGAAATTACTGTGTATTCAGAGTTCTAATAGCTTGTTCTGCTTATCATAAAGGCTTCCTATGACATTTTGGTATACACTCTGGTAAGCATGGTGAAGCATGCCAAGGAACTTACATTTTAAATCTAATTTTCACAAGTTCCTTTAATTGGGAGGGTGGGGGGGAGAAAACTCTTGTTTAAAGTGCGGTTCTATTCTGAAGAGTAACTATGTAAAAAGAGCCCCTTCTTACACAACTCCCAACATGCATTCAGTCACATCTGCCAACTTTAGTGACTAAAGTGAACTTTTACTGCTTTTTGCTCCTGTCAGCCCTGCAGAGCCAACACTTATGAATGAGAGAGCTGGATTTCATTCCTTCTTATGCATCAGCAACAGAATTATTTCTTACCTTCCAATAACTTTATAACCCCATTGGTGAGGTAATATCTTCAAAGTGAGTTAATTTCCCCAGGGCAGTCCCTAGGGCATAGGTGCCGACTCTGTGGGTGCTCCGGGGCTGGAGCACCCACAGGGAAAAATTAGTGAGTGCTCTGCACCCACCGGCAGCCAAGCTCCCCCCCCCGCCCCACCTTACCTCCTCCTCCGCCTCCTCCCCTGAGCATGCTAGGTCCCAGCTCTTCCGCCTATCTCCAGCACTTATCGCTGTCAAACAGCTGTAGCAAGCTCCGGGAGGGAGGGGGAAGGAGCGGGAACGTGGCATGCTTAGGGGAGGGGGCAGGGCTGGGGCGGGGATTTAGGGAAGGAATCGAATAGGGGCAGGGGTGGAGTCGGGGCAGGGCCGGGGGCAGAGGAGGGTCGAGCACCCACCGGCGCCATTAGAAGTCGGTGCCTATGCCCTAGGGGAGTGCGGGGCCTGGCACATAGGCACCGAGTTTCTATCTGCTGGGGGGAGCTGCCCCAGTTCTGCCCAGGCCCCACCCCCACTCCACCCCTTCCTCCAAGGCTCCACCCCTGCCCACCTCTTCCCACCCCCACTCCGCCCCGCCTCTTCACACCCTGCTTGTTCCACCCCTCCCCCAAGCACGCTACACCCTCACTCTTCTCCCTAGCGCCTCTAGATGAAACAGCTGATCAGCAGTAGGCACTGGGAGTCAGGGAGAGGTGCTGATCGGCGGGGCCCACCAGCAGGCAGGAGGTGCTGGGGGAGGTTGGTAGGAGGGGCTCCTTCTAGCCCCTCCACCCCGCCTCCTCATGAAGCACAGGGTCCCCCCAAAATGCTGGGCCCAGGACAAACACTCTGATTGGCTGTACCCCAGGGACGGTTCAGAGTTTCCCAACCCTGAAGAGGAACTCTTTGTGGCTCGCAAGCTTGTCTCTCTCACCAACAGAAGTTGGTCCAATAAAAGATATTACCTCACCTACCTTGTCTCTCTAATATCCTGGAACCAACTCAGCTACAACAACGCTGCATATAAACCCACTGGAGGCAGTGTGGTTGTATAGATGTTGCCTGCACAGCTTTTGCAACTGGCTGTGACACATGAGAAGGAAAGAACCAAATTGCTTCCAGGATGCTAGGTTGAGTCTGTGATGTTGGCACATTAAAAGAAAACCCCTTTTGCTTGTTGTCACAGGGTAGAGATGTAAAACCTTTGGGTGCCCTGCTAAAGAGCCGGCTTCCCCCTGTTTCCCTGTAGGGTGGCCGGGTGTATGGGTCAAGACCCTTAGCAGGGAGCCCAGCTGCAGGCCCTAATGAGGGCAGGCTCAGGGTGATCTGCTGAGCCTAGTGGAACCAGCTGGGTTGATGACTGGGAACGCATATAAACCCAGGGAAAAGCTCGGGGGGGGGGGGGGTCCAGACAAGAGGACAGGAGGATCGAGGTTCTGTCTCTGCTGGCTGACACAAGCCTCAAAGGCCAGACGACCCAGTGAGGGGTCGGAGCGGGGACAGGTGTTGGGGGAATTGGGACTGTACAGACACTGTAAATAAAAGAACAGTGGTGAAGCACCTGCAAGAGGCGTCTGAGACCCTTTCTTTGGCCAGCCCAAGCATGGGGCGCGGGGACAAGGAGAAGGAAACTTGTGCTGCCCTGTGACACTTGTAAACAGAACATTTGAATGGAAAATAGCAGAAAGACAACATGGAATCCCACTATATCATTTTACAGTCACTCTTTAAGCAGAACCACACTTTCCCCCCTCCCAATTATGAAACATTCCTAGTATCCTCAAAAGCAAGAGAATTCTCCAAAAAAATCCCAAACTGTCACAATGTGCTCATATAGCAGAGTGATGGGCATCGCTAATGAACCTAATTATACCAACACTTCATTTGACTATGCAATATCCAGAGCGAGGACACACTTGACCCTCACACTTCCCTTACCAGAAAGAATCCATGTTCAACAGAAAATTTCTG
Organism: Platysternon megacephalum; assembly: GCA_003942145.1. NCBI lineage: Eukaryota > Metazoa > Chordata > Testudines > Platysternidae > Platysternon > Platysternon megacephalum. The sequence continues at coordinate 1,782,188 of QXTE01000076.1, forward strand.
CCTTTCTTGATCTCTGTCACATTAGACAGCTTCATATCCTGGCTCACATATTTAAATTTTGCCTGGCTCAGACTGATGCTCTTGTGACCTTGGTTAAAAAATTAGATTTACTCAATTTTATTTAAGACAATAAAAATTGATGAACAAGACATGACCAGTTATTGAAGCTTAAAAAGTCTAATTCCATGTCTGCAAATACCGAAGTCTTTGTCAAAGCAAATGTTCTTAAACTTACACAAGTTCTAAGACCTTTGCTACAGAAACAGAAGCTTGCAGATGGAAATGGAGATACTAGCATTATATCACTCTTGTAGATAATCCTATTAGAAGTTGAATGCACAAAATTGCTATATATTTAATTTGGACTTTCTCAAATAGATCAGTTTCCCTTTGTTTGAGGCTTGAAACAAACGCCATATGCATTTGATTGTGATCTCTTGGTGGATAATCTGAGGCTTTTTGGCAGACATTCAGCTCTTTGATCTGAAAATTACCTGCTATCTTCATGGATTCACTGATGCAAGATGTATAATTAGAATACCATCTGCCACAGAGGAGTTGTAGGTCTCTTCTTTTGTGTTTATACCCATTGTGATATCCTAGACTTCTGGGAAGGCTGGTAGCATATACTATCAGGCCCTGTTTCAGCAAAAGTACTTAAGAAGTGCCTATCTTTAAGAAAGCAAGTATTCCTATTAACTTCAGTGGGGTTGTTCATGTGTGTGCATTTAGACAGGTGCTTAAGTGCCCTGATGAATTTAAAGCCTTCAGACTCAACTGTAACCCTACAATCCTGCCCAAGTAAGGAGAAAGGGGAGCTCTGCTATCAGGGCTGTTCCTAGACATTGTGGTGCCCTACGCTGGGGGAGGGCTGGCCCCAGGCCTCCGGGGGGGCATCCCCAGGCCTCCGCGGGGGGTGGGGCTATGCCCAAGGTCTGTGGGGGGCAGGAGCAGGCTTGGAGGGCAGGGGGGAACCGCTCCCCAGCACGAGCCGGCGGAGCAGAGCAGGTTGGGGCCGGGTCGCTCAACTTCCTGCTGCCGGTGATTGCAGGGCAGGCCCGACCCCGCACTCACGGGGCGGCGGGAAGTGGAGCAACCTGGCCCCAGCCCGCTCCGCTCTGCTCCCCTGGCTCCCAGCCTTGGGACGGACTTGGGGGGCAGGGAGGAACCGCCCCCCAGCACTCACCGGTGGCACGGCTGGGAGCTGGCGGAGCGGAGTGGGCTGGGGCCGGGTCGCTTCACTTCCCGCCGCCCAGTGAGTGTAGGGCATGCCTGACGCCTGCTGCAGTCCCCTGGTACGTAGCTCTGGAGACGGGGTGGAGTGGGGGCAAGGCTGGGGTGGAGCAGGGGCGGAGCAGGGGTGGGGGCAGCTTTCCTGGCTGGCTCAGCTGGCCAGGGGCTTGGGCTGGCCGCTGGAGCAGCACGCAGCTGTGTAGGGCACCAGAAAATGTGGGGCAATTTGGTGCCCCAAATTTCCTGGTGCCCTATGCAGCTGCATAGTTTCTGTATGGATAAGGACAGCCCTGTCTGCTAACCCATGGCGCAGAAAACCACATGCTTCTCAGAGAGTCAGTTTGGTTCCTGCTTCCCTCTTGCCCCAAGGGGAAGTGGGAAGGGAAAGAAAAAGAAACAATCAATTCCCCCTCTATGCTGGCTCCAGTGCACTGTCAGGTCGGGGAGACAGAGTCATTGCAGTGCACCCTCCCTGCTCTTATCTACCCTCCTTGCAGCCAGGGCCACCCAGAGGATTCAGGGGGTCTGGGGCAAAGCAATTTCAGGGGCCCCTTCCGTAAAAAAAAGTTGCAATACTATAGAATACTATATTCTCGTGGGGGCCCGGGGCCTGGGGCAAATTGCCCCACTTGCCGCCCCCTCTGGGCGGCCCTGCTTGCAGCAGGGGACATAACCATCCAGTGGCAACTGCTCTAAGCCCCAGAATAGGTGAGTCAGATGGCTCCTTGGCTGCCTTACTCTTCTGCACGGATGCACAGCAGGGTGCACAGCTGAGCAAATAATGGTGGAAAAGTCAATACAAAAGTACATTCTATAAATGTTAACATTGCAGTAAGGCTTACTAGCAGCATTTGTTCAGTTTGTCCACACTAGCCAGCATGGTTAGTGTAAAACTGGATCAGTGTGTCTGCATACAGAACTCCCTCCAGTACCTGTGCATTGTTATATCTAGCCCATAGTTTCAGGTGAAGGTGCAAGACATGGCACCAGGTGCATACATTGTAGTGTAATTCTGTATTACACACCTCAATGCTGCATTACAGACACCCCACCCCCACGCAACATATATGCATACATTTTTTTCCCATTGGAGTGTCTGATAGAATTAAGTTGACTAAAAATGAGTGGGTTTGGAAGTCCATTCTGGAATTCCTGTTATATAAGGAAAATCCAGAAAGAAAGAAGAAAATAGAATGTCTCCTTTAGAGTAAGAAAGACACAGTGACTTGCCCTGTAATATTTAGACTTCTTCACATTTAAAGGTATAGTACACATCTCACTTCAGTTGCATAGCTGCAGATATCACAGGCCTGCTGCCACCAGCTCTGCTTCATTAAAAATGTGTGTGGCTATTTAAAATATTAAGACTGCAGTCTTAGTCAACTGGAGAACATAAAAATGGTCATATTGAGTCAGACCAATGGTCCATCTAGCCCCGTATCCTGTCTTCTGACAGTGGCAGGTGCCAGATTCTTCAGAGGGAGTGAACAGAACAGGGCAATTTACTAAGTAATACATTCCCTGTTCTCCAGTCCCAGCTTCTGGCAGTCAGAGGTTTAGGGACACCCAGATCACGGGGTTGCATCCCTGACCATCTTGGCTAATAGCCGTTGAAAGACCGATCCTCCGAGAACTTATCTAATTCTTTTTTGAACACGGTTATACCTTTAGTCTTCACAACCACCCCTGGCAATGAATTCCACAGGTTGACTGTGCGTTGTGTGAAGAAGTACTTCCTTATGCTTTTTTTTAAACTTGTTGCCTATAAATTTCATTGGGTGACCCCTAGTTCTTTTGTTACATGAAAGGATTAAAAAACAGTTCCTTATTCTCCACACCATTCATGATTTTATAGACTGCTCTCATAGTCCTCCTCAGTCGTCTCTTTTCCAAGTTGCACAGTCCCAGTCTTTTTACTCTCGCCTCATATGGAATCTGGTCCATCCATACTCCTAATCATTTTGGTTGCCTGTCTCTGTACTTTTTCCCAATTATATTTTGGAGCTGGGGCAATCAGACCTGCATGAACTATTCAAGGTGTGGACATACCATGAATTTATATAGTGGCATTATGATATTTTTAGTCTTATTATCTATCACTTTCTTAGTGGTTCTTAACATTGTTAGGTGTTTTGATTGCTGCTGCACATTGAGCAGGTGTTTTCAGAGAACTATCTATGATGAGTCCAAGATCTTTCTTGAGTGGAAACCGTTAATTTAGATCCCATCATTTTGCATGTATAGTTGGGATTATGTTTTCCAATGTGTATTGCTTCCATTTATCAACACTGAATTTCATCTGCCATTTTCTTGCCCAGTAATCCAGTTTTGAGAGATCCCTTTGAAATTCTTCGCAGTCAGTTTTGGACTTAACTATCTTGAGTAATTTTGTATTGTCTGCAAACTTTGCCACTTCATTATTTACACCTTTTTCCAGATCATTTATGAATATATTGAACAGTACTGGTCCTAGTACAGATCCTTGGGGCCCCCCCGCTATTTACCTCTCTCCATTGTGAAAACTGATGATTTATTCCTACCCTTTGTTTCCTATCTTTTAACGAGTTACTGATCCATGAGAGGACCTTCCCTCTTATCCTATGGCTGCCTATTTTGCTTAAGATCTTCTGGTGAGGGACCTTGTCAAAGGCCTTCTGAAGTCCAAGTACACTATATCCACTGGATCCCCCTTGTCCATGTAGTTGCTGACACACTCAAAGAACTCATAGTTTGGTGAGGCATGATTTCCCTTTATAAAAGCCATGTTGACTCTTCCTCAACAAATCATGTACATTTAGGTGTCTGATAATTCTGAGAGGAATTACCTCTGAATTACCTTCCTTTGAAGACAGAGTATACAGTCTACAAAGCTGTTCCTAATCAGGCATTTGCAAGTTTGCTGACCCCTGAAAGGTGTATACTGTAATATTCTGGCTCACGTGGAGAAAGCCCAAAGAAGAGCCATCTGAGACAATCATTTCCCATCCTCACTGATGAATAGGTAATTCCAAAGACAGATACCTGATAAACAGGCCATTTGTGATCTCTGCCAAGAATTACAAGGAGATTTAAAAAGTCAGTCCAGGAGGAGTCATGTCCTGCATGTAGTGGTTAAGATAATGGCAGTCCTCAACTTCAGATATTTTTCAGACCACTTCAGGAGACATTAGAAGCATTATCCAATCAGTCATCCAGCCAACTTGTTTTATGTTAAGAGTGTGACTCTGAAAAAAAAATCCAATCAATATATTCAATTTCTCATAAACAGCTAACAATGAATTACTTCTATAACATGGCTCAGTTTCCAACAGTCTTAGGGGCTCTCAGTTTCACACCATCCTCTCCAGATATCTGTGCAGGATGTAGACGTATTCATTACCCAAATATTCATATGGAATGCATTGCTAAATACCAGATCTTGGATGTGGTAGCCAAAGCAGGACAATCATTTCATGAGGCATGTGTATGCAAACAATTATCCCTAGACCAGCCAGTCAAGTCAGAAAGAATCCCTGGCAGATGGTGGGTTAATTCACATACCTACTGATGAACTTTGTGTGCAAGATCTCAAGTGAATGTGCAGTAACTGTGCGTTTTATTGGCTATAGCTAATATGGTTGCCCTTTGAAATTTTGGCATACGGCCATTCCATTCTGAAACCCCTGTTCTCTGCTTTGGATGCTTTCCTGTGTTAATTAGGAAATCCATTGTTTATGGCAATGATTCTTGTCCCAAAATAAACTCATCAGGATATTTGGTATCTTTGCTGAGAACACGGGTGCCACTCTGCACCAAAAGATGGATACAGTTCAACAGTTAAAGCCATCTCTCAGAAAGACAAACAGGCCATTGCCAGATTTGTATCCTTTGGCCTGGTCTACACTGGGGGGAGGGAGGGGGGGAATCGATCTAAGTTACGCAACTTCAGCTACGTGAATAATGTAGCTGAAGTCGACGTACTTAGATCTACTCACCGCGGTGTCTTCACTGCAGTGAGTTGACTGCTGCCGCTCCCCTGTTGACTCTGCCTGCGCCTCTCGCCGAGCTGGAGTACAGGAGTTGATGGAAGAGCACTCGGGGGTCAATTTATCGTGTCTAGACTAGACGCAATAAATCGGTCCCCGCTGGATCGATCGCTGCCCGCCGATCCGGCGGGTAGTGTAGACATACCCTTAGATTCCTTTCACGTTCCCCTCCTTAGTTCTGCTACAGAGAATTGCCACTTTCTCAAGGAAACCCAAGGCTTTATCAGCTGTGTTGCATGGCAGCACACTTAGACTTAGGACTCATCTGTGCTAAGTCAAGAGACCCTAATACAACAGGCTTGTCTCTAACCTGGTTACAAGACATTTAAAATCAGTAGTGTGGAGGGGGCCACCTGTGTCCCCTTAACTGGGTTAAAGCCTTCAACAGTTCAAGGGCTCCACTGAGTTATGGGGGCACAGCTCTCATTCACACTACAGACTTTAAGTGGGTCCCCTGATGTGTTTACAGCTGGGTGGGGATTAGCCCAGTAAGAATTTACTTCATTCTCACTATGGCTGCCTTGGCACATTTGGTGGTTGGGACACATGTCTCCCAGTATCAATCTGCTGCTTCATTTGGCTTTAGAGATGGGTCTATCTCACTGACCAACTCAAGAGTAGGTTTTGGAAGGGGGGAATTCTCTCCCAGTCTCACTCCACCTCTAGACTCACTCAGGGTGACAGAGTGATCTAACAGACCTTGTAGCATCCAACACTGGGATTGTGTGGATGTGCTAACTTTGAATGTGGCTTCAAATATTAACAAAACTAACTCTAGCTAAACTAGCTTCTAAACACAGTGTGCCCAGTCAGCGTGCACAGGGCAAAGCTATGTCTGAATCGGGGTTTAATCTAATGCCATTATTAAACATGATCCTAACAGTATTTGTCCCCATCTACAACAGCCCATGCTAGAAACTGGTTTCGTTGGAACTGTGTTTCAGAGTTTAAATAGGATTCCTTAACCTAGTTTGTGGTCCATTGTGGAAGGTGTAGTAAGATGAAGCCCTGAAACATAAGCCCTTATCAGAGGCCCGGTATGAGGCCTAAGGCCTGAACTAATGTATTGGTCAAGACTCTGTTAACATAAAGCAAAGTTAAGCTGTGAGCCAGAGGCAGGCCCTGCTCACAGAAGCTGGCAAGGAAAGGGCTGATGTTGCACAAATATATATACCTAAAAAATATTGGACACTAGAGATATAAACATATGTCCCGATAGTACCAGAACACTCCAATATTTGCACATTCCACACAGATAACAAGGACAGGGTCAAAAGGGTAATATGATGGATAGACTTGTTTTGTTCGAACCAACATGTACAAGGTGAGAGGCGGCAACTTACTGCGTAGAAGGGTTGTACCTTACTACGTAGGGGGGTTGCACCTCAATACATCAGGAGTGATGTGTAACTTGTTTGTACCTGTGTATAAGAGTGCACCCCTGAGTGGATGTCTTTGTCTGGCCTAGGGGGCAGTGGAGAGTCCCGCCACTGACTGAGCTGGCCCATTGTCAGGGGGCACATATTCGTAGTATGTCCTGTAGAGTCTGTGGGGAACTATTACTGTGCTTCGTTTGACAATAAACCTGGCCGGGTGCCTTTGTACCTTATCGGAGTCTGTGGTCATTGGGGGTTCTCTCGGGGTCCTAAATTCTTTTAGCTGCCCCTGGGGGACTTATGCTTCTATTCATGTCCTGAGTTTTTCTACATGAATGGAGCAGAATCCTGGGGTTTGCATCCCCAGAACCTCAGTCTTCCAGCCTAGTGGTGCCCACACAGCTTGCTCTGCACTGACGTGCCATTGCCTGTGAATGAAGGAAACAGATGCTGCACAAGGAGCTGAAGCAGCAGAAACAGAAAATCATCCCCCAAAGGGGAAAAAAAGAGGTCTGGGTTCACCAGCACTGCTGGAGTTTAGGGAACTGCAAACGTCACTCCTCAGTCTCTTTAACCTTATATATTTTTGTCTTGCTCATCAGCCAGGCTCTCTCAATGAAGTGAGCAGAGCCCACAAAGTTGTGTGAGACAGGAAGTCCCTCTACGAATCTTCCTATTTGATCACACTCAAGAACTCGTTAATACATTTCAGACCAGAGTCACCTGCATCTTAATGGCAGATCAAAGCATTGTGACGCACTGAAATGTGACTCATCTTCTCTCCCATAAACACTCAAAATTCAGAGTGTTGAAGGGAGGGGATGAGAAAGAGAGTGATCAGTGAGCACTGAAAAGACTGAGACTACCCCGACAGCCAAGGAATAGGTTTGCCATTGGCTTAGCAAAGCAGGTTTCCATGCCAGTCACCTGCTCTAATATTGTTGTTGCTGAATAGAAACAAACATTTGGGAGATTTATGCCTCTGTCTTGTCCATACAAAATCCAGCACAATGAAGAGAATATGCTTGAAAACAGAAGACAATGCAGCCACGTTCCTTGGAGTCCCCCCCCACTCCTCGACTCCCAAGAGCGTGTCTGGAACATAACAGAGGCCTTTGAGACACTCTGAGGACTAGCACTCAGCAAACACTCACAGTTTGGCACACGGCAGCATGTGCTTTTTCCAGCTGGCACAGTTATCTTGTTGTTACACCTTCTCTGGTGCAAAGAATCTGTTCTCAGTATTATGTATTACCTTATGGGAAACCTTGGTCCTTAGTTAAAGTGTGTTTACCCTCTAACACCATGTGCGGAATGAATAGCCAGCAGGAGCTAGAACCGAATAAGCCTTACCTCAGAAATGGCAGCGAAGCATATTGTTAAGTGAATGAGGTAGGGGGTACGTGTGCCATTGCCCTCTGTTGGATAGAATCAGATTGCCCTCTACTGCTCAACTGTATGTGTTGGGTCCTATACTGTCAATTGCTAATGGAGAGTTGTCGTGATGGTTTTGAAACCTTAAAGGTCTACTTAGCTGGCAGATTTCCTATCATGCTAGGTGACTAATATTGAGATTCTATATGATGGGGAGGTGGAATTTTAATGCTACAGGGCTGTAAGCTCAAGTAGTAGAAGCCTCTGCTTTTGAAGCAGGAGGAACCGTTTTCTCTCCCATCTGTCACCATGAAGTTCTGAATGATCTTTGCATGCAGCACAATGACAATCATTAAGTCCTAGGTGGCCAGCTTCCTATGTATTCTTTCCAGATTTACAGGAAGGGAAGCAGTAAATTCCACCTGTCTGTTCTTTTTAGTTGTCGGTGACCAATACAGATTCGGAAGGATTGAGTGGAGGAGGGAAGCAGAGACTGAGGCAGATTATAGGTCAAAACACAGGTGGCTATTTATTAATGGGGAACAAATCACAACTTGGGCTGGGGAGGAGCAAGTCTACTAATTAACAATACAACTTTGATTGGAAACAGAAACCAATGATTCATCAAAATATCTTCAGAACAGTAATACAAAACCACAAAGAGCTGAACAATTTACACCAGAAGCCAAACAAACACACAACAACAAATAAACTGCATATGGTACCAAGCAAAAAGAACAGAGAGCCAAACAATCTGAATATTTACAAAATTTACACTACACATACCACACTCCAGGCGCAGCTGACCAGCAGCACACACACCAGAGACATGATGAACACGACACGAGCCTGGCTAAATCCGGAGGAGATCCTGGCTGAAAGGGTGATCAGGCCTTCCAGCTAACACGCGGACACTCCTGCTGATTCGGGCAAGCGACATAGTTTTATTCGAAGCCAGTATCCAATTGGTTCCCCGCTCCTGCACCAACCAGATTCCGAGCTGGTGCCCCCTACGTAACAGATTCTGCACACGGCACACTGGGGTTATGCACACGGCACGCCGGTGCTGTTGCACACGGCACCAATATGATCTGCACACGGCACCAATACGGCCTGAAGTTGACCTGCTGGAAGGTTCAGGAATGGTCACACGGCCCTAATGTGTTGCACACGACACGCTGGGACTCTGCACACGACACCGATGTGACCTTCTGACCGACAATTGGCCATACAGACGCCATGACAGAGCACAGGGCTGCGACAAGCCCCCGTGGCCGATTGGCGGTCCATCACGAGAGGGGCAGCTCACACCTAGGAAGGGGGGTGAGCCTGGGGAAGGAACCAAATTTAAACTGAGGCTTCAATGTCTGATAGGTCGTCAGCTGACTGAAAAGCAGAATACGTAGCTTGAATAGGTAGTGCAGATACAGCTCTAGTTATTAAGGCTTTAGTGCATGCAAGACTTAAACAAAAAACAACAATAACAACTGCTGCAGCAATTAACCAATATTTGATAGATCGTGCCCATTGTCCAAGTCCCCATCCTGACAAAGTAGTTTGCCACCAGTCCCATGATTGACGTTCCTCACGGATGCGGACAGCCAGAGATGATAACTGCTGGGTAATGGCAGAGATGTTGTTCCATCCAGGACGCAAATGAAGGCAACATTGTCCTTTGAAGCGAGAATCAAGGTTCTCTAAGGCTTCACAAAAGTCCTGATGCAGCAAAGTCTGTATCATCAGGCGATTCTGTTCGGTGTATTCAGCTAGCACAGTAAGAGAATCATCAACCTGTTGAAATCCAAGAGCTGTAAGATTAGTGAGTGTTTCTAGATTTATAGAAAGGCTGCGAAGCTGGTTAAGGGTGAAAGCATAACTAAGGGGATTAAACTGAACATAACCCCAAAAAAGAGTTTCAGTAGCAGACTTTAGACGGGTCCACCATGTGAGTTCACGCTTCTGGGGACCAAATGCAGAGGGAGGTCTGTGAAAGACGCCTCCTCCCTTAATGAAAACTTGTCCGAGGGCACAGATACCTTTGGGTAAAAGGAGATGACTGTGGGCAATGCCATAACCACATAGCCAGTAAATCCCAGAAGGAGAATATAGGCCAGAAGTATTGCCCCACTTAAGGAGCAAGTTCTTTTTGTTTATGATTGTGGGATCATTGGCAACTGTAATCCAATAACGATGTGCCCAATCAACGGCCCTAAGGCTAACTGTTTGCCTCTGAGTAGAAAACACACGGCTGAAAGAGGACAGCCATGAGGTAGCATTAAAAACAGTAACAGGGACATTAGACTTCTTGAGGGTAACTAAGGTAGACTCGAATGTCTGGCAATACCAATTAGGCTGATTACTACAGTTATGTTGTTCACCACACCACTGACAAGGGGGTGGTGGCATATAGTAATGGGAGCAGTTGGGATAGTTTCCCCAAGATCGGAGAGAATCAGGTCCCAGAAACACAAAACAGGGACTGCTTGGAGACATGGAGTTATACACGGAAATAGAGGTGCTAGGGGTCTTAAATCGATCCAACTGGGAAGAATTACAGGTGAACAAATGTCTCCAGGGCCAACTAGGTACATTACACTGTGAGGCGGGTTCCTCACGAGACACATTGTTAATAGGGATAAAATCAAGGAAAAAGGGAATCTCTCCGAGGGTAGAAAGGGGGTTGGAGCATACTACACAATAATGATCTGAGGGAATAGAAGAAACATCGCCTGAATTAGCAGCCAAAAGTTCCTGACGAGCGTAGGCCAAAATCCAGTTCACCAGAGGGTTTGGGTGTGGATGGTGTGGTTGCAGATAAACCTGAAATGAGAAAAAGAAAGATAGGACAAGCCCCCTAGGGCGAGTCCTGTTATGATCTCCGGCTAAGCCAGTTATGATGCACTAGCCGGGCTTCTGACTGGCCAGTGCACACAACATGATATGTATTGGGGAAATGACCAGGCTTGGACACAATAGCTGGGAGAGGTTGTGGATGCCCAGATGCTACTGGGGCAGACAACCACACCAGCTCTTGTGGGGAGAAGGCTGGTTTCCAAGGAGGCGGAGGCTCTGGATCAATATCTGGCCATCGACTATAGGCTGCATTTAAAGTGATAAGGGCCTGAGATAACACAAGATGCCAACCCTTATAGTCTGGCTTTCCAAGAATAGCGCGGAGCTGTGTTTTAAGGATCCCAATACGGCGCTCCACAACACCGTTGCTGTGGGGCTGATAAGGGAGGTGGACGTGGAGCTGAACACCCCACTTAGTAACTAAGGCCTCAAAACTTTGACTGGTAAATGGGGGACCTCCATCTGTCTGGATCTCAGAAGGAATGCCCCAAGCTGCAAAAACCTGAAGCAATGCTTTATTAACATCTGAAGCTGTGGACCGCTTCAACGGTGTGCAGTGGACTTGACGAGAGCCTAAATCTACAATTACTAGCCCCTTTGGAAACAACTTAGCCCCCGCTAGAGGACCAATTAGATCTAACTGCCAGTGATGTCCGGGTTTGAAAAGTTGGGGTCGCAGGGCCCCGTGAAATACAAGGGGCCGGGACGTAAGACGGGTTGCTTGGCACTGCTGGCAAGCGCGTAAAACATTATTGCAGTGCTGACGGGTCAATTCCGATTTACGGTGCCCGCGTACCGTGAGGATCCCATAGAGAGCCTTTCCAGGCAAGTGCCCCCATTCTTCATGCATCCATGTCAAAAAGGGGTCCTGAGAGTTAAGAAGAGTAGCAGGTGACACCTCAGGACTACTAGGGGTCTCGGCCTCAAGGGTACGAAGGCGCCGGTCAAGAGTAGTATGGAGTGAGTTGCTGTCTGGTCGGTGAGAAGGACAATGAGTAACAAACCAGGGTAGTTTAGTTTTAACCATGACAGCGAAAATTTGCTCCCACAAATCCTCATGGGCTCGTGGCTGTCCCTCACGAGTGAGGATTGACACCCCATAGGCAGAATCTACACCAAGGACAACCCGGGTACGAGGATGGGCTTGAGCAAGATGAGAAGCAGCTAGGAATATTCCCTGAACTTCAGCTAACTGGGCTGAAGTGTGGCTTGGGAGAAGTTCAGCATAAAACATGTCACACCGCTGACACAGAACACCAGCACGAGGGGAGGGGGCCGTGCCCCCGTCAGATACAATCCAGGGATCAAACGCACTAAGCTCAGCTAAACTGGGATCTTCCTTAACTATAGGACTTGAACATAATACCCACTGACCAAAAGCTTCCTGAGCTGTAAACACTAACTTTTCCCAGGTAGCTACTGTGCCATGAAATTGTGGGAATCTCCATGGGGTCGGATTACTCGCTCGGGGCTCATGGGGGTTTACATTCAAAGTGACTGGTAAAACAGAAGCAATAACAGGGGCCAATTTAAAAGCTTTTAACTCGCGTACTCCGAGGAGAGCCTGGTCTCCCAGGAGAGCAGTGAACCGGATGGGAACACCCTGAAGGGTGGCTCTAACCCTAACCTCAGGCCGGGGCTCGACACTATTGAGCCCTTGCACATAAATGATTCGGCCCGTGCGTTCATGGGGGATAGATGGGGGAACAATGGATACCTGGGCTCCTGTATCCAACAAAAATTGAACCTTTTGATCATTGAGAGTAACCAGGGGAAAATATGGCCTAGAGTCACCGGACCGGGTGCTGGCCATCATCACACACTCGGTCCTGTGGCGTTTCCCTGATTTTGACCCTCTGGGCGATCCTTCCACCCTAAGGTTACAGCCAGTTCCCTTTGCTGCGCGGGGCTTAATTTGCGAGCGGTATCCTTGCTGAGCCCTCCTTTATTAAGTAAAAACCCGAAAATTTTTCGTTCTATATAAGAACGTTCGGGGTATTTAGGCTTGGTCCCGGGGGTTACTATGCCCGCGGCCACTGCAGGTGGTCGTGGGGTAGGCCACTTTAAGCGGTCCATGGCCTGAAACAGAGAGGTAACCGGCCGTCCTTGGAACCCCCGCATCCATAGCAGCGTACTTGTGTCCCCTAAGGGGCTACTGTCAAGTGTCATGTCTATCCCTTGCTCATGTATGGGGATAGCAGCCGGATCGGTGACATAACAGTAGGCTTGAAACGGGCGAAGTTGCTGCTGTGCTAATGTCAGGTTTAAGGGGGTTTGTGTGGGATCCCACCAAATGAGGGATGCCCCTGCGATAGTGAAAATTAAATCGCGGGGCGTAGAGATCCCACCAGATGGAAGCTGGAATGCTGCAGGGCTATTCTGCATCTGTAAGTAAGCGGCTGCTGGTACTGAGATCGGCCAGTGAGGAGCTGTTAAAAGTAATCCTCGGCCCGTCCCCCTGGACCAAGCAGCGCTCCGGGCTATAAGGGTTGCCTCCTCCTGGTCGACCAGCTCCTGGCTGTACTCCAGGATGAGCCGTCCTAGCCAGGTGAATACCGGCTCGTTTGGCTGTCGCCCCGTATCACTAATAAACTCTTTCATCTCAGTTTTACTGCGAGTGCGCCACTCATAAGTGATATTTTGCGCCCCAGTTTGATCCACCTTAGTGCGTGTTAACTGCACTGGCATAGCCTCAGCAGAATCAGGGGCTATGACTTCAGGGGTTGGTGGTGGCAGGGCTGGATACAAACTGGGAGCTGACGGGTATGGCGGAGGGGAGGATTCAGGAGTTTTATAATCTGGCAGGGAGAATGGGGTCTCAGGTGGGGATTGAATCGTACCGGGAGCCTTAGGGGTATCAATCATCTCCCGAGTAGTAGTAGTTAAGGTCCCCATAACAATGGTCAATTTATCTAGGGCCAGGCCTAGGATCTTATGATAGGCACTGGCAACAACTTCTGGTTTGTACTGGTCGGGACGCAGCTTCTTAGACTTTTTCCCACCTTCTAATTCCTGAATGAGCTGAATCACTAGCTCATGCGCAGGGCCCCCATTTGGGAGTCTGGGGGGGTTAATGGTGAGCGGGCAGGTGCCTCCAGCCGCCTTCAAAATCTTTTGGGTATCCTTCCATAAACGAATTGGATCGGTCCCAGCACCAACTTCCCCCGATTTAGTACAAGTCGGCTGATAGCTGACCTCTGAGGGGGTTAGCCGCAGACCCACGTGGCATGTCAGGAGACAGCCTGCAGCACCAACAGACAGATCTACAGTATAAGTCCGGCTCGAATAACCAGCTCCAATAATGCAATTCCAACTAATTGTCTCAGAATGCCCCCGGTCAGATAAAACATGATGCTGGAGGTGATTAAATTCATCATCATGGGTTTTATCAGTGACCCCAGTACGCCACGGACAATTAAAGTGCACTGGTGACAGGGGACAGTTTTCCTCCTCACTCAATCCTGTTCGTGACGCCATGTCGGTGACCAATACAGATTCGGAAGGATTGAGTGGAGGAGGGAAGCAGAGACTGAGGCAGATTATAGGTCAAAACACAGGTGGCTATTTATTAATGGGGAACAAATCACAACTTGGGCTGGGGAGGAGCAAGTCTACTAATTAACAATACAACTTTGATTGGAAACAGAAACCAATGATTCATCAAAATATCTTCAGAACAGTAATACAAAACCACAAAGAGCTGAACAATTTACACCAGAAGCCAAACAAACACACAACAACAAATAAACTGCATATGGTACCAAGCAAAAAGAACAGAGAGCCAAACAATCTGAATATTTACAAAATTTACACTACACATACCACACTCCAGGCGCAGCTGACCAGCAGCACACACACCAGAGACATGATGAACACGACACGAGCCTGGCTAAATCCGGAGGAGATCCTGGCTGGAAGGGTGATCAGGCCTTCCAGCTAACACGCGGACACTCCTGCTGATTCGGGCAAGCGACATAGTTTTATTCGAAGCCAGTATCCAATTGGTTCCCCGCTCCTGCACCAACCAGATTCCGAGCTGGTGCCCCCTACGTAACAGATTCTGCACACGGCACACTGGGGTTATGCACACGGCACGCCGGTGCTGTTGCACACGGCACCAATATGATCTGCACACGGCACCAATACGGCCTGAAGTTGACCTGCTGGAAGGTTCAGGAATGGTCACACGGCCCTAATGTGTTGCACACGACACGCTGGGACTCTGCACACGACACCGATGTGACCTTCTGACCGACAATTGGCCATACAGACGCCATGACAGAGCACAGGGCTGCGACATTAGTGTGCCATTGGAATAAACTCCCACATTCACCCTCAGCTTTGCTGTTGATTTGACCCTACATGGCTTTTATCCATTCAATAAAGTCAGTCCCTGGTTCTCTTTCCAGTTCTGCAAACGCACAATCTCTCCAACAGCAGCATGTAGCACTTGCAGTACATACAATAGTACCGTGTAGCAGCATATTCCTGTAGAGATGGGAGAACTTGTTTGACTTACAGTAGAACCTCAAAGTTACGAACACCTCAGGAATGGAGGTTGTTCGTAACTCTGAAACGTTCGTAACTCTGAACAAAACGTTATGGTTGTTCTTTCAAAAGTTTTCAGCTGAACATTGAATTAATACAGCTTTGAAACTTTACTATGCAGAAGAAAAATGTTGCCTTTGACTATCTTAATTTAAATTAAACAAGCACAGAAACAGTTTCCTTACCTTGTCAAAAAAAAATTTAAACTTTTCTTTTTTTGGGGGGTAGTTTATGTTTGACACAGTACCGTATTGTATTTGCCTTTTTTTTTTTGGTCTCTGCTGCTGCCTGATTGTGTACTTCCGATTCCAAATGAGGTGTTGTTGTTGACCGGTCAGTTCGTAACTCTTGTGTTCATAACTCAGAGATTCTACTGTAGTTTCAAATCCAGGCAGATATTCTGGGTTTGAAAGTTCAGCTCAGACTCGTACATTTCTGTCTTTTGGTTCTGCTTAGGAGAGACTGAAAAAAAGAAGCAGGGAAGGTCCAGAGTGGGGAAAAGAAAATCCAGTGAAAAATAGTGCAGAGTTAATAAAAATACAATATAAAAATGATTGTGAAATTAGGAGCTGAGAGGAGGACAAAAAATTCTAATGAAAAAATAAATCTATATCATATGCAGGGCACCCACTTGTATCCGTTTTTAAGGGGAGAGAAGAGTCTTCAATCTTTAATAAGTAGCACAAGATGCCCTATAGTAAGAGAATTGTTTTGTTCTATAGTGAAGAGCTATTGTACAAAACCATAGACGTAAATTAAAAGGAATAAAAAGTCTGAATTCAAACTAGCTTTGGGAACGGTCCAAAAATAATCCCAGAGGTTTGCAAAAGCCTTAAACTCCCTTAGGTTCACGTATGGCCACATGCAGTACTATACAGATATAATATTTACAGTAGCGACCACACTATCGCCCAGTTAGCATTTGCCCTTTAATTGGTATCCCTAAAAAGACTTAGAAGCGTTATCTGAATCCTATGACATTCTGCTCCCACAAAACATTCCAGTTTGTGGAGGGCACTATTACCTGCCTACTTTGTTATAATATGTAGCACTTTTAATTCATACTGCAGATCACAAAGCTCATCAAAATAAATATTGTTTTACAGATGGGAAACTGAGGCACGGATTAAATGGTTTTCCCAAGGTCACACAGCAAGTCAATGGCAGAACTGGAAATAATAATCCAGGTCTCTTGACTCCCTGTATAGTGTTTTTAGATCTTGAATGAAGCTGGCTCCAGGGAAGCAACCAGCCCAAATTCCTCTCATTGGGGGCCCACCCATATATTTTCTTCTTGATCATTGTAAATATGAATCTTTGCTTAGTGGAGAAAGGATATGCTCCATTTTACGCTATACTGATCATACACAAATTTCATGTACATTATCTGCAAGTATGGTTATTTTGCTATCACAGAATGAATGCAACTCAAACTCACACTTGGATATAATCCCTGTTATGATTACATAAAAGATTAACTAGATATTATATAATCTAGATCGCTTTAAACCTTTCAGTATTACTGCTTCCCACTACGTGGGATCCGAGTCACACAAAAAGGAAAGTATTATGAGCTCAATTATGCAACTATGATGTCAGTCTGATCTAGCAGCTGCATTTGATACTTTGAGCTGGGTGATTTAAGTAATATTTTCAGTTGAATTCTTTCTCCCCTCCCCCCAAGTGAAACAGAACCAGTGCGACATACATGATGCTGCAACAACAAATAAGAGTAACACAGGCAGAGATACTGTCATGTAATATACTGTGTTCCTCCCTGTTTTATTTTGAAGGCAGAGCAAACTCCCAATCTTTCAGGAAGTCCAAAGCAGCAGAGAATAAAAGCAGGTTATATTTTGTTCAAAAACATTGAAGGGAAAAAAATCTATTTTTCTTCCCTTATGTTTGTAGTTAGCAAATCTGGCGGTGGCCAGTGAGTGCTCGAGAAGAGCCATATTCAGATATAGGATGTCAAAATCCTCAGTGAGAGGAAGAAAATGGCAAAAGGGCCAGATTTGAGCTTTGGGATTGGAAGTAAAAATCAAGGTCCTAACCAAGGCTGTGCAATAGTTTCAGGGCCTATTGCTATCCTGAAGCCTCAGCCTAGGTTCAGGAAGCTTCCCAGATTTGGACAGATGCTTTTTGCACATTCCTACCCCAACTAATTATCCTGCCAGTACACCCTTTTCTACACAGCCCTAAGGAGCTGACTGACCTTGGCATGTCTTTGGAGCAACCTTTTTGCTCCATTCTGGGTTTGGATGCTCCCCCTACCACAGAATCTTAAGGCACTCATGGGTTCTTAGTCCATCTCTAGCATGGATTTTCTCTACATCTTTGGCCAAGTTACGGCAGTGTGTGGGTGCAGGTCACTTGCCAGGATTATCTGGGTATCTCTCACTTAATCATTTCCATGCCATTGTGGGAGCCTTGAGCACTGGTGCATTTTGGTCTCTCCTGTTCTTTGCCTGTAGCACATAATATCTTAGGCTCCTGTGGGCTGTAATACTTTGGTCTTATTTTGGTTGTTGGGTTCGGTGTGCTGGGTGGTGTTGGTGGCCTGTGATATACAAGAGGTCAGACTAGATGATCTAGTGGTCCCTTCTGGCCTTAAACTCTGTGACTCTATGATTTCACCTCCCTGCCTTCATTTTGCTAGCTGCAAAATGGGACTAACAACACTTGTTTACGTACCTCGGTGGGCTACTGTGAAGGTTACAGCACTTTGAAAATTAAGTCTACTTGAAAAAAATTAATCTCCATCTTTTCAGTTTCATAGAAGGTACCATATAGGATACTACACTGCTGACTTGAGTTAGATATATGTTGTATACACATGATTCTGCTCCTACTGTAGAAACACACTACTGTTCGGCGTCAAAATAAATGATATTAGAGTATTAAAAATAAAACATATTAGAGTATTAAAAAGAAAAGGAATGCGTGAAAATGATCAAAGCACATTATTGAAAGCTCTCCCACTATTTCCAGTTTAAATCCACAGAAATGGTCGCTTGTATGTATTGTGATATACACAAATGGGACAACAAGATAATATTGTCCAGCTCTTTATTCATGCCCTAAGCAGAGATTGGAGCACAGGCCTCTGGTAGTGACAGGCTAGCATGCTAACTTATTGCACCACTTACTCCTCATCCACCCTCATTTGATATCAGAGAATATGCCCCCTGCATAGTTTAGATTTGAACTAGGTTCCTACTTCGTACTCAGATGGGACTTGTGCTCACAGAATATGCATGAGTTTCTTTTAAATGCCATATGCTGTTGGTATTCACCCCTTCTCTGATAATTGTCATCGCTGCTACAGCTAGTAATATTTTGTGGTCTTGCTGGGAATCAAACACTCCCTGAGCCAAAGTATAACAGCTTAGGGGCTTTGGGAAACTGGGATTTTAGCTCTGAGAATTTCTTTCACTGGCTTAAGTTCCATTCTGACTTGCCAGTGGAGGAAAATTCCTTTGATTCCTGACACTTCTCACAAACAACTCCATCTCTATTTCTAGCCTCGTTTTGAAACAGTAGAAGATAATGGGTTTTGTGAATGTCTTTCATCTTGATGCACACTTCGAGCTAAAGGGGTGCTTCTTGTTACATTAAATTCTAATATGGTGCAATCCTCATCTGTATAATATACTATTATTCTTTCAAGTTCTGTGCAGCTTACTTGGCTAGCCTCTGAAATATTCTCCAAATAAAAAAATTCTTTGAGATGGGTAGGTTCATTTTTGGATATATAGTGATTTAAAACCAATCCTGGGAGCCCACAGTTGCACAGACACCGTAAGAATTATAGTTGCCCAACTTTCCTTCGTTTACTTAATTACTTCTGGTGGCAGAGGTATTAAACTGCATAAATCACTCAGGACATCCAGGAGCTGGATAATGGAACTGTGTTTGCCATCCTCAGCTAAGGCTTGGTATTGATAAGGGAGCCTGTGTTACAGAAATTAATATACAAATTACAGTAGATCTGCCCCTGCAAGGTTGCAAATTGGAACATTTGACCACTCCTCTGGAAGAAAGTATTTGAGTTAATCTGCTGTGGTATTTAATTTTCCCCAACGCACACTGCACACTGCTGAAAGTAGAGTGGGTGGGTGTTCTGTGTCTATGGGCATATCCTTGTTTCTTTAGGAATGTTGCCCTTTGTCTAAGCAGGCATGCTGTCCTGCCTTCTGTTCTACTCTGTACCCATGGGATCATTCATTTAAAGAGTTTGCTTTGATTCTGGGTTGATTTAAGGGTTTTCCTCTCGGAGTTGAGTAATTTTCCCTTGCTACTGATTGCAGGCTGGCTCCTAATTGTTTGAGAATGAGGTTGGCGTGAGTATTATAGGCAGTAGCTATTGCTGGGTTTCTGTATTCATATTTCACTAATAGGTCTCTTCCCTTAAATGCTGATTTATTTGAATTCTGAAATCACAGGGCTATGACTTTTGGCCCAGCCATTACCAAGGGATAAGGTGTATAAGATGCACTGCCCCAAGAATAGCCTTGGGAGGCATAGTGACTCAGATGTGTCCAAGTCAAAATTGCCCCAGTTCCTTCTTGCTCTTGGAGTAGCAATTTGCTGCTCTCCTACACCAATGGCAAGATGCAACACCTCCCACAGTGATTGGACAGAGTCACTGAACCATGGCTTCATGTCTAGTTGGCAGCCGGTATCAAGCAGAGTGCCCCAAGGGTCGGTCCTGGGTCCGGTTTTGTTCAATATCGTCAATAATGATCTGGAGGATGGTGTGGACTGCACTCTCAGCAAGTTTACAGATGACACTAAACTGGGAGGAGTGGTAGATACGCTGGAGGGTAGGGATAGGATACAGAGGGACCTAGATAAATTAGAGGATTGGGCCAAAAGAAACCTGATGAGGTTCAACAAGGACAAGTGCAGAATCCTGCACTTAGGACGGAAGAATCCCATGCACTGTTACAGACTAGGGACCGAGTGGCTAGGCAGCAGTTCTGCAGAAAAGGACCTAGGGGATACAGTGGACGAGAAGCCGGATATAAGTCAACATTTTGGGCTGTATAAGTAGGGGCATTGCCAGCAGATCGAGGGACATGATCATTCCCCTCTATTCGACATTGGTGAGGCCTCATCTGGAGTACTGTGTCCAGTTTTGGGCCCCACACTACAAGAAAGATGTGGAAAAATTGGAAAGAGTACAGCGGAGGGCAACAAAAATTATTAGGGGGTTGGAGCACATGACGTATGAGGGGAGGCCGAGGAGACTGGGAGTGTTTAGTCTGCAGAAGAGAAGAATGAGGGGGGATGTGATAGCTGCTTTCAACTACCTGAAAGGGGGTTCCAAAGAGGATGGATCTAGACTGTTCACAGTGGTACCAGATGACAGAACAAGGAGTAATGGTCTCATGTTGCAGTGGGGGAGGTTTAGGTTGGATATTAGGAAACACTTTTTCACTAGAAGGGTGGTGAAACACTGGAATAGGTTACCTAGGTTACCTAGGGAGGTGGTGGAATCTCCTTCCTTAGAGGTTTTTAAGGTCAGGCTTGACAAAGCCTTGGCTGGGATGATTTAGTTGGGAACTGGTCCTGCTTTGAGCGGGGGGTTGGACTAGATGACCTCCTGAGGTCCCTTCAAACCCTGATATTCTTTGATTCTATGAACCAATGTGTGTGGAGGGGGAGAGAAGAGGGGCTGGGCTCCCTCTATTTTCTGCCCACTTTTTTTCTGCAGGGAGTGCATGGGAATGCAGCACCTGCTTACTTCTATGAGTCTAGACCCAAAGTGCAGGTGGCCTGCACCAGGGCATAAGGGGACTTCAGATTCTCTCACATGGGCATGTGGTCCAAGTCACAATTTAGCCCATAATGATACAGTGGCTTAAGGACTATCTCATTCATAGCCCCACTACTACAAATGATATTCTGCATTCCTGAGCAGGAAGAAGGTCACTTCCCACCCTGGAATAACTCACTTCGATAACGACACGCTGGTGTATCTTCCTTCGAGTCAGGTATGTCACATCCAGGATTTCAGCCAGCCTATGAGTGCCGTATCTTGTATTGGAGTCTCTATTCCACCTAAGGGCCATGAACTAAGAAATACAATGTGGAGGAATATTTTTCCATACTGAATCAGGAATCACTGCTGTGTATAGTAGGACTGTAGAATGATATGGAGACTCTACTTAGTGTAAAATTAAATTTTAAAACACTTATGATGGGGAACTGATTGGCTTGTGAAACAAGCCAATCTATTTGACGTGTATTGGGGGCAGGGCCCCACCTCCAAATGACAACAGCCTCCCCATCAGGATGAGAAGGAAGGGGCCACAAAGGGACACGGTGAAGCATGCCAGTCTATTTGATTACTAGGATTGGTGGGCAGAGTCTACCAAGTCATAGAAGTCCCACCCCCGCAGGCGAGGGATGGGCCACAGAACCCAAACACCAACTGAGCCTGGGGTGAGGGGGAAGAGAAAAAATGAATAGAGGTGGTAGTACAGGTCGTAGGGCAAAAAGGAGGGAACCAGAAGAGGGTATGGAACAGAGAACCCCAGACAATGCCCACTCCTCCAAAAAGGAGTCCAAGGACTCAGTGGACACCACCCAGAGGATCTCTGCCTGGATGTGTGCATGCATAAGGCTTCAGAAAGAGGTACACTTTTGCAGAGACCCCTACCCCATCCAGCTTCCTCCTCCTCCTGGATGGATGGAGGGCCGTCTTGGCGAGTGCCAGGAGGAGATTGATGAAGGAGACTGACTATCTACCCACAGAACAACCAGAGCCTTCTCAGCAGCAGCACAATCTTCCTAAAAGACCGCTTCCTGCCAATGTGCTTCAACTCTGCCCTGGAGAGACTACCTCCAATGTCCAATGTCCATTCAGTCTTTGGACTTCCAGATCACACTGCCAACATGAGTGCCAGTTTGGATGGCAGTTTTGTGGCCTGCACTCCTATCTGCTTAGTGCTAGACTGAGATAAGAAATTCATTTAACAGAAAATGCTTAAAAACTGTCAGACTGTACATGCTTTTGGGCACTACTGACTTGGCCTGATTTTGAACTAGTAGCCAAAGGGTGAAGGACTAAATTCTCTGAGCCCATTTTTCTGGGGGGTCTGAAGTCCAGGAGAATAAAGCCATCCACTCTATTTAAAGTTGTCCGTTAATCCCTGTTTAAGTATTTCTTCTGAGGTAATACAGCATGATCTATACACTTGGGTTATTGATTTTTTAAATATTTTATGATCTCTATTAGTCATTTATATTTTTAGAAACCGAGGCCATGAAAAAAGTTAGGTCACTTTTTCTTCAGTCTGCTTTGGGGCAAAGGATCTTTTCCTCTGCATTGTGTTTCATTAAAGCCTTCTATGGCTGATAAATGAAATTAGAGTGAAGCTTAAATTGAGGCCTAGCTGGTATAGAATGCTATTTTGAAATATGTCTGTACCTGTATGTGTGACAGAAAACTATAACACTCTCATTAGCCAAGTCCAAAAATTTTCCATTACAAATCTCCTCTTAGCAGCAAATGCCCTAAATATCCTTTTTTTCCCACCCATTTATTTTCTCTGGGGTCATCCTTTTCCCAGATGAGAACAGTGACACTTACCTTTTAATTTTTTTTAAAAAAGTACTGTTGTGTTCTGTAATATTTAAAGGCACACTAGCTTTTTGAATAGGATTATTCCTAAATTAATATTTCAACTGCCTCAGTCAAGTTGCAGAGCAAGGAAAGTGATCGTCTTTTGAAAGACTGGATGGTATTGGCAGTAATGAGGCAACACAATGTCATTGGAATTACATAGGAGAATGGTACTATGGCATACTATAGGGATTACATAGTGATAATGGCAGAATAACAGGAATACAAACAATACTGCTAGGCCATTTGGGGGGAAAAGTGAACAGAAAGGTGCCAATAAAATTATGCATCTGCTGCAGTCATATGATTGCCTGAGTTTCCACTGTGGACTTCACTTTGTGAAAGGTTAGTGAAACTCTCTAGAAGAGTTCAAATCCAAACCAATCTCAGCTGATTGGCCAAATTCTGAGGCTCTTGTGGATGCAAAACTTCTAGTGAGCCTGCAAGGTCTTTGACACAAGGACCGTCTCTTACCATGTGTTTGTACAATACCTACTACAGTGGAGCCTCCAGGTGCTTCCCCAGTATTACAATCAAATCAATCAATCAATAAGGACTGAGTAAAAAACTGGATAAGGCCCTCATTGTTTGGACTATCCCATGGTTTTAGACAAATAATGTGGTTTTAATGGCACAGATGGTGTGGATGACCCAAGGCTCAACAAATAGTCCTTGCTATACAAATACATGAAATGTGCTATGCAATTTAATATACCAAGCACCAAGCACCAAAAACCTTCACTGCACATCAAGTAAGCTGGGACACACATGGTTAACAGGCAGGAAGTTCAGATTTCTGGGTGACAGGGTCCTTAGCTCACTTTGTTAGAAAGAAGGAAGAAGAGTACAAAGGTGCAAGATAGTAGTATCATCAGGATTAACGTTGAGTGTTTATTTACTGGCTTTTGCCAGGGTTTTCCACCATGCTGGTGCTGGTTAAACATAGATTATTGGTTTTAACACTTTAAAAATCATTTTATGGATGGTTACAAAATGCAGCTCTAACCTTTTGCACCAGCTTTACATTGCTGTAACTCCATTGACACAGCTGATCCAAAAGCCCACTGAAGTCAATGGGAGACTTTCCACTGACATCAATGGGTTTTGGACCAAGCCACTGATATGGTGTAAGTGAGATCAGAATACTAATAATTAAAATAAAGCCTAAACAGTGAAAGAAACAGGAGTAAAAAGGAAATAATTCCCCAGCCCCTATCCTCCCTCCCTCCCTCCCCAAAAAGTCACTCCAAAAATCATTATAAGATGAAGACCTTGTATATAGCAAATTTCAACCTTGAGTAAATGTGTATAGACATATAAAATCCCCATTGGGGTGATTTGGTAATAGAACTCCCGATGCACTCAGCTACACTAATATGAATCAAGAACTGGGGGACTTGA
This sequence comes from Platysternon megacephalum, assembly GCA_003942145.1. Lineage (NCBI taxonomy): Eukaryota > Metazoa > Chordata > Testudines > Platysternidae > Platysternon > Platysternon megacephalum. The sequence continues at coordinate 1,806,631 of QXTE01000076.1, forward strand.
TGGCTCAGGAGATATATGTAGCTAAGTCAGATACCGGAAAATGAGTTATACGTTTCAGTTCAGTTCCTACTGGACAGGCAGCCACATCTCAAAACCCACCACCAATCTAATTTTTAGCAGTGATCCCTCCAGGTCAGGATTAAAACACTTTGATGGGGCAGAGCAGGGAAACTTGCACTGCCATCATCTGCACTGCAATATCGCCAACCCCAAGCATTCAAAAATCATGAGTTAAGCCCTTCAAATCATGAGATTTAATAATAATAAAATAAATACATCTCTATACAATAATAAATGTTGGGTTCTTTTTATTTGCCTTCTAATTTCTGGGCCTCTAGGGAACACTCGGGTCACATTTTATCATTTTTCTCCACAGCTAGAAACTTACTTACAAATGTAAAGCTGAGATTCAAATGCAATTTCTTGATTCCAGAAGCTAGGGCTTTAAGAAAGAACGCTCAGTAAAATTGTCAGAGTTGGCAACACTGACACTGTACCTGTTTGGTGGATAACCAAAGAACTTCCATTTTCAAGAGTGGTTTACAGGTCATTTTGTTTGCCTCAAGTATTCTGTTCACTACCTGTACACTGCAGCTCTGGTAGGTCACAGCCAGCCAGATGATTGCATCTAATTTTGGGAAGCCACTGTGTTTCATGGCCTTGCCATTTATAGGTCTGGTACAGTAACTGGGAGACTGAAATCTATTATTTTCCCACTAGCATATTACTGTTCACAGTTGTTAAAAGTGGGCATACTCTGGCTTCCAAAATTGGAAAGCATACGTTCTCTATGTAGCTTTCATTAACACCCCTAGTTTTCCAGGACATTCTTCATATACCTTCTCTTGCACCCCTACATTCCAGGGGTGCCAGCCTGTCTCCTCCTCCCATGAGCACCTAGTCCACTTTAAAAAAAAAATCTAATCGGACATCCAAGAATCCTGCAACGTGAAGTCTTCCCTTTGGATCATTTCACTTTACATTTAAGTCCAAACTGACGGAAGTGAAAGAACATTTGGGCCATGATTAGTTATTCCTATTAAGTGATTCTATCACATTTCATTGAAGTTCTTAAACCCATGGGAATGGCCAGAAGGACCGAATGGGGTCAGAGGTTTCAGCACAGGAATAGAGGAAGCTCAAAATCACCAAGTAATAAATCTTTACTTTCATAACCAGATCTGGCAAAAGTCTCCCTCTGTTCTAAAATCCTCCTGGCTTAATATGGTCAGAAAAAGAGCCTGTGCTATGAAGCTTGGAGCGATACCTTATTAAGATCCTTAGGCTTAACCTTTAGCCTTCACCCTCAGTGTGCTGTGCGAAAGGAGACAAAACCATAGCAGAGGATGTGGCTGAGAAGGATGCTCCCCTTGTTCTGTATAAGCACTTTCCTCCTGCACAAAATACCTGTGCAGAGTTCTAGGAGCCCTTATTGTAGCCCTTGAGCAGTGTACCATTCTCATTGCTGTTAATAAGAAGTAAACACTTCCCAGGTGAAGGGAGATGCCCCTGGAGATATGGTTGGCTGAACTGTTGAGTCTGATTCATGGACAAAGTGTCTAAACTTTTATAGTTTTTGCAATTTTCAGTATAAAGAAAGACTCGTTGAGATATTCCTATCAAAGGATCCACGAAATACACATTTCACCTTGCTTAAGTTTTTTGTATAATCTAGGCCAAAGATCTAGTTTCATGTCATCCAGGCCATTGACATCCAAGTTTGGTTGTTCAAATATAAAGGATCAATACTTTCCTTGAATTATTCCAGCCTCTGTCCTTGAAAGCACAGGATCTCTCACTGGACATGAGTCTAGCATCAACGTTTCCCCAGATTCTGTTTTTCTGTCATAGTTTTGCTGCAGGCTTAAAACGTGCATGTCAGTTCCTGGTTCTGAAGCCAAAATGAGGAGCCTTTGCCACCCCAGCTCCAACTGCTTCAGAAAGAAACAATTCTCAGGCCTTGTCTACCCTGGAAAGCTTTTCCAGTTATATGGGTTTAATTATACCAATGTAGCTAAACAGACACAGGTATAGTGGTGTAACTGGCCATGTCAACACTATTATTTTGCCTTAAAAGTGGCTTTTTCCATTTTAACTTAAACCCCTTCCAAAGAAACATAAATTAAACAGGAAAAAGCCACTCTTATACCAGAATAAATGCATCTATGGGGGAGCTATGCCAGTATAATTCTAGTGCTTTAAATTTACACCTTGTTAAAGCCCTACTCGAATTGCAGAATGATTGTCAAAAAACTGCAGCTGAGTTGCGGACAAGCCATGAAAAATTATGGAAAAATAATAATGGACCTTATTATTTGAGGTAATAAAGTCCATTACTACTTTTCTGCTGTCTGCTGTCTGCGGCTGACAGTGGCTCCCTGGGGCTGACAGCAGGGCCCTGGAGTTGGCAGCAGATGCTCCCATTCTTAGCCCCAAACCCGGCAGGGCTCCCACTGTCAAAATTGTGGTGGAAGCCTAATATTGCAGAAATTGCAGATTCCGCAATATCACAAGTTACATGGGGCCTTACACTCCTGCCTTATATTGGTATAATTCCCCCATATAGATAAGCTAAAAGAAATGTTAAACAACATGTATTAGATAAGCATAAGGCTCTATTGTATATTAATAGATTACATACACAGGTGCAAGTTCTGGATAATGTAGGACAAGGGACACAAGCACATAAATAAGTGCATACTTTGAGTCAAATTCTCTGCTCATGTAAATTAGCAGAGCATTATAAAAGTAAATGGAGCTACAGCCCTTTACACCAATATGTATGGTGCAAAAAGCATTAACATTCATCCATCTACTAGCTGCAAACAGCCAAAAAAAACCCAACCAAACAAACCCCAACAACCGTGTGTGTATGGCTTGGTTAAGTTGCCCATATATGTGCCAACAGACTCCAGTACTATGTTCCCTTTACAGGTCTGTCTCATCTTACGCTGGGGTTACGTTCCACAGTCAGCGCCTAAAGCGAAAATCGCGTATAGTCAAAATTACATTGAGTGTAATGGCGGGCGGAATCGCCCACACTACAGAAACAGTATTTAAATTGTTATTTTTCTCTTTTTTTTTGTTTTTGTTTTTGTTTTGTTTTGGCCGACCGTGTAAAGCTGAAATCATGCATGTTAAATGCGCCTAAGATGTGACAGACCTGTATATCCGTCCATGGCTCATGCTCATGCAATGGCCCATCTGTATCTTTTTGGAGTGTTCAAATTCAGGTGCACCAACAAAGGTGACCACAAGAGCTGCAGAGTGAACATTTGTTCCTGTTTTATTTTTATGGCATGACCTATGTGTACACTCACCCCAAAGCGTGATCTTTTGGCTGTGCCTTCACTTCAGTAAGAAAGAAAGCCAAAGTTTGGAACAATGTTGTTTATACCCGATTTCTATTTATTCCTTCCGGTTTTAATTTTTCCTGCATTTGGTTTTTAATTCTTCCAGGATTTTGTTAGAGATTGGTAGGGTTTTTTTAATCCAAGATAGTTCTAACATTGCCAGATCAACTAGTAAAATAGCAAAGCAAATATTTAATTGTCCAAACAGGTTTAGATGAAAATTGGTAGATAACACTGGGGCAACTTATCTTCAGAGGGACCTCATTTCAACCACAGCATAGTGCATTTTCAAGAGATCCCTTTAGACAGGCAGGCAACCAAAAATACATTTTATCCCTACATTTTAAGTAGCAAAGGGAACTAGCCAAGATGGTTTGTTGAGAGATCCTCAGAGCTGGGACCATCCTAAGTATTTGGAAAGTCCTTAGCACATAGCAGATGATACCATAAATAATAATCATGTCTGAGATTTCCTGGTAAGCTTGAGGATCAAACCTGCAATGATGAATTGCTGCTGTTACTGGGCCAAAACATACCAGCCCTTACTCAAGCACTATCATTACTAAAACCAATGGGTAATTTGGTCAAGGACTGCAAGCCACATATTGTTTGGATGCCCAGCACACACATTGACTTTAATTAGAGCACTGTCTGCAGAGGCCTCATGGGATCAGGCCCAAGTAAGAACTGTGGCATTTGATCCATGGACGTTATTTTTTCAAAGGAACTTTTTAAAGAGGATAAAATTGGAACTCCCATGGAGCAAAGAACCAAAATGCTCAGAATCATTTCAACAAAAGACAAAGGAGGAGAGGCAAGACACATGGAAATCCACTTTGCCCTCATTAAAAGTCAATGGGAACTGTGTGGGGCGTTCCTAGTGACATGGATTGTCTTGTTGTTCTGGGTTTGTACTGTGCCTGGCACAATGGGGTCCTGCTCCATGACTAGGGCTCCTTGGTGCTACAGTAATACTACTACTACTGCTGCTGCTAATATCCAAATACAGAATTAGGACCACTGTTTTTATTAGACATCATGGTGTAGCGCCTAAAGCACCAGACTGGGAGTCAGGAAACCCAAATTCTATTCCAGAGCTGGCCACTGACCTTAGCAAAGTCACTTCACCCCTCTCTGCCTCCATTTCTCTATCTCTAAAATGGGGATAAAAATAATACTCTCCTTTGTAAAGTGCTTTGAGATGTGGTATATGAGAGTTAAGTATTATAAGTTTATGAAACAATAGAAACATAAAGAAATTAAGAAACAAATTACTGTCCCTCAAAAGAATTATTAAATTATAGTAATACCAAAGGTTAATAATTCTTGTTTATATTTCAACCTTCATTTTAAAAGGTTTTCTTCCTCTCACACTTTCTCTCTAAGCTAATTAGTATGTATCGCTAAGAGATTCCCAGCAGCTCCCAGCACAAAGGACCTGCACCGTTGTAAAATAAACTGCAGTTCACAGATGATCATATTTCACTGAATGAGTGACCTTTACAAGGGAAAAAAACAAAACAAAACTTTTCATTGGGTTTAAATGGGTAGCACGTAGGAGCAACAGAAGGAGGTGTGTTCTATTTAAGCTACAAGTTCTCAGAGCAACAAAAAGATCAGGAAGGAGGAGGATGAACAACTTCAGCTAAATAATCCTTGTGGCATAATACATTCACTCTTTAAAGCGCTCCTATTGCATAGAAGGTGATGACATGAGCAACTAGATGGACAGCACATTCTTCAGCTGAAAGAGTGAACTCATTATAGTCAGTTCACGGAGTTTTAGAGTTAGAGAAATGCCAATGCTCATGACTTGTTCCTCCTTTAGTATACACTGCACAAACATCCAGCCTGCTCTTCCTTGCCTTATCTCCTACTAAGCTACAGGTCGAATCTGACTTGATTTATAGCCCATTGTTAAGAGGATCTGCAACGGGTGACCCTACATTAGCTAGGTATTACAGAGCACTGACTATGGAACAGTCAATAATGTATTCTAAGTATAGCATCCTTGGGGACGTGGGTTTACAGCTAATATCATCACCTCCTACTAATCTCAGCTATTTAGAGGAGGTTTTAGCAATGGAGGAATCCTCCATGAAAAGAGACTTTCAGCTTCTGGGTTCATCAGTGCATTCAGCAGCAGTGGGTAAAAATAACAAGAGGGTGTGAGAGCCGTAATTAGTGCTGTTAACTTTAGCTACAATGAGTGGATGAGTCAGTCTGTCAAAATGAGCAATGGCTGGCTAGTTAACTGCAACACCACCTTTCATAAAAGTTAAACAACAACTGGATACAATAATAAAATACAAGGCTTCTGATGGGTTTTTAAGCCTCACACCCAATTTTCATAGATGACTGGGAGCGTAGTCTAGCTGATTAGTCATGGGACCGAGAGGTAGGATGGCTGGTTCTAGGCCTGCCTCTGCCATTGACATGCTTTGTGGAAGTCACTTAGACACCTTAGGGACTTTGGCATCTAAAAAGGCACATAGGTCCTCAGAGGTATTTAGGCTCTTAACTCCCATTAATTTCAGGGGGAGTTAGGTGCCTAGGCACCTCTGAAAATCCCACTTGGGCCCAGATCCTCAAAGGTATTTAGGTGCCTAACTCCCACTGAAAGTAACTCCACTGGGAGTTAAGTACCGATGTGCTTCTAAAAATCCCTCTAGGCGCCTATCTGCATCTTTCAGCACCTAAATACTGTTTAAAAAATATGGCCCTTAACCTCCATCTCTCCTCTTACCTACTTCATGGGGTGTTGTAAAGATTAACATTTGTGAAGTGCTCTGAACAGGTTGAGTGCTATAGAGGTGATCAATACTATAATTCCATAGGGAATAATTAACTATCAAAGGTAGAGCTGGCAAAACTTGGGCTCTCCAGTTCATGAGAAATTTCAAAATTTAGTTTCACTCTGATTTGGGGGTTGAGTTCTCCCAGGCCTTCCAGGCTCCCAGCTCCATGGCACGGAGCCTAGAAACTCTTTTTCATTGGAGCTGGCTGGGAATTTTCCAATGAAAGCTCCTTTATCATTAAAGTTGGTCAAAAAAATGAAAGAAATGATAAAGTCCTTTCCATTTTGCAGGATTCAGAACAGACCCCTTTAACCTGATATTTCTAGTAGCATTTTTATTGAGTCTGTTATGGATATGTATCAAAAACCAGCTTTTCAGTTCATAAAATGGTGGTGGTCGGGGGGGTTGTTTAGTTTCCAATATATTGTTGGTGGGTTTTTTTTTTTTTAAAAAGGCCATTTTTGACAAATAACACAAAGCTTCATTTGAAAGATTCTGACCAGCTCTACTTAGAATATTCAACCACTGGACTGGTCTAAGACTTTGAGACCGAGAAGACCCGTGTCTGCTACTGGGGGGGGGAGGGGCAGAGTGAGGGCAGTCGACTTCAGCAGTGTTACTGAGCATGCTCATTTGTGAGAGTATGCTCAATACAAGCCAAGCAGCAAATTGGGGTGGGCGACATAACCCTGCATGCCCCCACACACACACTGCCAGTAAAATGTGTCCTATATTGCATTTTCAAGACATTGCTCGAATGCCTTTGAAATGTAAAGCAAATGCTGGTACAGTGTAAGAATTCAACCAGACCATACTAGCAAAAGCTAGTGTCTGTTTATGAGCATTTTATCCCAGTTACCACGTTTTGTAATACAATAGAATAAATACCTATAAAATATAAGCAGTACAATTTATATAAAATGCACACTGTAAAATTGACCTCTCCCATCTTTCAATTTCAGCTCTTCCTGTCCTTATGTAGAACAATTCACAAATTGTTGGACAGGAGCTGGATTTAGGCCAGAGTGGGATAGGTTAGTTTACCCTACTGATGATGTGATGTTGCAATAGTAATCCTGCTTGGAATAAGAGGAGCCAAAGGTCCAGGCATTTACTAGACTATGTGTGCATGGCAGGGGAGACTTCTTACTAATTTGTGTCATTAATGGAATTATATATTCTCAGCACTAATTCAGTGAACTGGGATTCATGCTTCCCTAATTCTTCTTAGAAGTGTGTAGCTACTCACAGCACATATAAACATGTAACCTTCAGATCATTCAACAATGAAAACTTCCATCTTTAATATTAAAGAGCTCAGATGATGAGACCCTGGAGAAGCACTGACTCAAAACTCACTTTGTTGGTATCCTTCAGAATTCAGATTCTGGTATCTCAAGGTATCCGTCAATGAACCCTATTGAAAGAAGTGGGGCATATTATTTATTTATATTTTCAAGGTTGAAACTATATTGGAGCAACATGCATGGGACTCGGAGGGAGGAACAGCGGTTGTAAGAGGGAAGAGTTTGGTGAAGACACCAGGAAGCCAGTCTGTGTGCACATGGCTGGAATGCTAGCTGCAGTACCTCTATAAATAGTTCTCTTAATAAAGAGCCACTTTAGGTTTAGAAACATGGCATCCTCTCATGTTATTACCCAGCTCATGGTGCACAAAACATGCATGAGGTTCAATGAATCATGTATGACTGTAATTAACTACCTTGCTCAGATATCTGACCTGAAGGGAAAAATCCAAGATGCAACTTCACCTACAGCTTGGTCAGAGGCAACAATGCTAATACTGTGCATTTGTATAGCACCTTTCATTCAAGGAACTCAAATTACTTCATCAAGACTAGTAGATGTTGACCCCATTTTACAAAGGGGAAACTCAAGGGCAGAATCGTAGGAGAAATGCCCAAGGTCATGCAGGGAGTCAGAGGCAAAGACAAGGCAAGAGCCCAAGTCTCCAGAGTTTCAGTTTTTTGTCTGAACATACAGTTTTAGCTAAACTAAAACACGGTGGAAAAGTTTGACTGATTCTCAAAGGAATGCCCATCCAGCAGTGTGTATAGTAGGTAATTTTCTACCCATTACCTACTGCATCTACACCAGAGGTTCTCAAACTGTGGTCCGCGGATAGTTCCCTCTAAGGTGCACACCTGGGTGGCCGCACACAAGAGAAGGGCCACCCACCTAATTAGTGGAGCCATGCAGGCATGCCATGACTAATTAGGTGCCTGAACCCTGGAGAAGACGCACATGTAAGGTGAGGTGGTGGCCTTGGGAGGAATAGCGGGTAGGTGGGAGGGGGCAGTGGGGTAAGAAGAGGGGGTGGGGGAATTTGGAATGTGCAGGGCTGCGGCGGACAGAGAAAGTGGCGACTTTCCCCAGCTCCAAGACTGTGGCTGCTGGGGAGAGACCCCCCTCTCCTCCCCAGCCCCAGCTCGGGGGCTGCTGCGGTGGGGGAGAGAGGGAGAGACCCCCCTCCTTCCCAGCCATGGCAGGGGAGAGAGGGCACATCCGTTGCATTAGAAAGGTAAGACTACAGATATTAAAATATGAGTTGTGTGTTTTTATTTGTAGAACAAAAAAACTATTAAGGCTTTTTTTTAATATAGCGCTTTTATCCAAAGCGCTTTACAATAGTTAGCTAACGGTACAAACAACATTTGGAAAGATCATTAAGTGGTCCACCGAGACCCTCAGCAATTTTCAAGTGGTCCGTGAAAAAAAAAGTTTGAGAACCACTGATCTACACAATATCGATTCCATAGCTTCAGTATTTCAGAGTGTCTGTTTGAACCTGGAAGAAATAGTACAATAAGAGCTTTTACTTTTAATTTATTTGTGAGGGGTAGACCTCTTGAGCTTCAAAATTTAAATTCAATGTGAATCGACACCTAAAAGTTTGAATACTTATGCACACTTCACTGAATGAACCAAAACTCTTGGATCCACAAAATTAGGCTACCCATCACACAAAAGCAGGCTCTCACACGAAGCTTCCAGTGCTTCCTGCTAGATCCAGAGTACCTCAGTAATAGCTTCTTGTAGTATCCCAGCTCTTTTTGAACCTCTTGTTCAAAGAAGTTCACCCTAACGTATATGAGTGGCTGGGCAGTTTGCACCATATGTCATAAAAGTCTCTTTGGAGGGAAGGGTGATGGGACATAATAACACATAGCGCCAAACTAGCAGCATGTATTTGTAAGCGCTTGTCTATACACCATTTTTGTACTACTTTAGCTATATCATTTTATAGTTAAAGCAGTACAACCCCCTAGTGAGGCCACAGTTACACTAGTATAAAGATGCTTATTTGGCATAGTCCAGTGCAGAAATATGCATCTTTATACCAGTATAACTGAATCCACATTAGGGGGTTGTACCACTTTCACTGTTTTGATATAAAATTACACCCCGAATTGTAAGGGTTAAAGTGGTACCAAGACTGTGTCAGATTAAAATAGTAAAAAAAAAAAAGCTGCCAGGCAGCTGCAACTCAATAGCTGTATGGTGAGAGTGACACTGCTGGAAAATACAATGGATTGAATTTTCCCTAGGTGTCGTGACCTTACTACCTGGCTACAGTCCAGATTTTGAGGTCCTTCCAGCACCCTCTGATTCAGAAGGGAAATGCTGACTAATGGCCAGAAAGTGAGGCACTAGGGAAAGACTGTTTCTAAGTATTAAAAAAAAAAATCAAATCAAATCTTGAGCTATTGGATTAAAGAGACCACAGTGCTTTAGCTTTTCATTTAAGTGTCTCCATATTATCACAGTGACAACAACAGGCTGTGGCTGGGTCAGTGTTGCCCTGCAGTTTCCAGTCTAATTTGAATGTTTTACTGCTTGCTCCATATAGTAAAGTGGACCCCTGTACATGGGCAGAGCCCCCTTTCGTAGGATCAGGCACTGAGTTTGTAATTTAAATATATTTCTGCTTACAATAGAGAGTTTTTAATGCATTCAGAAAGTGCCAGTTGTATTTTGTTGGAGTGTTATTTCAGCAACAATCTGAAGGGGAGAATGCAGTAAAACAATGACCTAGGAGCAGGGGTGAAAGTAACTTAAAGGACTTACCCGTACTCCGGAGTCCTTAGGAGGGGCGTGGCCTCTACCGGAAGAGGCGGGGCCTTTAAATCCCCATGACCTTTAAATCACCGCCAGAGCCCCGCCGCTGCTACCCCAGCAGCGGGGCTCAGGTGGTGATTTAAAGGGCCCCAGAGGGTAGCAGCAGTGGAAGCTCTGAACCCTTTAAATCGCCACCTGAGCCGCACTGCCGGAGCCCCGGACCTTTTAAATCATCACCGGAGCCCTGCTGCTGGAGCCCTGGGGACGCAGCGGTGGGGCTCAGGTGGGGCTGCCGCAGCCCCGGACTCTTTAAATAGCTGCCTGAGCCCCACCGCCGCTTCCCCAGGGCTCCGGCAGCAGGGCTCTGGTGGCAATTTAAAGGGCCCGGGGCTCCAGCCACTGCTGGGAGCCCCAGGCCCTTTAAATTGCAGCCAGGGGAAGCCGATCCGCCCCGGTACGGTGCACTGGCTCGTATCGGCTTACTTTCACCTCTGCCTAGGAGATAGTTTGCTTACTTTCACCTCTACCTAGGAGATCAGTGTTGCTACATTGATATAACGGCACTAATGGAGTTTGAAATGCAGTCTGGATATGCTGCACTGCTGTAACACTAGGCTTGCACCAGTGTAAGTGACTGGGATAAAGTGCACCTGTGCAGCATTTCGTCATTAGGGGTTCACACCAGTTGTAACTACATCAATACTGCTAATCAAGATAAGTCTGCAATGACCTAGATGCTGACTCTCCCCTGCCTTGTTTCTTCTGTAGTCATTTACATGTATACAAAGCAAGTGCAAAATGTTTCCACCGGTGTGTGCAAGTGGAGAATTGATTGGATAGCCTTTCATACCCACTTTGCACAGGTGTAAGTGATCACACAAGGCACATAGTAGCAGAGAACTGGGTCCAAAGACTCTACCTCCATGGTCACAGTGTAGATGGGGAACTGGCATGATTGCTGCTGGGCCCTGGTTGGGAGGAGTCAGGGTTTGGCTTCCTTCCTAGATATTTCAGAGTGGGGCATTCCTAGAGTGTCGGTCACTGCTTCCTTGCATCACTGCATCTGCTTCTTAGGCTGTGGTTAAACCTGTGAGACTGAATCACAGTGCTACAATTTGTTTAGTAAAAAGTTGTGTGAAAAACAGTTATTTTCAGAAGTTTGTCATTTTGCACAAGCCTTAAAATAACCAGATCCAGAGCTAGAATGTATGAGCCTATTTTGCAAAGCCCAAACCTCTGTTCTATCCAGACAACAAACCCAAACCTTTAAGGCTCATATTGGTTTGGACAAATTACCTCTTCTTTCCTTGCAAACCAACAGACCCTCTGTCTTCTCTTCTCCCATCCTCATACACAGAGACCGGTAAACAATAATAGACTAACTGGATTACACTCATAGCAAATACCTTTGGTCTCCCACTGGCTGCACAGACCTTTTCTCATATTTATAGGCACAGAAAGCTGGCAGAGATGAAGCGGTTTCATAAGACTGTTATAGAGAAGCAGGTAAAATTAGATCTCCAGTTTCTTTCTTGTTTTGATCTAAGCCATTCTCCATAACACTTGCAAAAGCAATGATAGAAAGCAGCTTATTACCATGCAGTGCTGTTTTTCACCCTAAGCGCGGTGAATACAGATGGCGACAAGCCCCCACATTGCTATTTTCTCCTTCACTGGAATTTTAGTCAAGCTCTCCTCCTCATGCTGTGGCTGCAGCACACATGTTGAGAAAGCCCTTTTGCAAGTGCATCATTCCAGTTGTGGACCTGATGCCCAATCAGCCCCCACCTCCCTGTGTCTTTATGCAGTGTCTTCCACCCCCAGTCACAAGTGTCCAGTGAAGTGAATGGCTTGATGCTCTGTTTAGCAATGGGGTCGACCCAAAGTTTCACTTCATCATAGGTCAGTAAGGTCAGACCAGCAGGAAGACGCAGTAGCAACTCTGTAGCTACGTTCTGCAAAACATTTGTCAGAACGTGGCCATCTCAACACAATATTTTTTAATAAAGAAAAATCACCAGAATGGAGAGCTCTGTAAAAAGCTGAACTGGAACATTTTGACTTTTTCAAAATGGAACATTTCAATTTTCTGTTTCTAAATTACTTTTAGTTTCAGTTTGTTATAATATAAATATTTTAAAAATTGAAATCAGAACAAAATCTTCCCATTTTATCAAAATTAAATGTTTTTAGTGATAAGATTTTTTTAAATTTAATTTCATGGGAATTTGACACTTTTTGTTTTGTTCCATTTGCAACAGAAAAATTGTGGCATTTCCCATGAAACAGAAAATCCAGTTCCCATACAGCTCTTATTTTCCCCATTTTACAGGCGGGGAAGGTTCACAGTCAAGGTTTCCCAACTTTGGAGCACTGTAACAGAGCCAAAAACAGAACCTGTATCTCCTGGCTCCCATGCATGTGCTTTAACTACTAAACAAGAAGTCATTTAGAAACAGATTGACACATTTCTGCAAAATGGTTTGGTTTGACAGAAAAATGTTAACCAGCTCTAATAATAATAGGCACAAATATCAGTGCTTCTAAATCACCTTGAACAAGTTAAATGCTTTATATGTGCTCTAGCAAGGCCAGCCATCTCTCATGCAACCCCTCATGGCCTAGGGTCACAGTCCAGGCAGCCTGCCTCAGTTTCCCCTCTTGACTTGAGTTCAGTAAACTCAGAAAACATGTTTTCCCATCCCTTCTTGAGTTATACCTTATTAAATTAACTGACATTCAAAATGAAGTTTTCAAGTCTATCCAAAAAGTACAATCCAAAACGAGGTTTAGCTTCCACCTCCCAGGTCTTCCTGCTTTTGCAGACTACTCCCAAGCCCATCCTGGCTAGAACCTGCTCACTCCTAGCAGTCTCTAATCACAGCAGCCTAACAATTTTAACTTTATTCTTCTTCCCTTCAGTTTAGCCTACAGCCGCTCTTCATAGGGCAATCACTCTAATCTCTCCCAGCTGTGGCTCATTCTATACTCAGGGGTGGTTAGCCCCAGCCCTCCAGCCCTTAACAGGTGAGCCACCCTGTTACCAGTGTCACCTGTGATCTGGTTTTACAGATGGGAGAATGGACTCAGCTGTTCAATCACTTGCTTAGGGCCACAGTGAGTCAGTGACAGAGCCAGGCTGGGAACCAAGATCTCTTATGTACCTGTTGTGTGCTCACCACTGGAACATGCTGTGCTACTAGGACATAGTAAGTGCAGTGTTCTGTGTATATCTCAGAGGGATACCATGGGGCTACATGTGTCTATATATATATATATATAGAGAGAGAGAGAGAGAGAGAGAGTTTTGAGGTCTTCTCCTGAAGGAGGATAGGGGAATAGTTGTTTGGTTTTTTTGTCACTGGTTTTCAATTCCTCTTTCCCCCTATCCCCCTTCCCCTCCCTCCCTTGCTAAGTGTCATTGATTGGCTTTGTCATGTGGTGGATTTTTTTTTTGCCTTTTCAAAAAACTGAAACTGTTTTGAGATAGAAGATTCATTTTTGAAAAATCCAGTTTTTGACCCTGAAAATAGATATCATGCAGCTTTTAAACAAGCTCCCTGCACTGAACATTTTGTGGTGGAAGAAGGTAGTGCACAATAACTGAGCAGGGGCAGCTTTTGTATTTGTGAGCAGTGCAAGCCAAATTCCACCCTGCATGAGCCCAATGAAATCAATGGGACCAACATCCCCCACTCTAGGGGTTCTAATCATGTACTGTTTTGCAAGTGTGTGGAACAGGTGCTCATCTCTTGCACATAAACTACTGCTTTGCTTTCTGCAAGTCAAGATTTAAAAAAAAATAAAAAAAAATTAATTTATTTTTTGAGTGAGAGAGAGAGAGAGACTAATGACACTGGCTTGAGGCAGACATGCTAACAGATGCTATTCCCCACACAGCTCCGTCAATGTTCCTTAGTCGTGATCTGCAATAGCCTGGCTGTGATCCTTTTAATCCCTAGGCCTTTTAAGGTTCTTGTGCAGACAGCACTTCCACTCATAGGGCTAGATTGTGCCTTTGCAGACAGCCCTGAGCAAGGGATAAATGACAATTCAGAGACGACCGAGGCACAATTCCCTTCCTGTCTCCCGTCGCCTGGGTTAGGTTGAAGGGGAATATCACCATCTTTCTACACTGTAATGGTCAAAATCTGAACAGTGCTTGAGGTGTGGGGACGTTACTGCACCGTACTTCCCTGCAGGGGCAGTTAGGACTGTAACAATTTGCCCATGAACTGTGGCAAATTATGCAGTGATCTGAGTCTCCCCTCCAGCCTGTGCTGTGGCTTCATTTATTGTTTCACAGACTGGTTCTCTGCATAGTGTGTGTTTAGAGAACCAGGCCCAGCTGCACAACTGCCCAGTTACGCTCCTAACTCCCATTGAAAGTGCTCATGAAAGGTTCTAGATCAACAGCTCTGGGACTGCAGTCCTCTATTTACCCACAGCATAGAGAGAAGCAGAGAAAACCTGCCCCCTGGGAAGCTATCTCATAAGGTTGTTGCCACAAATACAGAAGAGTGCGGGGAGAGGGTAGGATAACAATATGATAATTTAGAATACTGCCTCTCCATACAGACCTTTACTCCACATGAACCACTGCTGTGCAGGCAGTGATGGGAATGTCTAATCTCCAGTTATGGTACTGCTTTCATCAGGACAGGCTGTTGTATACCTCCAGGGATGTAAATAGCACAAGGGATGGGAAGACTAATGGAAAGGAAAGAGACAATTCTTGTGGCTGGCAGGTCTTCTGTTCTAAAATTGAGATGAAACGGTGCAAACTCTAAATGTAAGAGGCCTTTGCTTGCTTACCGTACTTCAGGCCAGCTGCATGCTCGGGACTCAGTGACACTGACAACAGTAATAGACACCAGTGAGTACCCTCAGTTATTCATTTGATAGCCTGGTTTAATTCCATAGGCTAGGGTCTAAACACTCCACACTTGGAGAATTTTGGATCCGGATGCAAACACTGTGGCACCAGCCCATGGGACTGCATGTGTGATCCCACACTCCCTTATATATACACAGAATTCATCTGGGTATTATAAGTCAGAAGGATTGAGGCCTGGCCTCCCTTTGATTTGCCCCTATAAATGGCTAGTTAAAGACACTAGGACTCAGATTTGCACCCACAGATAAATTTCAGGCTGTTTTGAAAATGTGTAATCTAGTTAGTTTAGGTCTGATTCATAGATGTACTCACTCCTTTGCAATCTTTCATATCCCCAACTGATTGATATGATTTGTGTACAGGTAGAAACTGCTGCAAAATCTCAGATTCTAAATCTGGGGATGGAGAAAAAAGCAAGAGAATCTTATGATTCCTTAAAATTGTGGGGCTGGACATTGATTTACGTTGGTGTAACACCATTTCTCTTTAATGGTTACTTCTGATTCTCATAGGTGTAGGATAAAAATCAGGCACATCAATAATACCTTTGCAGTTATATTGCTGCATTTTTGGTTCCTAGCTGATTGGGAGCACTTCAAATGTTATGGAAGAAACATAGCGGGTCAAATTCATCCCTGATATAAATCCATTGCAGTCAAAATGTTCCTACACCTGGGAAATACTTAGCCCACCATGCTTTTCTTAGCCATGTTATGAAAATACACATCCACTGAAAACAAATACATGTTTTGACTGGAAATAGATTTCCCCAAGGAAACATTCAAGCAGTGGATGGACAAATTGTTTTAGTGGTTTACATAACTGTCATGGGTGACCCACAGAGGCCATGTGCTATTAATAAATGCTATGTTGGTACAAGTGAACCCTGTACAAGCAGATGGTATATTTATTAGTGTTATTGCGACTACCAGCTGCTAGGTGTTCAGAATTCCATGGGCATTGCCTCACAGGTCAGTAGAGTATTGCTCACCCAAAATCCTTACAGCCAGGATGGCTGTGATCCTTCTCTAATGAGACATGCTGTCAGTTTGCCTCATAAGTGAAGAATTCAGTGTCTCTCTTTGGACTCCAAGATGTGCTAGACTGGGGGCAATAAATTATTTTTTGTCAAAGGCCAAATGTTTTGGTCAAGGTATAGTTAAGGTCCAGACTCCAGAGAAAATAATACAGAAATAAAATACTAGTAACAATATAATAAGATTTTGTGGTCCAGATTTGGCCCGTGGTCCACCCGTTGACTACCCCATACTAAACCAATCCTTTGTCTTTATTCATAATCAGGACACCCCTTTGCTGTTTGTAGGTTTCCTTTCTTGTAGATTGTGTCCTCTACCAATAGGCTTGAAGGGGTCCCTGGGTCACAAACCTCTTGTCCAATTCACATTAAATGTAGGCAAAAAAATTCTACCTTGACCCTAAGAGTAAGCTACCAGTTGTGAGGCAGATGAGATTCTAAGGTATTTTGTGGCTTTTAGAGAGAAGCCAAAATCAGACTTATAATGGAAACTCAGTTGCAAACCTAACTATGGAGTGATGGCTGTCAGCCCATGATAAAAACAAAAGCAAAGTCCTTTTACAGTGTGAGGTTACAGAACACCACTACAATGTAAATTTTGTTCACCTCTACAATATTTTAATCAATCATTTTAGCAACTTTTTGATTTTTTTCTTCAACATCCATTTTTAAAGGCATTCCTTTTAGTGCAAATAGAAGCCAGTCAATTTTATAAATGTGCTTGTGGCATTTCAAAACAGTGGGTTGTTTTTAGCAATCAAACTTTTAGTACACTGTAAAAATGTTAACATATGGAGTTAGCTATTATAAACATTTCATCATTCTAAACATAATTTAAGGGACTGCAGTCATGTAGCCAAAGGAAAGAAAAAAATAAGTTGGAGTTTTGCTGATAGTTTAAGGGGAAAGAGTCTTCAATCTTGAGAGGAAAGAAAAATATTTATTTTATGGTGGTGGTAAAAAAAATAAATTAGTTTTCTAAACAGAGAAGGATTAAAATGTGACCTACAAGTTTGTTTAAATATGTTTCTCCCCAGGGCCACGTAAACAGGATGCACTTTCAATCCCTCATATTTGTTTGTGATGGCACACGTACAAGGAATTAGCACAGATGCACTCATAAATAGAACTTTATTACTCTTGTGAAGCCTTTGTCTTGTTTCAGATTTTCTTGTCAAGTATCAGGAAATGCAGAGAAGGGCAACTGAATGAGTTTGGAGGGGGGGGGGAGAGGAGGGGGAATAATAGGATCCAAATGGACCCAACCAAAAACCCCAGATCTGAACTTTTGGGGACATTTGGGTTCAGGTCCAGAATCAAACTTTGCACACGGGGTCCATCTCTACTCCTAGGTGACTGGTTTCAATCCATTCTAGGTTGCTAATGACTAAAAGTTACCACCCTCCAATGGCTGTTTGGTGGCCTGTGTGGAATCAATTGGTAGTCTGAATCAATTTCCTAGACACCTGCATCACAGAAACTACCATTACACTTAGTAGTAATGGATGAATAAGATATTTGGCTTTGGATGCTGCTTATACGTGGAGTAACTTAATGTTAAATTGCTACTAAAGGTTTGCGTGTTTGTTTACATTAACTTTAAAAAAAAATGAAGAATTCCTGGAATAAATATTGATCCTGTAAAACCCTCAGGGCAAAAATCATGCCTGTTCTATGCAACATCTAGCACACTGACAGCATCCAAAAATAATTGACACAGATAAACTCCAGCTAACCTGCGTGTTCTTCTGCACTTCCCTTTGCACTCTTGTGCTGAACAGTCTTCCCTTAAACATAATCCTTCTAGAAAATAAACATGCAGAGTTTACTGGCAGCCTCCGGTATTACACTATTCCTATTCAATAAACAGTTCATATGACACGGTCATCTTCCTTTAAATGATTTTTACTTGCTATGTTTGGTTCGAAGTATAAACATTTCCCTTATCTATCTATCTCAGTTATTTATGCTGCCAGCCAGCCCCAGAATATCTGAGTACCTTCCACATACAATCAATGACAATAGCCAAGTCCCTAGAGGACTTCATAGTGTCTCTGACATTAACAATCAGCTTACACTTGTATTTATTTAGACCCTGATCCAGCAAAGTGCTTAAGCATATGCTTGACTTTATGGATATTCATAGTCCCCCTGAAGGGGAGGTTGGAGTTAACCGGCTGCTTAAGTGTTTTATTAAAAAAGGGATGGATTTATGCACACACTTAATGGATTGAGGCCTTAATTAGTACCCGAGTTATCAACAACAACAACAAAATTCTTCTTGTGCCCCAATGATTTCATGTATAGAAAAAGAGGCGGCTCTTCCAGATACAACCTCCTCAAACTTCATTGCTCAGTATCACATAAGGATGTGTGCCTGGTGGGAATTTAAAAACTCAAATGACAATATTTGTCTCCTGTGACATCATCTAAATAATTCTAAACTCCTATATAGGTGAGGGTTTGGACAGGCATCTACAGCTCAGTTGTCCGTTCTTTACACACTGAAACAAAACAAAAACCTCCAAAAGGCTCTTTCTGGGTTTAAGCAGCAGTCATTCGTCAAGTATCCCAACGGCTCAAAAATATTTCCCAAAATAACGTGAGTGTTTGGGCCAAGGATTAAACTCAATGCTTAGAAAATCACATTAAAAAAGAAAGACAGTAAGTTCAGCTCAGCAAATAGAAACAAGTATTGTTTTTTGTTTTTATTTTTTGGGGACCCAATCCTGTATGGGAGATGAAGTCTGTGACATATGCATTAAATATACTGTATACATATATACATACTACACACAGTAGTAGAGTTGATTTCTAAAGCAGCTAAAACATTCTAGAGGCTATATCAGAGTCATTCTGGCAATTCCCCAGAATGCCTTTGGTTTTCCTGTTGAATTGAGGTGTTCTAGCATGAGAGTTGATGGGTGAAAGAGGAACATAAGAACGGCCGTACCGGGTCAGACCAAAGGTCTATCTAGCCCAGTATCCTGTCTACCGACAGTGGCCAATGCCAGGTGCCCCAGAGGGAGTGAACCTAACAGGCAATGATCAAGTGATCTCTTTCCTGCCATCCATCTCCACCCTCTGACAAACAGAGGCTAGGGACACCATTCCTTACCCATCCTGGCTAATAGCCATTAATGGACTTAACCACCATGAATTTATCCAGTTCTCTTTTAAACGCTGTTATAGTCCTAGCCTTCACAACCTCCTCAGGTAAGGAGTTCCACAAGTTGACTGTGCGCTGCGTGAAGAAGAACTTCCTTTTATTTGTTTTAAACCTGCTGCCTATTAATTTCATTTGGTGACCCCTAGTTCTTGTATTATGGGAATAAGTAAATAACTTTTCCTTATCCACTTTCTCCACATCACTCATGATTTTATATACCTCTATCATATCCCCCCTTAGTCTCCTCTTTTCCAAGCTGAAGAGTCCTAGCCTCTTTAATCTCTCCTCATATGGGACCCGTTCCAAACCCCTAATCATTTTAGTTGCCCTTTTCTGAACCTTTTCTAGTGCCAGTATATCTTTTTTGAGATGAGGAGACCACATCTGTACACAGTATTCGAGATGTGGGCGTACCATCGATTTATATAAGGGCAATAATATATTCTCCGTCTTATTCTCTATCCCCTTTTTAATGATTCCTAACATCCTGTTTGCTTTTTTGACCGCCTCTGCACACTGCGTGGACATCTTCAGAGAACTATCCATGATGACTCCAAGATCTTTTTCCTGATTCGTTGTAGCTAAATTAGCCCCCATCATATTGTATGTGTAGTTGGGGTTATTTTTTCCAATGTGCTTTACTTTACATTTATCCACATTAAATTTCATTTGCCATTTTGTTGCCCAATCACTTAGTTTTGTGAGATCTTTTTGAAGGGGGAGAAATGGAAAAGAGAGTCCCTACTGGAGGGGATCTTGTTTGAAAGGTCTGTTGTGGGCAGCTCAGTACCAGCTGGGGTTCGTGATTCCCACCTGCAGATAGTTGTGGACAGTGAACACAAAACAGGTGTGAACAGTCAAAGCCCATTCAGTTACAAATCCGAATGACAAGTCAGACATTTTTCTGTAGTATTCACCCAGCTCTAAAACTAAACAGCCAAACGCATTTAAAAAGATCAAAAGGGACATAGCCAGAAGGGAAATGAATATAGCATTTGCCCCGATGGACAGAGGTGAAGTCCAAGCGGTAGCTGGCGGCCTCCATTCAATTGTCATTCATGTCCAGCAGTGCACATTTTAGCTCTTGGTGTAATGCAGCAAAGAGGCGTGGAGACGGGGGAGTCTTGCCCAGGTGACGCTACAGAGCTTTCACTGATAGAATGATTTTGACCCTGGATCCCTTTTCGAAATGGATATTGATATTTGGAGTGTGTGTGTGACGAAGTGGGACTGTTCTTAATGCTTCCTCTGAATACTGTGTGGGTGCCACAGTTTCCCCTATGCGTTTCTTAAGTCTCTAGGTGGTGGAATAAAGGCCAGTGTGCATAAATCACCGACACTCTGTCTCCTGGCAACAAATGGCCGGGGCCCTTCTCCCTTGCAAGGGAATAGCTAAAGGTGAACAAAGATCTGGTGACCTCCTGGCCTGGGAAAGAGACAAAGGCCAGAGAGGAGGGGCTGGAGGGGGTTTCAGTTGGGAGCTGGCTGGGGACAGGAAGTGAGTGCAGACGTGGGTGTCTGGCTCGCTGGGCCCCAGAATGGACCCAGCTGAGGGGTCCCGTTCTCTGTACCTACAAGCCCTGTTTTAGACTGTGTTCCTGTCATCTAATAAACCTCTGTTTTACTGGCTGGCTAAGAGTCACGTCTGACTGTGAAGTGGGGGTGCGTGCAGGACCCTCTGGCTTCCCCCGGACCCCGCCTGGGCGGACTCGCTGTGGGAAGCGCATGGAGGGGCATATGCTGAATGCTCCAAGGTCAGACCCAGGAAGGTGAAGCCGTGTGAGCTTCTTGCCCTGAAGACAGTCTGCTCCAAGGGAATGGAGGAGGCTCCCCAAAGTCCAGACTGGCTTTGTGGGGGGGCAGTTCCAAAGCATCGCCCGGGGACTCCATGATAGTGTGCTCTCAGGCCTGGCCTGCACTGCTCCCGGCAATAAAACTCCTGCTCCAAAATGCTGGTATTTCTTAATGTTTGGACACTTTTTTATTTTTTACTTTTTGTCCTAAGGCATTAAACTGCATCAGCAATTTCTGCCAGGGCTAGGGAGAATTCATGCTGTTCTGTCCTGGGCCGAGCTTTTGCTGTGAGGTTGAGGCAGGCTAGTCAGAATTGTTCCGATGCTCCAAGTAGCAAGGCAGGTCAACAAGCTCATTTGGACTTAGCTCAAAGCTTTTTAGCTGAATCTGCAGGTGCTAGTCACGAAAGCGGAGGAGGCGGCAGCAGCATACGGGAAACATTGCACATAGGGCTGTACTTACTGCTTAGAAACCAAACACCAGAGGCACAAAGCCAGAGTCACCGGGTATCTGTGATTAGGGGACATTGGAAACTCCTGTGTCCTTTTACCCCTTTCTCAACTCTGCTTTTTTGTTTTCTCCCCATTCGTCGCTGTCTAGTTTTTATTTAGAGCAGAGACAAATGTTCATTCCCACCCCCTAAACCATCCCAGGTTCACCCAGTCTCCGGGATAGTTACAAAGCAGAAAGGTAAGCAGGCTCCCTGAATGGATCGGGCACCTTTCCGGTGCCCAAGTTCAAAGTGAACTTGGGCCAAATGTATGGCTTTGCACTGGGGCTTCACTATAACATCAGGTGAAATGTTAGTTTCGGAGGAGGTTTGCTTTGAGCTTTTGGAGTCCTTTTAAACTTGGAGCAGAGGTGCAAACAAAACCCACATGAACTGAAACCAGTGTTACCAACTCTCTCAATTTTATGAGTCCTCTGATAGTTGGTGTTTTTCTTATAACCCCCGCTCCTATGAGAATCTCAGCCCTCACTTAAAAATAGAAGTAAGTTTCTAGTCCTCATGTTTGCAAAGAAAAGCTTGAAAACAACACCCAAGTGTACCCCAAAGGCTCAAAAGCTAGAATATAAATAAAAAGAATGCAACATTTATTTCTTTTATATCAAGCTGGAAGGTCATAATGAGTGGGGTCCCGCAGGGATCAGTTCTGGGTCCGGTTCTGGCCAATCTCTTCATCAATGATTTTGATAACGGCATAGAGACAGAGCATTCTTATAAAGTTTGTGGATGATACCAAGCAGAGAGGGGTTGCAAGTGCTTTGGAGGATAGGATTAAAATTCAAAATGATCTGGAAAAATTGGAGAAATGGTCTGAAGTAAATAGGATGAAATTCAATAAGGACAAATGCAAAGTACTCCACTTAACAGGGAACAATCAGTTGCACACATACAAAATGGGAAATGACTGCCTAAGAAGGAGTACTGCGGAAAGGGATTTGAGGGTCATAGTGGACCACAAGCTAAATATGAGTCAATAGTGTAACACTGTTGGGGGGGGGGGGGGAAAAGCAAACAGCATTCTGGGCTGTATTAGCAGGAGTGCTGTAAGCAAGACATGAGAAGTAATTCTTCCACTCTACTCCGTGCTGATTAGGCCTCAACTGGAGTATTGTGTCCAGTTCTGGGCGCCACATTTCAGGACAGCTGTGTACAAATTGGAGAAAGTCCAGAGAAGAGCAACAAAAATGATTAAAAACATGACCTATGAGGGAAGATTGAAAAAATTGGGTTTGTTTAGTCTGGAAAAGAGAAGACTGAGAGGGGACACGATAACAGTTTAAGTACATAAAAGGTTGTTACAAGGAGGAGGGAGAAGAATTATTCTTCTTAACCTCTGAAGATAGGACAAGAAGCAATGGGCTTAAATTGCAGCAAGGGAGGTTTAGCTTGGATATTAGGAAAATCTTCCTAACTGTCAGAGTGGTTAAGCACTGGAATAAATTGCCTAGGGAGGTTGAGGAATCTCCATCATTGGAGATTTTTAAGAGCAGGTTAGCAGCGCCGGCTCTAGCGTTTTTGCCGCCCCAAGCAGCCCAAAAAACCAAAAAAAAGTTGCAATCGGCGGCAGCTCTAGCGCTGCTTCATTCTACGGCAGCAATTCGGCGGCAGGTCCTTCGCTCCGAGAGGGAGTGATGGCCCCGCCGCCGAATTGCCGCCGAACTGCCGGACGTGCCACCCCCCTCTTCATTGGCCGCCCCAGGCACCTGCTTGTTATGCTGGTGCCTGGAGCCGGCCCTGCAAGTTAGAGAAATACCGGTCAGGGATGGTCTAGATAATATTTTAGTCCTGCCATGAGTCCAGGGGACTGGACTAGTTGACCTCTCGAGGTCCCTTCCAGTCCTATGATTTTTAATCATGATTTTTGGTGCCTGCCTGATGATTCCGAATACGTAGGGTTGGCAATGTGGAGAAACTAAAGAAGAGGTTGGTACTTGCCTGTGAGAAATGAAATTGCCCCATTCCACTTGCCACTCCCACTCCTTCCCTGCACCAGAAATCAACTGGGACACTTATATCCATCCAGCGGAGAGCCCTCTTCCTCCCCCGACCTCCCGCCTTGTTTCTGACACTGCCTGCCTGGTAGTGTTGGTACGGTTTTGCATTCACACTGCTGTCACCCAGCCAACCCTACCGTGCTGTCTTTGATGCTAGCTCTTCTCAGCAGTGTGACATGCAGGCCATGCCAAGCCAGGAGAGGGAAGATCACCTCATGGTTGTATTACCGTTACTCCATCCCCTCCTTCCTCCCTGTCACTTGCTTGTGTGTTTCATCCACGTGTCTTGTCCTAAGCTAAGATTGTAACATTGTATTATCGAAATTCCCCCCAACAAGAGGACCTGGGGCTGGGAGCCGAGGAGCAAATCCGCCCTGCCATGCCGCAGAGGGTGACACCATGGAGATTATGATTGTCAATTTTTTTAAATTTTTTTTTACACTAATTCAATGACGCCTCCTCTGCCTTTCTGTCACTAACTTGCCCACGGATTGACATTTTACTATATCACGCTGAACCAGACTAAGATGTGATCTCTATGGGGCAGGGACAGCTTCAATATATGTGAGTAAAGCAGTTAGCACAATGGAGGCCACTCTGGTTGGGGCCTCTAGAAGCTACTGGAGATCAAATAATGTATAATAATGAAAAAGCAAGCCTGGAAATAATGATATCAGATGAGCGCTAACAGAATATGTCAGTCATTTCAGGTCAAATAAGGACCAATGCAATCTTTCATTTAAATCTGAAATAGGGACCAAAACTTTCTTTAAGCTTCAAATAAGCAGAGTATGTTGTTCTCTCTCCCCACCCTGCTTCTTTTTTTGCTGGCTTCTGTATTTTTTCTCTTTTGCTGGCTTCTGTATTTTTTCTCTTTTGCTGGCTTCTGTATTTTTGCTGGCTTCTGTATTTTTTCTCTTTTGGCCAGCCATAGAAGTTCCACAAGGAAAGCTGTTTTCAGAGCAACTCTGACCTATCTGAAAGCAGGAGTCTGGAAATCTCACCGACGGCCTTGTGTCGTGAAACTATTAGCCTGATGTATAGACCAGAGGTTTGGATAGTTAAGTTCAAGTTTGGCTATACATGCCACCTTTTATTCTGATCATTCACACCATCAAAGTGCTTGGCCCTGTAGAGAATACAAACACAAAGACAGCCTGTGCCCCAAAGCTTAGAATGTTAGAATCCGATTTTTCAAAGACTTATATGTGAGTTGTTTTATATACAGCATTAGGCCCAGGATCTGAGCCTAAAAGACAAACACAGAGTCCATGTCTACACTACAAAATTAAATCGACCTAACTTACGCTGGCATACAGCTGCCGCAGTAATTACACCGCTTGTGCATGTCTACACTTTACTCCTTGTGTCAGTGCACGTCCTCACCAGGAGCATTTCTATTGATTGTACTGTCAGTGTGGGGCATTGTGGGATGGCTCCTGAAAGCCAATGACATAGTGTCTACACTGACACTGCATTGAACTAACTACATTGACGTTGACTCTATGTAGCTCGTGGAGGTGGCATAGTGGGGGAAGTTTAGATTGGATATTAGGAAAAACTTTTTCACTAGGAGGGTGGTGAAGCACTGGAATGGGTTACCTAGGGAGGTGGTGGAATCTCCTTCCTTAGAGGTTTTTAAGGTCAGGCTTGACAAAGCCCTGGCTGGGATGATTTAGTTGGGGTTAGTCCTGCTTTGAGCAGGGGGTTGGACTAGATGACCTCCTGAGGTCCCTTCCAACCCTGATATTCTATGATTATTAAATCAGTGTAGTGGGGCAGTTACATCACCGGGAGTGAAATTTCAGTGTAGACACATCCACAGCTAGGTCGATGTAAGCTGCCTTGTATTAAGCTAGCTCTGTAGTGTAGACCAGACTAGAGAAAATGGTGAGCAGCAGGTTTTTTGTTTTTATTAGAGTGGAACTTTCAAAAATGCTCAGAGTGAGCCTAGCTCTGCTGTTGCTGAGATCAATGGGAGTTTTACAATTGACTTAAGTGGAAGCAGAGTCAGGCCAGCCCTACCGCTTTGGAAAATCTCACCCTCTTAGGTGGTTAAACTCACTTCTTCTGGCCACAGCAGAGGCAAGGAGGTTTTAAGAGGGAAGGGAAAACATTTGAAATAGTATTGCTCCCTAGTGGATTCATGGTACATCCAGCAACGATAGATGTAAACTTTTTAAACATTGGGAAGGGGGAGGTTTGCATGGAATGGTGTTCACATTATGGTGGATGGGATCTTTTTTCCCCTCTTCCCTATATGGGCAGGTGAGAGCTTGAACCTCTTGGATTGATGCCTAAATTCTGTATGTTCCCTAGTGATCCAGATCACACCAAGTGATAAAGGTGCAGTGTGGGGAAAAGCTGAACTGGATCTACACAGTATGTTGCCTGTGGATAAGGAACATAAGTCTCTGTCCTTTTGTTTTAAAGAAACAAAATCAACTTTGTGCTCAGACTTGAAAAGACACTGGAAGAATGAAATTCAGCCGCACTAGTGCTCTACCCACTAAACTGCATAAGAAAGCCCCAACTCTCTGAGCATAGGCAAACAGGCTGTCTCTGACCTGACTTATATCAAGGGGACTCTCACCTTCACTGAAGCAGGGTCTTTGAAAATAAGGCAGCACCATTTTCTCCATAACCCTAGTTGCTATCGCTTGAGTTTGATGCTTCATTGCTACAGCGACTACACAGGCTCGGTAAATAGGTGATACCAGGTTATTTATGATGACAGAAATACACAGGGTCCAATTCTGCTTTTCTGTATCCCCCCACCTACAGCTGACAGCATCACTTCTGTCTAAAATGAAGCTGAGGTTGCTAGATTCCGCAGACTGTTTTAGGTATTGTCAACTGCCATCCATCCACAACTCAGATCCACATGTTAAAAATGCTGTCATGGTCATTTAAATGTGTATATGTATCTCTGCCCTCTACTGGATGGAATCAGAACTGCTCTTGTGTATGTCTTAGGCTCCATACTGCTATAACAGAAGGAGATTCTCTTTTAAGGCAAGCGAGAGAGGCTTGTTTTTCTGGAGCAGGAGGATCTGAGTTCTAGCTCCTTTGTTGCTGTGAAGTTCCAAAGGTCCATGGGTCTAGCTCAGTGACAACTAGTGAAGTTCCATGTGGGTGGCCACAAACTTATTGCAGTATATTTATCTGGGACTCTACACACACATTTTGCTAATGATTTTGGATCTTACATTTGCATTATATTTATTGTAAAAGCATTTGTCCTCACCTTTAATGTGACCCCAGGCATCTTCTAGCTCTCTCCTTGCATCCACCAGAATCTCTACTCCAGGCCCTTCTCTTCAGCCATTCCCTCCAGACTTTTCTCTCTTTCATCTTCTCAGTACAAAGCCCCATTAACAGCTCCAACCTTATGGCATTTACTCCTTTTGTTCTCTGTGCTGCTTCTTCACCCCAGTACTGGCCAATAGCACCTTCCAGTGATGAGATTGCTTGCAGGGCTGAGGATCTTTCATCGATTCTAAGGCCAGAAGAGACCACTGTGATCACCCTCTCTGCCCTCCTGTACAACAGAGGCCATAGCAATCCCCCAGAATAATTCTTTTTGAACTAGAGCATATCTTAAAAAAACAACATACAATCTTGATTTAAAAATCGCCAGTGATGGCGAAGCCTTTTAGGTATGCAGCGCATTTCATTTGAACTACAGTGGTTTGATCAGGTAACACAGGTGTGGGCAAGTCAATGTCAATGAGAAGCATCCTGGGAAAATATAAGCAGAAATGAGATCGGCGCCTGGGAAGTGGAATGCATATGGGACAAAATGGACAGTTATTTGTTCACACATGTATAAGGTGTCAAGGTGGGCTAGACACAAAGGGCCTCAAATTATACAGCCCAGGTATCGTATGCCAGCACTCCAGAGCAAATTCAAAAGGGAGGAAGCTCTGGCAATTGGGGAGAGAGGCCCTGGACAACTTATTTCTGAGAGTGTAAGAAGATCTTAATTTGTGGGGGTGCATTTCTCAAGAACAAGATAAACAGGATGTTGGCATGTGAAGTATCTCATCAGGCACAAGTATACTAAGAACCTTGCAAGGATCTGCACACAGCCAAAAACAGCCTTAATTGCTTTGTCATTGCTTTTGGCAAGAGAGAACCCAGCAAATTGTGGAAATGGAAAAGAACCACTTCGAGCTGAGAGACCGGTTTGAACTGATTAAATTGGATCTGCCCATGCAATGGCTGATGTGAAGATGAAAGGTATCAAACTCTAGAGCCCACTCAGGAATTGTCTGAATGGGTCATTGGGCAAGTCACAAATGTCATTGGCTTCTGGAGGCTATTTGTGTATACGCAGCTTGGCCTGCATTTTCAAAAGTGACTAATGATTTTGAGTGACTCAATTTTGGGTGCCCAACTTGAGACACTTAAAGGGGCCTGATATTCAGAAAGTGCTGAGCATCCATCTGCCTTCCGAAAATCAGGCTCCTTTAAGGTATCTCAAATTGGCTGACCATGTTTGAAAATCTAAGCCTTTGTATTTATTTCATCTTCATTCCCAGACAATCACCAAGGCCCTCAAGATTTCTCATACTGAGAGAGGCAGGCACTTGGAGGGGAATGGATGAAAAGAAAACACATTAAAATAGCAGTAGTGACCATTTTAAGATAGATCAGTTCTATAAAGAATAAGCTGTATTGCTATCAAATCTTGATAGATATTGTTGAATAAGCTCTCAAAATACTGATTATTTTACTCCAATTTATTTTTCACTAGTTAAAATAGGAATTAATTCAGGGAAGTCCTCTGGCCTGTCAGACTAGATGACCAGAAGGGACCACTGTGATCTTCTATGACTATTAAAGATGAGGGCTACATTTGTTCTTTTTGTGATGTTAGAGCAGCAGAAGTCAATGGAGACAACAGCATTGCCTAGCAGGTAGAGCAGAGGATTGGGACTCAGGAGACCTAACTTTTATTCTGGGCTATGTCACTGGCTTGCTGGGAGATTTTGGCCAAGTCATGTCATTTCTCTGCCACAGTTTTCCCCATCTGTAAAATGGGGATAATGGTACTTCTCTCCTTTGTAAAGTGCTTTGAGATCCACTAATACAAAGTGACATATAAGAGCTATGTATTGTTATTAATATAGGGGATGACCCCTAGTGGTGGACCAGTGGGTTCTTGGACCTGTGACTCTCCAACATATGATGATGTAGGTGCTAGGGGGGGATCCATGTGCTGGCCTGAAACAGGGACTTCAGAAATGTGAGGTTGCTAAACCCGCTATTAATGCAGGTATCTGTTCAGATCCTCAAGGTGCAGCTCAGGAGGTCTCTTGTCCCAGTCCACTGTGTGATGTTTTGACATATCTTACTGCTGTTAATTCACCACTTTGGGCTGTTAAGGGCCCACTGTGTGCCCTTATAGGAAAACAGCCTCCTGCTGTGAAGGGAGCCTTCTCATGGAAGAAGAATGTAACCAGGCATTTCAGATGTGGCAAGATGCCTTCTTGCTCTACCCCATTATATTTACACTCCCCTGCTCTGGCTGCCACTGTGCGCAGACTGTAGCTCCGCTGGCTTGGGGACGGTGCTTGCTCAACACTGGAACAATCAAGACCTTGTTGAAGGATTATGCTAGTCATGTGCCAACTTCTGCTGAACAAAACCTAACATGCACAAATGCTTAAAAATCCTCTGGCCAGTAGCTAAGCATCCTGGGCATCCAGCTTACCATCATCTTAGAGCATCAACCATTGACTTGGTTTTGGACCAAGTGCAACTATCCTAATGGTTTAGTGCATTACAAGACTATCAGTTCACTGTTTGCTATAGGTCTTGAAAAACAAATATGCGATGTACTATGATACATGCCACTACTCCCATTCTCTGCAGCTACTACCTCAGTACTCCCTGCATCAACCAGAGGAAAGCCAGCAAGCAGGGGCCACATTCTGTCAGCTGTAGGATTCAGTCCTGGCAAAGGAATATCAAGAGAGCATGGGAGTGTGGAAGATGGATAGGAGAGGCTTGCAACTCCTGTTAGTTGTGGCACAAAGTGTTATGCTGGTGCAACACAAGACTTGTAGCTTAGTGTTTAGGTTTTATTCACGTGACTCCTAAAGGTTCCTAAGTCAACACCACAAATTCTCTTCCTCCTCTCGCTCACAAAAGCTGGCCATGTCCTCTCTGGGTTTTAAAAAGCACCAGAAATAGCACATTGGGAACAATGTTTTTTTGCTTTCTCTCCACCTCACCTTTTGAAATAGCCAATGTCATGTTTATGCCGATTTCTGAAGTCCTCGTTAGTTCTAGCCCATTGTCCTGAATCTCTCTCTCCTCTGTCAGGGAGCAACCTGGAGAGACGCATTAATTTCTTGTTTACAATGTTACCTGAAAGTGAGAACAGGCGTTCTCATGGCATTGTTGTAGCCAGTGTTGCAAGATATTTACGTGCCAGATGCGCTAAAGATTCATATGTCCCTTCATGCTTCAAGTTCCATGCTTGAGGAAGATGTGTGTCCATGCTGATGACGGGTTCTATTTGATAACGATCCAAAGCAGTGCGGACTGATGCATGTTCATTTTCATCATCTGAATCAGATGCCGCCAGGAGAAGGTTGATTTTCTTTTCTGGTGGTTCGGGTTCTGTAGTTTCCGCATTGGAGTGTTGCTCTTTTAAGTCTTCTGAAAGTATGCTCCACACCTCGTCCCTCTCAGATTTCGGAAGGCACTTCAGATTCTTAAACCTTGGGTCGAGTGCTGTAGTTATCTTTAGAAATCTCACATTGGTACCTTCTTTGTGTTTTGTGAAATCTGCAGTGAAAGTGTTCTTAAAATGAACAAGTGCTGGGTCATCATCTGAGACTGCTATAACATGAAATATATGGGAGAATGCGGGTAAAACAGAGCAGGGGACATACAATTCTCTCCCAAGGAGTTCAGTCACAAATGTAATTAACACATTTTAACGAGTATCATCAGCATGGAAGCATGTCCTCTGGAATGGTGGGTGAAGCATGAAGGTGCATACGAATGTTTAGCATATGTGGCATGAAAATACCTTGCAATGCCAGCTACAAAAGTGCCATGCAAATGCCTGTTCTCACTTTCTGGTGGTGTTGTAAATAAGAAGAGGGCAGCATTATCTCCTGTAAATGTAAACAAACTTGTTTGTTTTAGCGATTTGGCTGAACAAGAAGTAGGACTGAGTGGACTTGTAGGCTCTGAAGTTTTACATTGTTTTGTTTTTAAGTGCAGTTATGTAACAAAAACAAATCTACATTTGTAAATTGCACTTTCACGACAAAGAGATTGCACTGCAGTACTTGTATGAGGTGAATTGAAAAATACTATTTATTGTTTATCATTTTTACAGTGAAAATATTTGTAATTAAAAATATACACTTTGATTTCAATTAGAACACAGAATACAATATATATGAAAATGTAGAAAAACATACAAAATATTTAATAAATTTCAATTGGTATTCTGTTGTTTAACAGTGTGATTAAAACTGCGATTAAGCACGATTAATTTTTTTGAGTTAATCGGGTGAGTTAACTGATTAATCGACAGCCCTAATTTTTTTTAAACTGGTATATTTGAGGCAAATATTTATGTTCCCTTTCCAAAAATGAGAACTGCCTCTGTTTTAAGGGTCTGCTGAGAAGCCACAAGAGACATTAGGTTCATTGACATGTAAAACAAATAGTGTGAAAATAAGCCCATCTGACGACATTAGCAGTCGGCCAATACCCAAATGAAGAACAGAAAGGAAAATCCAATGGTCTGCCCTGTAGCTGTTCTTCACTATGACAGGTTTGGATGAATGACCTGTCCACGGGACAGGGCTATAAATTACTAAATGAACCCAAAGTTCAGGCGGGTGCAGAAAGCCCATCTCTTTTGCCACAAACGATTACGAAATGACCGCAAGTCTGCACAGTTCACAGAGATGCCAGAAGTCATTGAGCAGGCCAGATTGGGAAATTTTCTTTGGGTCTTGTCTATACAAGGATTTTTTTGAAGTGTGCCTCTGTGGGGCTGTGTCTGCACAAGAAGATCTTTCCTAAAGTCTCCCAGGTTTGCCAAAACCATACACAGCTCCACCTGTGGGAGCGTAAGGGTTAGGTTCCAATGCAATGTTTGATCATATGCTCAGTCACAGGAACAAAAGTGATTTTTTTTTTTCAGGACAGTTCATTACATTGCCCTCTTGACCATGCCCGTCACCCTGCTTATTATGTTTACCTCTGAAGTCCCTTGTTCTCATCTCTGGTGGCCTTCCAGCTGATAATCATCCTGTACCACTGTTAGAAGGGGATAACCCCAGGCTCATGGCCAACATTTCTCAATAAAACAGCTTCTAATGTCCAAGGCTGTAGAAGAGCACTACACAGTTGCTTCATTTACCTGCCCAGCCATTGGTTCTGCCCCTGTTTCTAACTCATTGCTTTGTAAATCACTTGACTATGTGCCTTGTGTTCATAGTCAGAGATGCCTTGACTATGAACATTTGCCATATAGTGGCACATTCTTTTCTTCTTGCATTTGTTTTTGTCCTGCAAATAAGCATGTAGGGACTGTGTCTTCCTGTGTTTATGAACAGTGCCTACTGCACGGCGAGTGCTATCTGAATACAAACAATGAATAATTACTACTCGCTTTCTTTCCCCTCTTGTCTGTCTTGGAAACTCTTTGGAGCAGAGACCATTCTGTACTGCCTAGCACAATTATTATTTATTTGTAGGCACCTAAAGGACCCAGTCAGGATTGGGGTCCCATTTTTGGTAGATGCTGTACCTACCAATAATGAGCAACAGTCCCTGCCCCCAAAGGGTTTACAGTCTAAATAGACACAATAGACAAAAGAATTAACACCACCACTACCGAGAGACCCTTGTCACAGTTCAGGGCAACTGCACCTGCATTCCCTCTCTGTGGTCCCTCGATGGCATCCACTCTAGGCTCCTGACTCCTCAGCCATCACCTCTCTTGGTAAAGACCTGCATCTCTCTTCCTCCTGACCAGGGGTTTTCCCAGACTGCACAGTTCCCTGCCTACACTGTGATATCCCCAGCAAGCCAGACTGCCTAGAGGTCTGCATCTGTGCTTTTCTTTCTCTCCAAAGGCTATAGTGGAATAGCCCTGCAGTTACAAGTTACCACACAGCTCTTTATAAGCAAGCACATTTATTCTTAAAGGGAAACCATTACAGAGAAAATACATTTAAAAACCCCAACATGCCTGCTAGGCACCCCAGCTCCAACAAGAGCTCTGGTAGGTGTCAGGCCTTCAAAATCCACAGCTGAGCTTTCCCCATGGTTACAAGTCCATACTGTCTCAGGTTCAAAACCAGACCTCCCATGAATAGTACAGTCCTTCCTTTATACAGATCTTGGCCTCATGTAACAGGTTATCAGCAGACAGTGGCCCACTCCCCAGGGCATAACTTCAAAAGGCTGGATTTTTGCATAACTGGTGGTGAGGAATTTGCATTCACCTCCCTCTAGAAATTCCCCAGGAAAATCCCTTCACTCAGATGGTCCCAAAAGTTCATTCTTGTCTGGCCCATTGTTCAATATAGTCTTTGGTCATCCAAGCCTTCCATCACATCTCCCTTCCCACCCACCCCACCCCACCCCAAGAAATGACATACAATCCCTGCCCACAACAATACATAAACTTTGCATTTAGAGCAATGGACCCCAAAGCTACTTAAACTTAATTCAATAAGGGTTTTCAGGGATATTGCTACATTTGTCACAGCCCCTATCAATACCTGTGCCCCATTGTGCTAGGCACTAGACAAATATAATAAAAATCTCTGCCTTGAAGACTTTTTTCAGTCTAAATAGGGTGGGAGAAAAAGTATTACTACGCACATTTTGCACAGATGGGGAACTGAGGCAAAGTTGTGCTGAGCACCAGTCCAGTGTCTTGGACTCCGATCTCAGTTGGGAGCCCTAGGAGTTACTGTAATGTAAATGGATAATTTCTCATTAAGGTGAATGTTCGGTTAATTATGACAGTAGTTGCTGGACCTACTCTAGCCAGTAGCCTCTGCTCTGGTCACTGCAGTAGGAAGAAACCAAAATCCATTAAAGCTAACTGTGATCAGCTTCTTTACAGAGAATAAAGAGAAGTTAATTATGCCTGCAAACCATAGCTGGGTCATCACTGAGGAGCACTCCAAGGCTCCTCACAATCAATTACTCCCTAGGAAAATGTGAGCAGGGTAGTTGTGAGCTCTCTGCCTTGCCCAGAATATAAGAACAGAATAATGAGCTGTGGCTGGCTGAGACTTTCGTAGTTTACCTAACCCATGTTTTTTCATAGATAGGGCAAAGGTCAAGGATGGATGTAGGGGGGCAGAGGAGCCGAATTCTCTAAGAGGAATAGCAGAAAATGACAACTTCTGCAAATAACCACTGAGCTGGTCTTTATGCAACAGACATGGAAGTGAGATGAGAAAAAGGAGCTCGTGCCCATTAGCCCATCCTTGCAATAGCGTCATGAGAAGTCACTAGCTCAAGCACCAGATCGATGTGTCCACCCTGTGTCATAAAGATTGTAATAAGAGACTGATATTTTGCTCTCCTGTTGCAAAAAAAAAAAAAAAAAAAAAGCACTCTAGGCAAATGGAATTTTGCAAGGCTGAATTAACCAATTAGACCTGATCACAGGCCAGTGGTTTACACAGTTCAGCTGTGTGGAAATCTATAGCAGGTGTGTCACTGCCTGTATACCTCACACTCGGACTGTTGCCAAGCATTCTTCAAATACAACGTTGAAGCAAAACCATGTATCTTAGTGCGGCTTGGCATGTTAAAAAAATAAATAAATAAAAGCTCATGCCCGTCCTCAAAGGCTGTTTTTAAATAATTATCTCCCAACACTGTTATATTCAGAAAATTTCCTCGTGCTAGGTCTCTCTAAAGATTCTCTGTAGGTGCCATATACGCCTTTCCACATTGCACTCTCTCAAACGCTGGCTAGCACGAATCCTTTCACGTTCCTCAATATGGCAGCGGGGTCTCGGTGCCAAAAACATCAGCTGTACCGAGAAAGGCTGGGCCTGTGGTTCAGGGTATTGGGCTGGGCTCAGGATTCACTTACCCTCTCTTTGCCTTTGTTCCCCCCTCAGGGGATAATAGTACACGCCTGCCTCCCATGGGTGAGGAGAGGTTATTGTGGTGAGGGAGTCATTTCTTAGATTTTTTTTGTTTTTGTGGGGAGCCATTCTGAGCATTGTTCCTGCCTTCTACAAAAGTTGTTTTTAGTTGTAGGGCAGTTGATCTGAGATGTGACAATATTTTTTTTGTCCGATTTCTCTCTCTTACCTCTAGTTGCTCCAGAGGTGAATTGTCACCCCACTTCCAGAAGTCAATGCAATGGAAAAGTCTTCCCTAGCAATGTAATCATCAGTTACAATGCACTACAGGCAGAGCCAGGAATTTGCTGCATAATGTGGGCACACTAATATCCAGCTTGCTACGCACCCAGCTGATAAAACTGGATGGACTCAATAAATCAGTAACAAAGATCCAAACTCCACTTTCTAGATGATATTTTAGTGTGGCCAGCACACTAGAGACTGCTACAAGCCCTGAAAACATAGTGGGCCTGGTTTTCAGAAGTGCCAAGCACTACTGCCATCAATGGGGGCCTGTAGGTGCTCAGTACCTTTGGAAAATCAGTCCCACATGTTGCCTATAAACACCCTACAATGAGGCAGAAGCTCAGCCTGCTGCCTTGGTACAAGTCCCTTGTGATCCCTGGATGTGTTTCCTGAGGGACCTATTCTGATCTTGCTTGGCTTTGCCTCTTAGAACTGAACAAGCTGTTCAAGTGAGGATGTTAATCAACCACCATCCTGCAGGGGGAGCCCTTGTGCAGCTGTGACAACTCTCAACTTTGCACAAGCTCGCTTCCCAGCACAACAGAAAGATTTTCTGACAAGCTTGGGTTCTAGTGTGGGAAGACATTATAGAATGAGAGAAGGAAGAGGAAATATGAGGGGATGGAAAAGAGAAATGCTGTCTTTTGCGGCTCCTTGCTTACAGACAGCCCCCAAACCTGAAGCAAATACTCACCGGCAACCACACAACAAAAACACTAACCCAGGAACCTATCCTTGAAACAAAGCCCGTTGCCAACTCTGTCCACATATCTATTCAGGGGATACCATCATAGGACCTAATCACATCAGCCACACTATCAGAGGCTCGTTCACCTGCACATCTACCAATGTGATATATGCCATCATGTGCCAGCAATGCCCCTTTGCCACGTACATTGGCCAAACCAGACAGTCTCTACGTAAAATAATAAATGGACACAAATCAGACGTCAAGAATTATAACATTCAAAAGCCAGTTGGAGAACACTTCAATCTCCCTGGCCACTCGATTACAGACCTAAAAGTCGCAATATTACAACAACAAAACTTCNCCCCCCCCCCCCCCCCCCCGCCCCGCCCCCTACAGTTCCTTATATCTCCTTGTCAAGTGCTGGAAATGGGCCATTTTCATTACCACCACAAAGAACTATTTTTCATTCCTGCTGACAACTGATCACTCTCCTTATAATGTGTATGGTAACATCCATTGTTTCATGTGTGTATATGTGTATATGTGTGTATATATATATATATGTGTATATGTGTGTGTATATATATATATATCTTCCTTCTGTATTTTCCACTACATGCATCCGATGAAGTGGGCTGTAGCCCACGAACGCTTATGCTACAATAAATTTGTTAGTCTCTAAGGTGCCACAAGTACTCCTATTCCTTTTTGCGGGTACAGACTAACACGGCTATTACTCTGAATCCTGTCCTTTCTGTGTGTTGCATAATAGTGAATAGGAGGTGATGTGTGTGACAGGTTCCCCCTGGGGTGCCACCTGGAACTGGGGTACCACGGAGCCCTCTGACCCACCAGCCTGGGCTCCCTCTCACACTGTGCTGCTGTGACAAGTTGCAAAGCCCATCAAGCTTCCACTTTCACCAGCATTCACACAGGTAGGGACACACCCAGCTGCAGTCACATGCAGGCTCTCTAACCCCAGCCTCCCAGCCTAGGACCCCAGAGCAGTACTGTCCTGCCCTGGTGAAATCTGGCCAGTATATGTGTTTAACGCCCGGTCCGCCTCTCCCTCAATGTGAAGAGGACAATGCAGACTTGCGGTAACCAAGCTGAGATTTTCCCCATACACCTTAGTCAAACACACACTGGTTTGGATTAAAACATAAAATAAGTTTAACTACAAAAGGATAGATTTTAAGTGATTATAAGTGATAGCAAACAGATCAAAGTAGATTACCTAGTAGATAAACAAAACCGCAAACTGAGCTTAACATACTAGATAGGTAGGATATGAATTAGCAAATTCTCATCTGAGTGTAGGCTGGCAGATTTCAGCCTGGGTTTCCCAGGTTTTCATACACAGGCTAGAAATCCCTCTAGCCTGGGATTATCACACCCTTCCCCAGGGCCGGCTCCAAGTTTTTTGCCGCCCCAAGCAAAAAAATGTCCTGCGCCCCACCCCAACTCCGCCCCATTCCAACCCCTTCCCCAAATCCCCGGCCCCGCCTCCTCCCCTAGGCGCGCCGCATTTCCCCTCCTACCCCTCCCTCCCAGGCTTGCCTGGGTGGGAGGGAGGGGGGAGAAGCGGAGTGGTGGCGGCGCGCTCGGGGGAGGAGGCGGAGTTGAGCTGGGCAGGGAGCGGTTCCTCTGCCCCTCCCAGGGTTACTTCCTGCGGCCCTCCCCGCGCCCCCCACCGCCACAGCTCACCTCCGCTCCACCTGCTCCCCTGAGCGCGCCGCCACCACTCTGCTTCTCCCCCCTCCCTCCCAGGCTTGCCGCAAAACAGCTGATTCGCGCGGCAAGCCGGGGGGGGGGAGAAGCGGAGCGGCGGTGGCGCACTCAGGGGAGCAGGCGGAGCAGAGGTGAGCTGCAGCGGTGGGGGGCTGTTCCTCTGCTCCCCCCCCAGGGTTACTTCCTGCGGCCCTCCCCGCGCCCCCCACCGCCGCAGCTCACCTCTGCTCAGGGCCGGCTCCCAGCTTTTTGTGCCCCAAGGAAAAAAAAAAAAAAAAGGAACCGGAGTGCTGCCCCTTGGAAAGTGCCACCCCAAGCACATGCTTGGAGCGCTGGTGCCTAGAGCCGGCCCTGCCCTTCCCTCCCCGTCCCCCTCGTTCAGTCTTTATTCCTCTGATGTTTCAAGGTGTGTTGTAGGGAGAGTGAGGTCCCCCTATGATGTCATTTCCCCCCTTTTATATCTTCTTCCCTCTTGCTGAAAGGCTCTTTTGCTGTGACCTAGGTCAAACAGTTCCCATTGTGTAGTGCTGTCTCTGAGATCCCAAGGGTAATCCTGGTGCTTGTGTGCATTTACTCAATAAGCCATTAACATTGTTTGGCCTTTTTACTGTTGTACCTGAAAAACGGCTTGTGGGTGTTTTCAACCTCACAACACGTTTCTGTAGCACCTACATAGCCAAACTTCATAACTCCATGTACGACGATAGCACATACCATCCAATGAGACATTGTCTAGCAGATCAAGATTTTTAGAATGATACCTGACAAGGCATATTTTGTACAAAACACATCCTAATGACATGACCGTGGTGAATATTGGGGTACCACGGTGCCACAATGTGATTCATGCCATGGTGAACTGGAGAGTAGCTGCTCTACATAGACACACCATTAAGTGTGATCCATACTATGGAAAGGTTTGAGACCTCCTCTGTGTACTAATTGTCCACCGCTTGGGGCTCATTTTGTTTAGGGAAATGCTATAGTCCCATAGAAAATGAATGGGCTTGAAAGACAAGCTGCAGTATATATAACACACCATGATTAAGATGTGCTGATTGGCATACCATGATAGGCACAAAGTAGGTCCTATACAAGAGTTCTTAGTAGTTTGTCACTTGTTTACGCAGAGAGAAGATCCAAAAGAAGATCTCTTTGGTGGATCGCACATTATCCACCACTTGCTGTTTGTGAGCAAGGGACAGCAACTGCGGATGTCGTAACAGCATTTATTTTGGAGTCTCAAGCAGATTGTGCGGCAAGAATCAGCCGGGTAAGTGTCTGAGAGTTTATAATATTCTTCCCTTTGCTGACTGTGGTTAAGATTTTCGGAAGCAACTAGTGATTTTAGCTGCCTCAACTTTGGGTGCTCAGTTTGAAACATTTGTAAGGCTTCTTCTTTTAAGAAAGCGGTGAACAGTCCCTCTGAAAATCAAGCCCCTTTAAGGTGTCTAAAGTTGGGCACCCAAAAATAAGGCTCCCAGAATCGCTAGTTACATTTGAAATTATTGTTGTGATCTTATCCCCTGGAAAAGGGCTTTGGATTGTTTTACCTTTTTATCTGGCGGGGATTTACTTTGACCAAAATCATCACAATCCCAGAAGGAAAGCAACAGGAAAAAGTGAGCAGGAAAGGACATTCACATAAACATCACAGTCTGTTTCTAAAATTAAATGGGCAGGGTGCCATTTCCTAATTTATTATTCCTTCCTGTAATCAGACATCAGGCTGGCTCTCACTGCTGCTGGAGAGAGAGGTATTTTCAAAGGCAGGCTTTCCCTGAGAACAGGGGGGGTCAGCATTACATGGCAATCTTTTCTTTTAAGTTCTCTGGTTTCTCTTTTCATTGCAGTGTAATGAATCCAGTGCAGGTTCGCACTTCAAACAAACCCAGAGCTGATGTGCTGTATTCATTCATTTAGAACCTATTTCACATTCAAAGATAATGGGCCCACTCCACATATGAACAATGACGGGAGCGGGTTCTGGATTGAGGCTGGGATATTCAAAAGGGCCCAAGACAGCTGGGTACCCAGCTCTGACTGACTTTCACTGAAATTTGGGACCCTACCTCCTTTTGGTTCCTTCACCCAGCCCAGGCTTTGCTAGCTGTCTCTCTCTATAATGGTCTGAACCAAAACCCTGGATCCTAGCATCCCCCTAACTTTGGGTGATGATCACGATCCAGATCTGGATTTTGTGGAATGAGCCCTCCACTGCTAGCACTGCCACGTAATCTCTGCTTCCAAGGAAGAGCAATGCACACTGGGACTTGAATGAAGCTCACTAGGCAACAGTATCTTTGAACCAGGTTCATTGGTGTGCTCTGTCCTCCTCATTTATTATTTGTATCTCAGTAGCAGCTAGCAGCCCCAGCTGTGATCAGGACCACATTGTGAAGCATGCTGTACAAATGAGTAATAAAAACCCAGCCCCAAAGAGCTCCCAGGTTAGCTTGCGACAAGATTCTATAAGTGGATGGAAACCCAGCGGTGCAAGAGAGAGGATGAAGTAACGTTAAAGGGAATTGATTATCACACTGCAAGCAGTAGTCTCAGCTCACTATGGGAGGGGCCACAGAAATGCATCAGCACACGTAACCTCTCCACTCCCCCCCCCCCCGCCAAACTCTTTACTGTGCTTGTTGATATGGCAGCATCAAAGTAGGGGCTCTGCAATATATTTTGAGGGGTTCAGCTCTGAAGCTCAAACTGACTACCAGGTCTAATGGTGCATAACTGGACACTTTATGTACTGCTCCTGATGGTTGGTTGGCGATTGGATTTCAAATGCATTTTGCACTATCTGATGCCTCCCTGAGGTAGTGCTTTAAAATCTAGGCTTGCGAAGAACACTATGTTCATCCTGTTGTTTTCTTGGCTTGAACTTTGCTACTGTCCCTGACTTGGCTGGAGGCCAATCTATTTTTGAGAAGATTAACAAGAAGTTCAGCAACTAGTAAATCAGCCTCCGGACACACACAGCAAGAGAGAGAGAGAGAGAGAGAGAGTGTGTGTGTTTGTGTGTGTATAACTAGTGCTATTGGAGAGCAGCCTGAGCAGCAGCATTCGTGGTAATAATTCATTGCTATATAGGTTAAAGTGCACCCCACTAAGGTTTGGCAACATTGAACGGCTCCTTCACCGTTATTACGCCAGCCAATGGAGACTGTAGGTCCCAGTATGCAATGTTCCAGCTTTGTCCAAGTGGAAGGTCACATAGACCAAGCTGGAGCACTGACTGCTAAGATCTGTATCTCCCTGGATCATGCCTCTGTGATGAAGAGGGATGTAATCTGCTCCCTTTTATGCAAATTAGACATGGGCTTGGGCTCATGGCCAAATATAGTCCTTGACTGGGCAAAATTTGGACACCTATATTCTAATGTACATGGGCAAGCAGCATTTTCCTGACAGATGAAAGGTTTGAACTTAATGCTAAATTATTGCAATTGTGATGAACCAACACCACATCTTGCCTCCACGAGAATCTAATGTAAATGCCACTCACTGTTCAAACTGTTTAGATGCTCTGATGATGCCTGTAGAAGGGACAAGTATTTCTTTCTTCAGCAATGATGATTCTCTTCCACCATCTCCAGCTTGAAAGGTTGACACTGAGCTCACAAACCTCCTCCATGAATCAATTTTCTAACTATCATGGCACAAGCTTTTAAACTTGATCAGAGGTAGAAAGAAAACTGAAGAGACCGTGTATTACATTTAAGTGATTGAAGGGTTGATGGAGAGACAGATTTACAGGTCATATCCCCTACGGTAGTTGTCCAACAGCTTTCCTTTACTTTGGGTCAAAACCTTCTGCTGACTCCAAAAATCCTCTTCAAGTTGGGCAATCCTCCATTCATGAGAATTTTTCCTTAATATGATATCATTACACACCCAAATCTATCAGCTCAAGGAAGCTCCCAGGCAGCTTCTGTTGATACATTGGATCTCATGGCTCTGATCTGTACAAATACTGTATGGCCTAAAACAAAGACAGATCTAAGCCATTTGTATTTGAAATTCATCCCCCATGCTGAAAATGTCAGATCTGGATGCATTAAACTGAACAAGACTAGTTCAGAAAAAGGTGGTGGTGGTGCCCGACGTTGGAACCCAACGTTGGAACCCGTTACTCTGTAGTACTAAGTATTAAGTACTACTAATTGCTTGCATAATTGGTAAGGAAGAATGGGGAGGTCAGGATCTGAGCAGTTAGAGAATTCAGAGGAAGCCAAGGTTAAACAAAGCCAAATTCTCTCTGAGGTCACAGTTTTATTTACAGGAGTCTTATTCGACCAAACAAACCAGGAAAGCCTCAGGCCAACGAAGCAGTCTAAACTCCAAACCAACAAGATAAAACCAAAGCAAACAAACAGAACAGCTTGTATTTCCAGAGCTCCCTGCTCTACCTTCTGGTCACCAAACCCAACCCCTGTCTGTGCTGTGAAAAAGCTGCTGGCAGGACACAGCCTAACCCCACTTGTAACTTGATCAGTGTCACAGACTGTTACAAAACCATGGTTGTGCTCAGAGGGTAGGCAGAGCCTGGGGCATTTGCGCATAGCTCTCTTGTGAGATCCTAATTGCAGGTGGCAAAGAGTTCACCGGAAGGGACCAAACAAGTGAGGCAGGATGTGGTGATCATCTCTGGAGGAAGTGCAGGAGTGGCACTCTACCTGGAGAACCCCTTTAAGCGTGGCAATAGTGATGGGGGACTAGGGTTGAGAGGCACAGACCTGCTCCCCTTCTGAATGGATTCTCAATCCATTTATCCACCTGGGCAAGTTTTATTGCTTCAACTTTGTATTGACAACATTACTAAATCAGCATCTGCAGCTCCTGAGCTCACAAAGATCTAGCCTATGGTAAGAGAAAGGGGAAAACATGTTAAAAATCAAACAGAAGCCACTCTAACATCACTCAGCATGCAGGCTCCTATTTATGATCCCTCAGTGGGATGCCATCATTAAACTCAGCCAGAAACTTCTGGAACTCACCCACCCACAGCTGGCGTTTCACACCCCTCCCCCCACACACACACTGTATAACACATAAGGTTAAAATTAGTGACACATAATTTAGTCTCTTGCTTTTCATTATTTTAAAAGAAATCTGTCTAGGTTCCCCACCCCACACTCTGAATAATGAATGTTTTGTTGGTGCCACATTAATGACTCGAAATGCTCAGGCACATCACCTGTCAGATGTACTTCTAAGGAGTCTGATGGTTTCTGGGAGTTTTAAGTAATGCCAGCTCACTTCCATTTTTGGAGAATAGATTTGGGGCTGAAGCCAGGGAGGTGCTCAACACCCACAGCTCTCATTGACTCCAGCACATCTCAAGGTCTTGAGGAATAAACATAGTTCATATGAGTTAGTCTAAGGTTTATAGAGATACCCCGTTCAGCTAGAAAAGCCCTTTCAGCTAATTGCAGCCAGACCAGGCAAATTCTTCTGCTTACTTTCGAGGGCCAATTGAGGCTCAGCGTTACCTACGCAGGTTTTGTTGTTGAAAATTATTTATATAAAAAAAAAAATCATGAAGCTGAGGTTATAGGAGGAGTTATTTACACTAGAGAAAAGAAATCCTACAGCAGCTTAAGCTTCTTTCATGAAGAATTTTCCACGCTCCTTATTTTGAGGCTGCGTCGCACATTGGGTCCCACACTTGGGTTTTGGCGGGTTGAGAGGTATGTACAGCAGAGGAATTCACTCCGGGGCATTTACCTACTATGTTATGTTAGTGAAAAAGAACATGTCCCACAACACATTCCAGGCAAGATTTTCCAAAGCGATTAGTGATTTGGGGTGCCCAGTTTGAGATGACTTAATGGGTCTTGCCCATAAAAAGTGCTGAGCACCTGCCCTGGAAATTTAGGTCACTTTAATTTGTATCAAGATGGGGGGGACCCCAAATCACTGATTACATAGGACAATGTTTTTTGCCTGTAAAAATAGCCAAGTCAGGAAAAGTACAGTTCCACATGATACGTTTTGGATAACTATACGGGGTCAAGAGATTCCGAGACAGTTAGGAGGAGCATCCAAAGGGCTGAGCCCCATTCTGAAACTTAGCCAGACCTAGTCCGTCTACTAAACTGGGATGGCTCCTGCATGAGGTTTCCAGCATGTCTGCTTCTGGTGAGGCCAGCAGCTGGGAGTGCAGAGGTGTCACAAAAAGGAAAATATGGAGGTGGGGGAGGGGAAGGGGAGGAGTTACCTGAACTATGACTATCCTAAAAAAAAAAATAAAAAAAAATTCAGTATCAGATGAAGATTCAGGGAGCTAACACTGCCAGGGGGATGGGAAGAGGATTTTGTAGCAGGTGTGCCCTCCCTGAGCCCCGCATATAGCTCAGTTCAGCAGGGGTTCCATGCACTGGGGGCTCCATGAGGGCAAGTAGGGGACAAAACTGGTGGATCCACTGGCAACTGCCCCCTGCAGAAGGGGATAGCAGCCCCGGAGTAGGTCCACTGCTTCTCCACAGTTCCAGGGAGAGCAGAGAATCCAACACCCAGCAGGGACATGCTCTTGAGTATAAAACTATGTGAAAATGAACTGGGACAAAGACCCCCCCCCCCCCCCCCCAAAAAAAAGTCTCACAAGAAAGCTGTTGCTATGGAGTGAGCATGATCAATGTTTTTCTGCTATTTTTCCTCCAAAAATGTCCCATGAATTGCATGGGGAAAGCCAAATGTGTTTGGACCATTTCTGATCACAAACTCACAATACTTTCATTACATGCTTCCTCCAAGGTGGAGCAACTGAGTCTTTCATTTTTCATCTGTCCACTACCAGGGTCACCAATTCTCGAAGTTCCATGACAAGTCTTATGACATATGGTTTTTCTTAAAGCCCCAGCTTCAGGAGTCACGTGAGAATCTCAGGTTATTTAAAAAAACAAACTAGCCCTTGTTACGGAGAAAAGCTTGAAAACTTTAATGAGTTCAAACCCAGAAAGCAAAAGAAAAGAATCCCAAATTGGTTTAAAAGCAAGAGATTTTAAATAATCTCATGATTTTTTGGGCCTGACTCATGATTTTTGAATTCTCTGGCAATGTTGGTTTTCTGGACAAGAGTGTATTAAAGCAGGAATGAGGCTAACAAAAGTCATTTCCCGGCTACCATTAATTTCTAGGGCACAAGGCTTGGCAAAGCATTTCCCTCCT
The DNA here is from genome assembly GCA_003942145.1 of Platysternon megacephalum. Lineage (NCBI taxonomy): Eukaryota > Metazoa > Chordata > Testudines > Platysternidae > Platysternon > Platysternon megacephalum. Next base: position 1,851,248 of record QXTE01000076.1, read on the forward strand.
TGTAGAGCTGTCTCAGTCAGGTAGTTCTGTGCTACTAAAATAGGAAGTACATAAATCATTGCTGAAGTCCTTGTGATACTAGGAAGTGCTAGTTCCATGCAGTAGCACCAAGAAATTCAAGGGTTATATTGGTGTAAAAGTATGATGCACTTTGTACCACCTTTCATCCTAGAATTGCAGAAGCACATTACAAGAATGGGTTTTATTTCCCTCATTTTGCCAGTACCAGGTTTACAATGACTCCAGACCCACACTTGGAAGGGGCACATAATCCCACCCCTTGCTAAAGTTGTGCAGTTGTAGCTAACTGACTGGGGTGGGAGAGAAAAACACAGGATGATCCAGGTGTGTTTTTTCCCTCAGCAGCGCTTTCAGGGCCAGCGCAACCCATTAGGCGACCTAGGCGGTTGCCTAGGGCGCTGCTATTTTGGGGGCGCCGGCGCCCCGGCCGCCCGTTGAAATTTGGGGGCGGGACCTTCTGCCGCCGCTGTTGGGGGCGGCATTTCGGGGGCGGGACCTTCCGCCGCCTAGGGCGCCGGAAGAGCTGGCGCCGCTACTGAGCGCTTTGCAAACACTCCGGTCCTCCAGATGGGATATCTAAGGCACAGATAAGTTAAGCAAAGTGCCCAATGGGATTCTGAACCAGGGGCAGTATTCAGACTAGTAGCCCTGATTTCTGGCTCCCAGGCCCCAGCTGTAACCACTGGACCACAGAAGTCATTCCAGATTTTAAATGTCACTGTATGTTTCTTTTAAGGCTCGAAACTCAATTATATATTTGAAATTTTATCAAAAAGTGTCTTATCCTGTTTCAACAACAGAAAATGTGGACGCATAATGAAAGCAATAGTGGGACAATAAATTATCTTGAAAAACCTAGACTAGTCAAAAATCTCCCCCTCTTTCTAACCCCTTTCTTCCTCCCCTCCCTTCCCCTTCCCACACACTTATTTTTACAACTTTCCCAAGGATGCATGAGAGCCGTCTAGGCAGAGTGGAGCTGTCTGCACAGCAAAGCAGCTGCTAAGCAACTTGTGTGTGATCGGTGCAGACCTAAGCTCAGCTATATGTGCGCACACAGACGCGCACACACAAACACCCAACCCCTACATTTTCTTGAATACATCAAGAAATGAGACAATCACTTTTGATGAGCTCAGGAAATCAGCACGTGCCAGGCAGGCACTTTGACTTTTCAATACGTAGCCTTATAGATCCTCTCTTCTTTTTACAAACCACGTTGCTAAGCCTTCCTCATCTCCATGCTCTCACACACAAAGAAAACTGGCACCAGCTTACAAGTGTAGACATTGCCAATGAGGCAGGAGAGAGAAACTCTGTTTGTGCCAAGTGGGCCACTCTTGTCTGTCTCAGTGGAGGCTCAGTCCCTTGGCTGCCTGCTCTCTCATTGGCTGCTGGGGAATCACCTCATTGGCAGCGCTGCAGATTCTCTTCGAGCCAAGGTTAGTTCAATGAACTAATCAGGTTCAGTGTGGCAATTTAGGGTGGCTAGGGGGATGGGAAGAAGCCAAAAGACCTTTGTTCCCAGAAAAAAACAATGACACTGAACATCCCCAATTGTCCCCAACAGGGAGGAGAAGGAGATCAATCCACTTGGGATTTTAAATAGCAATGTCACAGATTTGATATGACAACTGTACGTGCTTTGGTTAAAGTTATTGATCCTTCTCTGGTTTCTCATCTGAATTCAGTAAGAGAAAGTGTGTGTGAGTGAGAGTGAGTGAGTGAGTGAGTGAGTGAGAGAGAGAGATCTAAAAGCATAAATAGACTACACTTCTCCTTTGAATTCACTTTCTTGGCAAGCACCAGCAATGAAAGGAGTTGAATCTTTAGCCAAGACTACTGGTAAAAATCCATGTCAGAAATCTAGCCAGGGTACACCTTTGGGGATGGGTGTGGAGAGGGGGGAAGAGGAGAGAAGAAATGAGAAGAGGGAGGAGCACTGCAAGGAACATTCAGGCAAAAAAAAAAAGTTTGGATACTAACTAAATACAAAAGCCACTTGTTTTACTTTTGATATTCTCCATAGTCCACTCATGTTCTAGCCTCCTAATACTTTTTGACCCAGGACAATATACAGCCAAGTTAAGCTTCTTTATAAGCATAATTCGTATTCCTGGGCTGCTATATTTTCAATACCCAAATTAGCTTTCACGCAGAAAGATTAAAAAAATGCTTTCTAGACTATAATACATGGCAGACTTTTCTGTCTAAGGGACTTACATGTCTCCTTTTACCATCGTATTTGAGTGTCTCCCCTCACAACTCCCCCTGGCAGTGGCAGGGCAGGAAGTACTCTCATCCCCATTTTACAAAGCTGAGGCTATTCTCCCCATGTTCTGCAGATCTGCATTCTAAGACACGGTGAGATTTCCAAAGGCATTTAGGCACCTTGTAGGATTTTCAGAAGGGCCTAAGCAGATTAGGTACCTAACTCCCATTGGTTTCAATGAAAATTAGGCATCTAATTTGCTTGGTCACTTTTGAAAACCTTGTGTGGCCCCTTTCTGCATCTTTAGGCACTCAAACACCTTTGAAAATCTGGTCCCAAGTGACTGGCCACAAGGTCACACAGGAAATCTGTGGCAAAGAAGGTAACTGAACTTGAGTGTCCCACGTCGCACACTGGTCACTTCACTCTCCAATGAAATGCAGCTGTATCAGATACAGGGGACACGCGGTTTAGTACAGGAAGTGAATAACTTATACAGCTGAATCTCCTGCCAGGTAGAACATAATGATTCAGAGCTGGGATTTGGCCAGGACAACAGGTTAGTGTCCCAATCTTGTAAAGGCTGGGAATAGTCAGGATCTTCGTATTACATTTAACCAACAAGGCAGTTTTACACTTGCCTGCAGCACTACAGCGGAGCCGGGTTGCCAGGTGTCCGACCAGAACACCCAGTTGAAAAGGGATCCTGCCGGCTCCAGTCAGCACCGCTGATCAGGCCATTACAAATCCGGTTGACAGTGCAGCAGGGCTAAGGCAGGCTCTCTGCCTGCCGTGGCTCCACATGGCTCCCAGAAGCAGCACCATGTTCCCCCTCTGGTTCCTAGGCTTAGGGGCAGCCAGGAGGCTCCGTGCGCTGCCCCTGCCCCAAGAGGAACTGTGGCCAATGGGAGCTGTGGGGGCAGCGCCTGCAGATGGGGGCAGCGCACAGAGCTGCCTGCAGACGGGACAGCGCGCAGAGCCGCCTGACCGCGCCTCCATGTAGAAGCCGGAGAGGGGGACATGCCGCTGCTTCGGGGAGCTGCCTGAGGTAAGCGCTGCCCGGAGCCTGCACCCCTGACCTCCTCCTGCACCCCAAACCCCAGGCCGAGGCCCCGTTCTGCACCCCAAGCCCCATCCCAAGCCCCACCCCAGAGCTCGCACCCCCAGCAGGAGCCCTCATCCCTGCACCTCAAGCCCCTGCCCTAGCCCGGTGAAAATGAGCGACTGAGTGAGGGTGGGGAGAGTGAGCAACAGAGGGAGGGGGGGGTGGAGTAAGTGGGGGGCGGGGCCTCAGAGAAGGGGCAGGGCAGGGGCGGGGCAAGGGTGTTTGGTTTTGTGCGAGTAGAAAGTTGACAACCCTATGGGCCAGTATTGAGTCAGAGAGAAGAGTGCTACCTACTGAAATCATTTTCAAGAGTAGTTTGAAAGTCACTGGCAACTGGGCGCCTAACTCTCATTAGTCCCCTTGAAAATCTCCTCCTGAATCACCAGTTCCAAACTCGCATAGGATCCTTTTCCTTGGAGGTCTGAGTTTTCATCTGGCTTAGTCCCAAGTAAATGGTGAGCCCTGATTGCCTGGCTACAGGGGATACCGTATAAGCTCATTCATAGCTATTACAAAGTACTTTGAGCTTTAGGTAGATTTACAATCAGATGTGCATATCTATTTATAAGTCTGTAGCGCACAATAAATTCTCAGTTATACACCAGGCGATTTTTTTTCTATATAAATATAATTAACTGGTATTCTCAAAACAGATGGGAAAAAAAGCATGATATTTCTTAAAGTTTTAATGCACCTTAATCCTAACCTGTGACACCCTTGCCTACGTAGACTAATGTCCACAATCTCCAGTCTCATCTCACTTGTTTGGCCTGCTAAGCCATACCTGGTAGTAGAGAGGTGGCTCACATGATAATTCAGTTCATAGTAGCCAAGTTTGGGACATATTTTACTGTCGAATAAGAGACTTTCAAGTCTTTTGGAGCCTTCATAAAGAAAAGAGAGACATCATTAGGTGTCACTAGAAATACTTGGCTCCAAGCAGCAGGAAGTTAATATCCTTGACAACACTCCCTTTATCTGAAACAGGCAACAATGAGAACTCAGCATGTCTTCACTTAATGGCACAGCGTGAGACTGCTGGATATGCAGAAAACAAATCCCAGTCTGTCCCCTGACAAGATGTTACAGGGAACAGAAACACAGCTTCTGAGTGTAAAGGCCCTGGTTCTCAGGTGCATTGCCTTAGCCTTACTGTCAGCAGATTCAGATACCGTGTATAACCAGCCCTGGGAGGACCATCCCAATGTGAAGCATCTTCCAGTAGTACAGAGCCATCCCTCCTCACTACCAGGGTAGGGACATAGCTGGAAAAAAGGCATGTCAGGAGACCCCTACAGGTGTCGATCCCAGCCTCCCATGTTAGATCCTTGATTTACTCAATAGGTCAATAATGTGCCACCGTTGGTAGTTAGTACCGATGATAAATGTTGGGATATTGAAAGTCTTTTCCTAAGTGTCTGGATGGAGAATCTTGGCCGCATGCTCGGGGTTCAGCTGATCGCCATATTTGGGGTCGGGAAGGAATTTTCCTCCAGGGTAGATTGGCAGAGGCCCTGGAGGTTTTTCGCCTTCCTCCGCAGCATGGGGCAGGGGTCGCTTGCTAGAGGATTATCTGCTGCTTGAAGTCGTCAAATCATGATTTGGGGACTTCAACAGCTGAGTCAAGGGTGAGAGTTATTTCAGGAGTGGGTGGGTCAACTCTTGTGGCCTGCATCATGCAGGAGGTCAGACTAGATGATCATAATGGTCCCTTCTGATCTTAAGTTCTATGATTCTATGATCCTTGGGTCATTGACAGCTGGCATAATAGCTGACTTTCAATGGGAGTTAAGCATCAAACTGTTTAGGTGCTTTTATAACTCCAAGAGGCACCAATCTGCATCTTTCAGCAGCTAAATACCTATGTAAATCTGACCTATGGTCCCAGCCCAAAACACCTTACAATCTAATCATCTTATCCTTTAATTTCACTCTCTCTTTGCTATTATTCATCTCTGTAATTTTAGACAGCTCTCAAGCATTTTTAGAGATAGTTATGGAAAATATTATACATAATAAAAACTAAATCATATAAAAACCACCTGCTTATAATCAATTGTGGCTACAATAATTACACACAGGGCTACATCTACCCACAGATGAAACAGGGTTTCAGATGAATTCTGCCTTGATCAGATCCAGTTGCCTACCTCATGCTGAACAGAATGGAAGTTGTGCATATGCACTTGACAGAATTTTTCCTTTATACTTGTTTTCACAAGAAGTGTTCCCCTCCCCTTTCACCACCTTAATCAACATTAAAGACTCTTTCCCCCACCCTATTACTTCAACTCTGACTTTTTCCCCTTTGTGCATGTGTCAAAATAGATTGACTTTAAAGCCAATCATAACACAATCAGCTACAAAGAACGGTTGCTCACCTTCTCATAACTGTTGTTCTTCGAGATATGTTGCTCATGTCCATTCCAATTAGGTGTGTGCGTGCCGCGTGCACAGTTGTTGGAAAGTTTTTCCCCTAGCAGCACCCATCGGGTCAGCTGTGGAGCCCCCTGGAGTGGCGCCTTCATGGCACTCAATATATGACCCTGCCAACCTGGTGCCTCCTCAGTTCCTTCTTGCCGGTTACTCCAACAGAGGGAAGGCGCGTGGGTTTGGAATGGACATGAGCAACATGTCTCAAAGAACAGTTACGAGAAGGTGAGTAACCGTTTTTTCTTCTTCGAGTGATTGCTCATATTGATTCCAATTAGGTGACTCCCAAGCCTTACCTAGGCGGTGGGGTTGGAGTTATGGAATCGCTGATTGGAGCACTGTTCTGCTGAAAGCTGCATCATCTCTGGCATGCCGGATGATGGCGTAATGAGAGGTTAATGTATGTACTGAGGACCAAGTTGCTGCCCTGCAGATTTCTTAGATTGGGACTTGGGCCAGGAATGCTGCCGATGAAGCCTGTGCCCTCGTGGAGTGTGCCATAAGTGTCAGGGCTGGTATTTTGGTCAGCTGATAGCATGTGCGGATGCATGACGTGATCCAGGAAGATATTCTTTGAGATGAGCCCGGGAGTCTTTTCATGCGCTCAGCCACTGCTATGAACAACTGGTTTGACTTCCTAAACGGCTTAGTGCGCTCGATGTAAAAGGCTAGTGCTCGCTGAACATCGAGGGAGTGCAGCCTCTGCTCATGGCTACTGGCATGAGGCTCAGGATAAAAAACCGGCAAGAAAATGTCCTGACTAGTGTGGAAGTGTGACACAACCTTAGGAAGAAAGGCCAGGTGAGGCATAAGTCACACCTTATCCCTATGGAAAACCGTATAAGGTGGGTCGGAGTTAAGGGCGTTTAACTCAGACACCCTCCTTGCTGATGTAATGGTGACCAGAAAGGCTACCTTCCACAACAGTTAGAGAAGGGAGCAAGTCATCAGCAGACCTGGAGAGGACCAGGTTAAGGCCCCATGCGGGGACAGGCTGTCTGATCTGGGGATGTAGCCGTTCCATACCCTTGAGGAACCGACCAACCATAGGGTTGGTGAAGACGGAGCGTCCAGACGCTCCTGGGTGAAAGGCCAAGATAGCAGTGAGGTGTACCCTAATGGAGGATGCTACCAGGCCTTGCTGTTTCAGGTGCAGAAGGTACTCTAAGATGAGAGGTACAGGTGCCTGAAGAGGGGGTGTATGACGCTGGGCACACCAACAAGTAAATCTTTTCCACTTTTCCAGATATATGGCTCTAGTGGAGGGCTTCCTGCTGCTGAGTAGGACCTCACTTACTTGTTCTGAGCACAGAAGCTTCCTACGGTTCAGCCATGAAGCTTCCAAGCCATGAGGTGGAGGGACCGTAGGTGGGGGTGATGACCATGACCATGGTCCTGAGTGATCAGGTCTGGGAGGAGAGGCAACGTGATCGGGGCATCGACTGACAGTTCCAGGAGTGTGGTGTACCAATGTTGTCGAGGCCACGCTGGTGCCACCAGAATTATCTCTGCCCCATCCCTGCGGACCTTGAGTAGGATCTTGTGCACGAGAGGGAACGGGGGAAAGGCGTAGAGTAGGCAGCGTCCCCAGGGTAGCAGGAATGCATCCGTGATGGAGCCTGGGCTGTGTCTCTGGAAGAAGCAGAACATTGGGCACTTTCTGTTGCTCCAGGTGGCAAACAGATCGACCTGGGGGAACCCCCACCTTTGGAAGATGAAGTGTTTGACATCCGGCCGGATTGCGTAAGGACTTGCTGAGGTGGTCCGCCAGTGCGTTCTGAACTCCTGGTAGAAAGGATGCTTCCAGGTGAATGGAGTGGGCTACGCAGAACTTCCACAGCGGGAGGGCTTCCCGACATAAGGGAGAGGAACAGGCTCCACCCTGCTTGTTGATGTAAAACATGGCAGTGGTGTTGTCCATCAGAACTGCTACGCACTGACCTCGTAGTCGGGCCTGAAAGGTCTGGCATGCTAGTCACACCGTCCTCAGCTCCTTGATATTGATATGGAGGGAGAGCTCATCCTGCAACCAGAGGCCCTGAGTTTGGATGTCTCCCAAACGCACACCCCAACCCAGAGCTGACGCGTCCGTTACTAGGGACAAGGAGGGCTGGGGGCTGTTCAAGGGGACTCCTTCACACCCTGCCCGAGGGTCGAGTCACCATTGGAGGGACTTGAGTACTTGCTCCAGGACCGTGACCGCTGAATTCAGGCTGTTGCGTCCCGGGCAGTAGGCCAAAGCGAGCTAGGCCTGTAGAGGCCTGAGCCTCAGTCTGGCATGCCAGGCCATGTACGTGCAGGCTGCCATGTGGCCAAGGAGACTCAGGCATCCCCTTGCTCTAGTGGTCGGAGGCCTTGAATGATGTCCGTGATGGCTTGGAAACGGGGCTCTGACAAAAGTGCTCTTGCCTGAACTAAGTCCAACTCTGCCCTGATGAACTCTGTTCTATGGGTCAGTGATAAGGTTGACTTGTTCAAGTTGAGGAGACCCAGTCTCTCAAATATGGATCTGACCAAATCAGACTTGAGACTCCACCGGCCCCCTGGTGCGGCCCCTAAGCAGCCAGTCGTCGAGGTACGGGTATACCTGCACCTGCCTCCGATGGAGGAAAGCGGCCACGACCAACATGCATGTGGTGAACACTCGGGGGGCTGTTGAGAGGCCAGATGGAAGGACCGTGAATTGATAATGTTTGTGGTCAACCACGAAGTGTAGGAATCGCATGTGTGCAGGCCGAATAGCTATATGGAAGTATGCGTCTTTCATGTCAAGGGCAGCGTACCAGTCTCCCGGATCCAGAGAGGGAATAATGGTGGCCAGGGAGACCATGCAGAACTTCAACTTTACTATGAACTTGTTGAGTCCTCGCAAGTCTAGAATGGGTCTGAGACCCCACTTGGCTTTGGGGATCAGGAAGTATCGGGAATAGAATCCCTTGTCCCTAAGCTCCTGAGGAACCTCCTCCACCACTCCCATGGCGAGGAGCACCTGCACCTCCTGAATAAGGAGTTGCTTGTGAGAAGGGTCCCTGAAGAGAGACGGGAAAGTGGGGTGAGGGAGGGTAGGAGCAGAATTGGAGAGAATATCCCACTTTTACCATACGGACAACCCAGCAGTTCAAAGTTATTTGGGACCAACCACGATAGAAGTGGGACAGACGATTCAAGAAAGACGGGGAAGGATCCGGAATTGAGGCTGGTGCGCCATCCTCGGGTGCACCTTCAAAAGGCCTACTTTGAACCCGACAATGGTTTGGATGGGCCCTGACCCTGCCTGGGCGGGGGTGGGAAGGCTTTTGTCTGCCATTCCTGCCCCTTCTCCTATAAAAGTCCTGCTTCAGCCAAGGAGGATAGGAGCGCTGCTGCTGAGGCTTGATATGGTTACGCTGGGTTGCCAGGGTGTGCATAACCCAGGATTTCATGGTAGCCCTGGAGTCCTTTAGGCTATGCAGCCTAGAGTCAGTCTGCTCTGCAAACAGACCTGCCCCATCAAAAGACAGGTCCTGCATGGTCTGCTGAACCTCGGGGGGAGTCCTGAGACTTGCAGCCATGAGCTACACCTCATGCCGATACCAGAGGACCAGGGCCGGCGCTCCCATTAGGCGACCTAGGCGGTCGCCTAGGGCGCTGCTATTTTGGGGGCGCCTGCGCCCCCGCCGCCCATGGAAATTTGGGGGCAGGACCTTCCGCCACCACTGTTGGGGGCGGGATTTCGGGGGCGGGACCTTCCGCCGCCACTGTTGGGGGCGGCATTTCGGGGGCGGGACCTTCCGCCGCCTAGGGCGCCGGCAAAGCTGGCGCCGCTACTGCAGAGGACAAGGTGCATGCCGCTGAGTCCGTAGCATCCAGTGAGGCCTGTAAAGAGGTCCATGCCACAGCCTTGCCCTCCTCCACTATCGTTCCAAACTCCTCCCTGGACTCTGTTGGCACCAGCTCCTTAAACTTGAGCATCGTGTTCCAGGAGTTGAAGCTGTATCTTCCGTACTCAGAATTGCCTGCTGGTTGCAATCCCGAGTTGCAAACCTGTCGGTGGAATACACTTTGCGCCCAAATAAATCCAGGCAATTGGCGTCCTTGGACTTAGGCGCTGGGGCTTGTTGTCCCTGCCTCTCCTTTTCGTTTACTGCAGCCACCAATGAGCAAGGTTGCAGGTGTGTGAAGAGGTATTTGTACCCCTTAGATGGGATGAAATACTTCCTCTCCACACTCTTCACAGTGGGAGGGATGGAGGCCGGGGTCTGCCAAATTGTCTTAGCATTGGCCTGTATAGTCTTGATGAGGTGTAGAGGCACTCTCGATGGGCCTTTCAGGGCCAAGATGTCTACCATTGGGTCTTCCGACTCCACCACCTCCTTGGCCTGCAAACCCATATTTCGCGCCACCCTGCGAAGGAGGTCCTGGTGGACACAGCTGTCTATGGGGGGGGGGCGGTCCAGAGACAGAGGTTCCCACAACCCCCTCGGCTGGGGAGGATGACGAGGAGGCTAATGGGGGAACAGGGTCCTCCTGACCCTCTTGGCCAACCACACCTGGATCAGGCTCAGGAACTGGGGTTGGTTCCAGGGGAGGTAGAGCGACTGGTACTTCCTCAGCACCCCTAGGGGTGGGGCGACTGGCTGATACCTCTGGCACTCTTGGTTCAGAGATCACCAAACAGGAACCTTTGGATTGGTGCCCTGGGCCTGGTGGTATGGCCACAGGGTCCAAAATGGCCACTGTGTTGGTCCCTGCCACTGTGCAGGCCATGGCCCTACCTCTACCTCAAGTCTTCCCATGCCCAGACCGGTGCTGGCCCCACTCTGAGTATCTAGACCCCATCTCCGAGTCCAAAGACGGGGACTGGGACCACGATGGCCAGGGCGGTGCTGAGAGGTGCCATGATCAGGATCTGTGCGGGGACGCTGACCACTGCCGGGATGATCGGTGCCGGGAGTGGGAGATCTGCTGTGCGACGGGGATCAGCATGAGCATCAATGTCGTGATCAAGAGCTCCGGCACGACTTGGACCAGCTCCGCGACTGCATTGGCAGTGCTGAGTGATGGAGCATTGCTGGTTTGCCTCGAGATGGTGCCACGCTTTGTGGTACTGGAGGCTTTGCTCGAAGGACCAGGGACTGCGGTGCTGTCATAGTGATGAGGTCCCTTGCGGCCTCAAAGGTGTCCGGGTTGGATGGCAATTCCACCCCCCCAATGACCTGGCTTGGGGAGTCCAACGGCACCGGACTCGGTACCCATTGCGGGGCCAAAGTCAGCGGTGCTGGCTCCAAAGTCTTCGGCCCTGGGTGCTCCTCTCTGTGATGCGCCCCATTGGTCGGCTCCAATGGGGTGGGTCTCTGAGTCAGAGATCCACTCCTCCCCTGCCGCTTCTGCGCCGGGTAATGGGACTGGGGTGCCAGGTCGATCCCGCCAGTTTCGGTGCCGGGGACCGATGGTGCCACAGGTCTCTCCCGGAGTCCTTCCGCGGTGCCGCTTCTACCACTGCCGCCGGGGCACTGTGCACCAATGAGCTCGGTGCCGGGTCTTGCCACGCCCATGTGGGTTGCGGTCTAAGTGCCGCCTCCATAAGGAGCTGCTTGAGGCAAAAGTCCTGCCCCTTTTTGGTCCTGGGGTGAAACCCTTTACAAATCCTGCACTTGTCGGCTTGGTGAGCTTCCACCAGACACTTTAAGCAAGCGTTGTGGGGGTCGCCCATTGGCATCGGCTTGTTGCAGGACTTGAACCACTGGACTTAGGCATGTAAGTCCCCCAAGGAGAACTCAGCTAACTAACTAGAACTTACAATAACTAAGAACTAAACAACTACAACATACAAAAGCTAGGGAAACAAGGAGAGCTTGCAAAGCAAGACGCCACTGTTCCAACGATCATCATTGGTGGTAAGAAGGAACTGAGGAGGTGCTGGGTCGGCAGAGTCATATATTGAGTGCCATGAAGGCACCACTCCAGGGGGCTCCACAGTCGACCCGACGGGTGCTGCTAGGGGGAAAACTTTCTGACCACTGTGCACGCGGCACGCACACACCTAATTGTAATCGATATGAGCAATCACTTGAAGAAGAATGTGAGATTTCCCTGATTTGAAAATTTACAACTTTCTTTTAGTAGCCATGTCTCTCTCCAAATATCACTATAGCTGAATCAGTCACCTCTATACACTGGCACAGTTTAGGACAAACTATAACAAAAAGGTTTGACCGCTAAGTCAAACTTTCCCTATGAAAAGTTCTATAATTATTAATAGTATACAGCACCTACAATATATGTGTGACTGAGTCCTGCCAGAGGCCACACTGCCTTGACACACATCTTAAGAAGATGACCATTTGGAAGAGAAGAACAGTGAGTTAAGCCCTCCAGGGACTGCCTAGAGAGACCTCCCCTGATCAGCTGTAGACCCAGTGAGTTGGTCCTCTAGCCCCCAGAAGGGCCAGGTGCAGGTGAAGGCCAATCAATCCAGCAGGCAGATAAGAGCGGGCTGCTTTTACTAGGGATGGCAGGGCCAGTTATGGGTAAAGCCAGGTGCTAAGAACCAGCAAAATTATATCATTTTTGAAAAACAGTGCTGACATAGAATATGGTTATTTTTCGCCTTCCCCATTCATACTGTACAATTGGTGACAGCCTTTTACATACCATATAAAACACAGTATCTGTGTATATGTAACCCACACACCTCCTGGGTGTGGTATTGTGTTTCCTCTAGTGGCACCGAGACCACTTAGAGAGGGAGTTAAAGGAGTCTGCTCTACAGCCTTAGCTAAGCGCCAGTTAGCTTTTAGCTCATGCAGTAGAGGCTCATGCACTAAGCTCCAGAAGTCCCAGGTTCAATGCTGCCGACCGGGGTCTGTCTGTGTTTACATATATACGCACCAAATTATAAACACATACACAGAGCGATTCATTACTATGAATACATTGGTAATAATTTTATAGTTAAGCTTGTGTTGAGACTGGAACTTAAAGCAGTGCTAAATAGCCTTTGTTTCAGAGTTTAAGTATTGAGTTTAGTCTCCAGATTTTGCACTGTAACTTCACAGAACAACTGAATTTTCTATGTAATTTTTCTGGGGGGAAATATGTAGTGGCTTTTGCAGTGGAAACATTTTTAAATGCTCCTTTTTAGAAATTGTGCACGACTTTCCTCATATCTCTTTAGAACATGTAAGTGTTGCAAAGGCTTCGCATTTCACCCAGTGAGTCGTCTTTACTATCTCTCAAACACTGGCTACTGGTAGGTATATGAACATGAAAATCACATTTAAAAGTTATAGCTATAATCTGTCACAGCCAAAATGAGTTTTGCCATGACATGTGAAATCCCGGCCTCATCAAAGTTAATGAGAGTTTTGCTATTGACTTTGGGCGTGTGGGGGAGAGGGGGAACAGGGAGAGGAGGGCAGTATTTCACACCAGAAGTTTAGTTCAGTATTAATATTCTCCAATGCCACTAGCTGGAATAGTTCTGCAGTCTTACAAAACTTTACTGCTACATCGGACTGTTTTTAACTAGTGTTGGTGTTAAGATTATTTGTTATGTGTATGATTACAGGAGAGCAATGGTGTGTGTGGGGAGGGGGTTCACATGCTGAAATAGTTCAGTTTTCTCACAACAAAGTAGGAAGGAGCTGTTGACAGTTCGTCAGGAATGTGAAACTTCCTGTCCTAGGAAATTAGATGTCTACGTAAATGTGACCATTCTACACAAAGGTGTACGTTCCACTGCTAGGCTAGGAATAGCCAATGTAAGTCAGAGAGCACGAAGGGAGACATCAGATATTTCTAAAAACAATTTTAATACAGAGTATGGATTTTAAAAGGCCAATGGAAGACGTGTCAGAGTAATACGAACCAAACCCCAAAGCTCTGAATGTTAATGCATTAGTATCTGTCTGCTGTTAATTACAAGAACATAATACTAAAAAGTAATAGCAGAAACATTTATGTAGGGTCCTTTGATTCTTTAATTTCATCTGAACACTATCACGGCATATAACCACCTTTTGACTTAAAATAGGGACTGACAGAACTATATTAGATAAGAGCTCCTGGACTTTCAGTAGTCTGCTGATCACTGTGGTAGTGGCATGTATTATGGATACAGGCAGACAATTACTCAGGCACATAATAAAACAACAATAATAATTCTCTGTTCCCTCTAAATAGATACTTCCTATTCTTTGCTGTAACTTCCAGAAGTTACTGGGCTAACATTCTCTGTATTGCCTCTGCAGTGCCACAGGGATGATTCTGATGTTGTAGCCACACTTTCTAATCTGACTTCATTTGGATGCAGCCCCTTCCTGTCAGACCCACTTTGCCTCATTATCTTTTCTTTCTTCTGAGTTCAGGGCAACTTTAACTCCAATCCTGAACATTATCCACCAATGTCCAAACACCACTAATTTTAAAGCATATTTTTTGCCAGCATCAAAACCCCGCCTACATGTCAACTTCTGTGTAGTCTGCAAACCCAGCTACATAGATTTTCACAAAGCAAACATTACATTGTTATTTTATCAAATTATACAACTGCTTCAGAACAAATATAGAACACCAAGCCAAGAATGTTAAAGATCACAGTATTATAGAAAAATAACTTCACATGTTTTTATACGGATGAGAAAAATAAATCAAAGAGCTTAGCACCAATATTCTTCTTTCTTTAATGCCCATTGTCAGCGTTAACAATGCGCATTTGCGGGACATAGTCACAGAAGATGCGTGTGTGTTGTGACAGTGACACTTGAGTATACCAAAGACAAATAACACATGTAATGTGAAGGTAGCAGGAGGAGGAACTTAACTGGTGAGCTCCTTGATTTTTTTTAGAAATTATATTCCCTGTAACAATTCCTCCCAATTTCCAATCCCCTTGCCTGCACTCTACCATTAATCGCTCTCTGCCAGGAGTGTCATTTCATAATTCTGAGCCTCTCAACAGCTTTAAACAGCTGTCATTTAAAAAAAACTAACTCCCTACCCCCTTCTCCCTCCTCACCTCTGGCATGGAATGTCTTCCCAGATCACACTGATCCAAGGTTCTGTTTGAGCATCATTCAGTCATGGACTCATGACAGGTTTATGGTCCAATATATTGCAATCTAAGAGAACTAGAAAGCCAATCCTGGTAAAGCGTGATATCTCAGACCTTGTTAGTGGGACGCCATCAAATATTCTAGGCCATTTTTTTTAAACAGAGGTTTCTAAAACGTATAGGTTACATTAAGGCCTGTGCAGTTGCACTCATGGGCGGAGCTGGGCTTTAGATTTGGGAGTAGCAGAGGAGGACAGTCATTCCAATAACATTTTAAAAAAATTCTACACATTTTTAAATAGTTTCAAGTGAAATGTCACAAACAAGAAACAAATGTTGTAGGTATTTTTTTTTTAATTCACATTTGGGATGACTTTCATACCTAGCTCATGAGTAACGCAACCAGCCCCAATCCATACTAGTAACATTTTGTATACCACACCATTATGAATTCTCTATGTTGGAGTCACTCTCAAACCAGTCATTTGATCCATAGGCTGAAACTTGCCATCACTTAGTCCAACGCCTCAAAAAGCACTCATTGAATTAAGTCACCAAAGGAATAACTATATTATTCTGCATTGTACTCCAATAGACACAACAGACATCCAGTAACTGCAAATGCAGAGTGGTTTCCTTTCACTATCCTCTTACTTGTTAGAGCAACAGAAGTTTGAGTGGCATTCCTGGTTTACATTCCAGCTTTTGGAAGCACTCACAATCCTGAGGCTGTTGCATTCCAGATTCCTTCTCTAGCATTTATACCTGTTTTGCACTTCTTGGGATTTGGGAAGTTACATTAATCCCTAACTACTAGAACAGGGGTCGGCAACCTTTCAGAAGTGGCGTGCCAAGTCTTCGTTTATTCACTTTAATTTAAGGTTTCACATGCCAGTAATACATTTTAACATTTTTAGAAGGTCTCTTTCTATAAGTCTATAATATATAACTAAACTATTGTATGTAAAGTAAATAAGGTTTTTAAAATGTTTAAGAAGCTTCATTTAAAATTAAATTAAAATGCAGAGCCCCCCGGACCAGTGGCCAGGACCTGGGCAGTGTGAGTGCCACTGAAAATCAGCTCGCCTGCCGCCTTCGGCACACGTGCTATAGGTTGCCTACCCCTGTACTAGAAGGGGGTCACTGAATAGCTACTCTGTGACAGTACAATCATCCCAGTATTTGCCTAATTTTTCATATAGATTTTTGTTGAGCTGGTGTAACGATGCTGCCCTTGGGGAGACACTACTGAGAGTACCAATCCAGGACAAATTGCCTAGAGCAGGGCAGTTACAGCCCAAGGGCTGGGGTTCCTTTGCACACCAAGGCAAGGCAAGGCAAGGCAAACAGAGAAGACTTTGGTTTTACCCCACTGGCTAACCATAAGTCACACAAGCAAGTTCCTTAGACACTCCAGTTTCCCAGTATCACCACCAGTGCCACTCGTTATGGGGACAAATGGTTATGAAAACCAATACCTCAGTAAAAGAAAAAAGGTTCTCTTGATCCCAAAGGACCAAGCCCCAGACCCAGGTCAATATACAAATCAGATCTTACCCACAAATCATGCTGTTGCCAGTCCTTTAGAATCTAAAATCTAAAGGTTTATTCATAAAAGGAAAAAGAGATAGATGAGAGCTAAAATTGGTTAAATGGAATCAATTACATACAATAATGGCAAAGTTCTTGGCTTGTAGCAGTGATGGAATAAACTGCAGGTGTAAATCAAGTCTCTGGAGTACATCCACAGCTGGGATGGGTCATTCAGTCCTTTGTTCAGAGCTTCAGTTTGCAGCAAGGTTCCTCCAGAGGCAAGAAGCAGGATTGAAGACAAGATGGAGGAGCTGCAGCAGCCTTTTATAATCTCTCCCTGTGGAAGGACACCCCTTTGTCCGGACTGTGGAAAATCACAGCAAGATGGAGTTTGGAGTCACATGGGCAAGTCACATGTCCATGCATGACTCCGTTCTTTACAGGCCGACACCATTGTTTACATGTTAGTTTGAATGTTCCCAGGAAAACTCAGGTGTGGATTGGTGTCTCCCAAAGTCCATGGTCAGTTAAGGGTTTCTTGATAGGACTATTCTCAGTAAGTGCCCATTCTCAAGAAGCTGACCAAATGCTTCACTGAGGCTACTTAGAATCAAAACACATTGAGATACAAGTACATAGCCAATATTCATAACTTCAACTACAAAAATGATACACACATACAGATAGCATAATCATACCCAGCAAATCATAACCTTTCCATAGACACCTTACCCGACAACCTTTATACAATATTTGCTGCAAATATATAACCGTGGTGGCAACAATGATCTATACGGTCCCAGTTTTGTCAATAACGTCACAGCTGGTTACAAGAAACCTTCCTTCTCAATATGGAGCACTGGTTAATGCTTAGAGCATGGGAGCAAGGAGTTCTGTGATCTATTTCCAGGTCTTTCACTGTGTGATCTTGGCAACTGAACATGGCTGGAACTTTCCCTCATCTGTATGATGGGAATAATACCTACTTCCCAGGTGATCAGTTAATTAGTATCTGTAAAATGCTTTAAGAGCTTCATGGGAAAGTCATTATATAAATCCAAAAACATTATCCTACATGGAAAGTCAATAGTATTTTTCTTTTTCTTTTCTTTCTTTTCTTTGTGTGTGTGTATGTGTGTGTGTTGTGCTGTTGTGTAGTGGTGGTGTTTTGTTTTGTTTCTTTTAATTAATGGTCAGGAAAATATCAAGGATTTTTCTTGAATCTCCTGGGCTTCTGTCTAGACCTGGTACGGGTATAGATTTTTTGTCTCCCCTCTTTAACATGACCAACATTTTCAATCTGATGTTACGCCATAATTCTTTCTGCTTGCTCTTGCTCAGCACATGCGAGATTTCTGTGTGTGGGGTTAGACAGCTAAGTGCCTTTGTATCCAAATGCCAAACACAATTAGATGGAAAAGCACCAAAACTGCCAGAAGGCCTCTCTGGGTACAGGATTGCTGATCTTTGTCTGAAAGAAGAAATTGATAAAGGAAAGGTTTAAACAAACAAACCCACGGGGCCTTGTTTTAATTTTTTGAGCAGATTTGGCCTCAGTCCAATCTTCTTTGGCAAGGAATTCCACAGCTGAGATCACTCTTCTCCCTGCACCTGAGAGTCTTTACACCCTGGGCCTGTCTTGCTCCATTCTCTGTCTGGGAAGCATAGCAGATGGTTGCGCTGTGTTTTGAAATAGCCTGTTTTCAATCTATCAATGACATCTCAAATTAGACCAGCACTTTGAATACAGTCTGGAGCAAGCGGAGTTTGGTGAGCACCCATCTAATGAGCTCACAGGGAGCTGTCTGGGGCATAAGATGAGCAGATGAGTGGTGCCCCAGATGCAGCCTCTATTTGGTGGTTTAAGTTCAACACAAGTAGAATGATTAGCAGGAGTCCAGCCTGGAGGTGACAAAAGTCTGGATGACAGTCCATGTCTAAGAGGAAAAGGTGCAGTCTCCTGGCCAAAATTTGAAGCCAGCTTTCCGCTGCTGTTTGTCCAGGAGCAGTGAGGAATTCAGCATGAGCCCCAGGCTTTATACCACTTTGAGACACTATGGTCTGATGCTGTTGGATGATGGGGAGGTTAGAATATGGCCACGGTCCTCTAAGCGTTTCCCCTTCCTCACCAATATCACTCCTATCTTTCCCGGACTGAACATAAGGCAACTGCTTTTCAGCTATCTGCTCATGCTGTCCAGGTATTGGAGAATCTCAGTGACAGCGGAGGCTGCATTAGCAGGGAGAGAAGTGTAGTTGAGTGTGATCTGCATATTGATGGTGCAGGGATACATGGCATTTCATGATTTCTGAATGGATAGATCAGCATTGAAGAAGGATGAGTACAGAGCCCTGGGGAACTGCACAGGACAGGGATTTAGGTGCAGCCATAGGAAATCTCTTGGATCTATCTGAAGGGAATGACCCTCTCAGGGTAACCCCATTAATCATTTTATAATATAAGATTCACTACTCTGTAGTTTGACCAATTTCCCAATTTAATATACAGCTGTTGAGGCACCCTGGTTATAATCACAACCTTATTCAGTCACTTGGCCTCATTTGATTAGCTGGACATTTCAACTATTTGATCAAATGGCTTGTTTGAGAAAACTGCTAACCTGAATGTCCACACACACAATTGCATTCAATGAGATCTTGTTCTGCTTCTTTCCCTACTTCAGTTCAGTTTGCCACCTAAAGGAAACATCTCTATATACATTCCACCGCCACTGATGCTTGAAGAAAACAGATGTAATCAGATGTTTTCTATGTGCCCCTAAATGCCATCAATGGGCACACAAATATATTGCTGAAATGATATTCATTTTATTGGGGGTAGCGGAAGGACTCTAAAGGAAGACTGTCCACCTAATGTACATTAATCTGAATTGGAGCAGCTGTCTGTACACAATACACTTTCACTCCAACCGCTTTATTTTTCTGCATTATTAAATGAAAGACTTTCCTTCGGAGTAGGTGGCAGAACACATCCTCTGAATTGCTAATGAGCTACTTAGAAGATTACGGATTAAAGCTGAACCTTCTTCAGCTGAAAGAAGGAGCGCTCAACAGTCCATGCCATGGAAGAGGGACCCGGTGATGCAGAGAATGCTGCCACCTTCTGTTTAAATACCGACAGCTATCTACTAACCATGGCTTTTTACAAAATAATTTGCCTAGAAAGACAATTATATGTGCAGTTGTTGGGCTGCTGTTGGCAAGAAGAGTGTTTCAATTAGTCACATCTAATTCCTATGAATTTGTAACAAATTGATGGTTTCTCTCCTACTATATTGCTGCCAGACCTAACAGCGAATACTATGCTATTCGATTCAGCTTTTGACACCACGCTCATCACCATAGTATCTGAGCACTTTCCAATAGTGCATTAATGTGACTAAACATCTGCCACGTTTTCTCATCCTCTCTCCAGTGGGAGAAAAGTGTGCAATGGAATGTTTTGTGCTGGTAATTTTTTTGTTTTGTTTTTAAACATACCTGTTGCTTTGTGCACATGCTAGAGATGGCAAGGTTAAAGAAATGCACCTTGTTCTTGGAAGGGAAAATGGTGAGGTTTGTAATGGCCTTCTCTGCATTGCACAGCATCTGTCAGAGGAATCTATGTCCTCCTTGGGAGTGAGGAACTTACCACCTCTTTTTGCAAAAAGGGAACATTGTCTACCCACTGATCAACCTGGAAGGATTTTACCTCTCTACTTAACGTGGTCCCAGAAATGTTTGTCTGTCTGAGCTGCATTGCCTGCTCCTCTTAACATTCACTTCCAATGTCGTATTTAGCTCCATTCTCTTGTGAGTAATGCAGTTTTTAGAAAAAACAAAGTAGGTGAGTAGTGTATGTTCAAAGAAGGTCAGCAATCCATAGGGAACATGCCACGTAACAGAAAATTTGAGACGTTTGAAAAAAAGGAATTGGAAAACACCTGTAAAATTGACTGTCACGTGACTGTAGACCTCACTGGCCCACACGTACATTGGATTGCTGACCTGAGTAGTGCTGCAAGGATCTGAGCTGTGGTATTCCATCATTACAACACAAACACCCTAGATGAGAAAGAGACCGAGCAGAATCCAGGTGAGTTTGTGGGGCTTGCAGTTAGAAAAATCACCTTTTTACTTACAAATGGAGCAAATAGGATACAGAAAATCAGCCATACCCAGTGACTATAGTACCTCACAATCTGTTTTTTTTTCAGTCACTTTTTAGGGTAGAACCACACTATAAGTAAGAAGAACGAGGAGAACTTGTGGCACCTTAGAGACTAAAATGTATTTGGGCATAAGCTTTCGTGGGCTAAAACCCACTTCATCAGATGCATGCAGTGGAAAATATAGTAGGAAGATATATATACACAGAGAACATACCAACTCTAACAAGACTAATTAAGGTGGTCTATTATCAGCAGGAGAAAAAAAACTTTTGTAGTGATAATCAGGATGGTCCATTTCAAACGTTGACAAGAAGGTGTGAGTAACAGTAGGGGAAAAATAGCATGGGGAAATAGTTTTTACTTTGTGTAATGACCCATCCACTCCCAGTCTTTATTCAAACCTAATTTAATGATGTCCAGTTTGCAAATTAATTCCAGTTCTGCAGTTTCTCAGTGGTGTGTGTTTCTGAAGTTTTTTTGTTGAAGAATTGAGACTTTTAGGTCTGTAATCGAGTGGCCAGGGAGGTTGAAGTGTTCTCCGACTGGTTTTTGAATGTTATAATTCTTCATGTGTGATTTGTGTCCATTTATTCTTTTGCGTAGAGACTGTCTGATTTGGCCAATGTACATGGCAGAGGGGCATTGCTGGCACATGATGGCATATCACAGTGGTAGATGTGCAGGTGAACGAGCCTCTGATAGTGTGGCTGATGTGATTAGGTACTATGATGGTGTCCCCTGAATAGATATATGGACAGATTTGGCAATGGGTTTTGTTGTAAGTAAGAGTGGCTTGTGTATCGGAACAGGAGGCCCTGAGTTAGAAGTCTGTGGCTACTAAATTATTGCTGTTAATGCACAAATGTTAGGTATGAGCTCCTGTGAACCCCAAATGCCTGAGAACTAGAACCTGTTGGAAGCAATATGAAATCTAGTGGCACATGTGTGTGTGTCTGGGCCATTGCTCTCAACTAGCTGAAATTATTTTGTGGCTATCACTTTCTAGTGGTTGACTCACAAAGAACATTAACCCACTGTAACAGAGCTGGTCAAAAGCTGAACCAAATTATTAGTGAAATTGCACTGTTATTTCCGATTAGTTTATATTGAAAGCATCATCAAAATGATAAAAATGTTTCATTTTGTGAAAATCCCACATTTAGGTAAACATTTTCATAAATACTTTGACAGAATTTGAATCCAAAAGCCTAAAAAAAATTGAGTCTTTAGAACAAATATTTTTGAAAAAAAAAATCCATGAAAAAAGTTTGAAAAAATGCAGCTAGTTTTAGTTCTGTAACTAAAGGAAGCTTTCCTCTTGCTCCAAGTGGTTGAAGTTGGGGTTTGGAAGAGAAGGTCCCCAAGTTCTACCCACGCTGATGATTGAAGCCTGTGCTACTACAATTTAAAGATTTCAGGGCTATTTCCTTAGATTCCAAAAAATTCTAATGTTCTTTCCAGTGTTTACACTTGTTTTCTTTTTGTATTATCTCAGCTTGGAGAGCGAAGCCAGTCCTGACTGTTTACGCAGTTTCACTTTCTGGGTTTCATATAGAAGCACCAGGCTGTTGTGTGGAGATTTCCAACACTGCAAGGGAATACTTTGAAAGTTTTATTTAAAACATTGGTTAATAAATTTACAAAACCTTAATACAAAACAAACTAGAGCCTAATTACTTGACTGTCTCTTTAAGCAACCAGGAAAAATTTCACTAACCTATAAATGGTGTTTCTCCAGTGAAGCAAGCTCAGTCCACAATTTAATGGGTTTTTGTTTAAGTCATACTTGACCAGGCACATGCAACAAATGAAATGACAGAATTACTCAGCTGTCCTCTGCCATCTCAAGTGCCCAGACATAGTATTCAATTAGCAAACTTACAATTTGTGAAGGAGACAAAACGCCTGGATGAACATTAAAGATCAGCCAAGGAAGAACTCCACTCTAAGCAAACAAGCACAAAAGTGAGCTTTATATGTCATAGTAAGCAGTGATATATACACACATATGCATAACAAAGCTGAAACTAAAAACAAGTAAAATAGATCAATGTGCTTATGTAGGTCTCTCCACCAGAGTATCTTAGCACCTTACAAATGCATTTATCCTCTGAGGTAGGTGGTTTTGTCCTGTTTCAGATAGGAAATTGGCGCTCCAAGAGATTAAGGCCCAGATCTTCTAAGTATTTAGGTGCCTAATCTCATTGAAGTCAATTGGGGGGGGGGGGGCTGGGGATGAGTTTGAGGTGTAGGAGGGTGCTCCGGGCTGGGACCGGGGGGTTTGGGGAGGCGGGGGGGGGGGGGTGGGGATGAGTTTGAGGTGTAGGAGGGTGCTCCGGGCTGGGACCGAGGGGTTTGGAGAGCAGGAGAGGGATCAAAGCTGGGGCTACACAGGGTGGGGTGAGGGCTCTGGCTGGAGGTATGGGCTCTGGGGTGGAGCTGGGGATGAGAGGTTTGGGGTGCAGGAGGGTACTCTGGGCTGGGATCAAGGGGTTTGGAGGATGGGAGGGGGATCAGGGCTGGGGCAGGGGGTTGGGGCACAGGGGGAGGCTCAGGGGTGCAGGCTCTGGGTGGCGCTTACCTCAAGCAGCTCCCGGAAGCAGCGGCATGTCCCTTCTCCAGCTCCTACATGGAGGTGCAGCCAGGCGGCTCTGCATGTTGCCCTGTCCACAGGCACCGCCCCTGCAGCTCCCATTGTCCACGGTTCCCAGCCAATGGGAGCTGCGAGGGCGGTGGCAGCGTGCAGAGTGGAGCTCCCTGGCTGCCCCTACATGTAGGAGCCGGAGGGGGGCCCATGCTGCTGCTTCCGGGAGCTGCATGGAGCTCCCCATCTGTAGTGCCAGGGGGGGGGCAAGCCCCAGACCCCGCTCCCCAGCAGGCGCTCGAGGGCCGGATTAAAACAGCTGTAGGGCCATAGTTTTCCCACCCCTGCTCTAGTCTCTGAAAACTACCATCATTGCACTGTTATCTACTGCTCCATGCCAAAACCCCAGTGCTCTTCAGCAGTATTTGACGAGCCACAGGGATAAGTCCTCTCCGAAAAAGGAATGATTCAACAGTAGCCAAAGGAAGGAGTAAACACTAACCAGTATGAGGCAAATTACTCGAGAGCTCCCATCCATTTAGTGATAAGATTGTCAACCAGTGGCTCCTGGGAGCAGCCAAAAGATTCCTCCAGCACATACCTGAACTATGGTTTTTGTCACCATTGCAACTGTTGATTTGATTTCACTAACTTCTTCCTGGGCTTTAGCTGCTACAAAGATTAGAGCTAGCATGCCTGGAAAAGTTAACAGAAAAGCAGGAAGAACAGGAGCCCCTAAGGCAACTGCATCTCAAGTATTATCTTGGCCTACTTACCACAGGCATACTAAAAAGGTGTGCTCTTCATAAAACCACGTGCTGGAGAGAAGCCCCCCTTTTCACTACCTCGGACCACTAAGGATGGCAGTTCAGAGGTGTGGCATAATAGGTGAAGACACCGGAGAACTAGAGTTGTATTGCCTTGCCACAAAAGGTACATTTATTAGTTTTTCTCTTGACCATTTCACATTTGTCAGCAAATAGTCTTCTCGTGATACTTCTCCAAAACCACCTCCCACTCTGGAAGCCCCCTGGGAGAATTTAAGATAGAATAATCTCTGAAACAAGAGGAGAAAGTTCAGTGCTGTACAAGAAAAAAAGATAGGTGCTCAGGACACCTGGTATGCTGCTCAGCTTCTGTGATTTCATTGGTCGTTCGTGCTGAAGTGTGTAAAGAGGGAAAACCTGTTGAGCAGTGGCCTGTGCTGTCTCACTTGGATAAAGTTATTTATTCCATAGTTTTGCTGAGGACTGCACAAATCAAATAATCGTGGGAATAATGTTTGTTCCAGAACCACCAGATGTTTGCCTCGCTCTATTCAAACCATTCACAAGTTTTTGAAAACAAAAACAACTTTTTCTGCACCCTAAAAACTGCCTCTCAAGTCATTTTCACAGAGCGTGTCAAACACTGGCATATAATCCACACGTCTAAAAAGAACATTTTAATCTGCAACTAAGAGAAGATGCCAAGAACAACATTTGAATATTTCATTAGAGGAATGGTGGTGCTGCGTTAGGAGAAAAACAGTAAGAGGTAACATTTCAGAAGCACTCAACACTAAGGCTTCATACACACAGGGACAAAAACAAACAAACAAACAACAAACAAACAAACCCAACACCCATGGCTGGCCTCGGTGAGCTGACTCAGCCTTGCGAGACTTGGGCTCTGGGGCTGAAAAAATGATGTAGCTGTTTGGGCTCAGGTGGAGCCCAAGTTCTGGGGCCCTGAGCCCCAACATCTACACAGCAAATTTTAGCTCCACAGTCTGAGACCAGTGACCCCGAGTCAGCTGACCCCGGCCCACTGTGGCTTTGCCGCAGGTCTTTTATCCCTGTGTAGACAGACCCTAAGAGTTTAGTATGTTTGTGAGGAGCCTGAGAGTTTGTATGCAGGTAGTCTTCACAGTTGCTCCTAGGACAGAGGAGTGCTCTTATTTGGGCACCCACCTGTGGCTACTACAGCCCTTGATGGCTTCCTGAAGGTAAATGAGAGGTATGGACCATGTGATGTGAATTGGGAATATGGAAATTAAAAAATTGGTGGGAGTTGGTTGCATTGGTTCTGTACTGTTTTCCCTCAGTTGAAGCAAGATACCTCAGAATTGGGCTGGAAATGTCTTCCTTTGGCTTAAAAGCCTTCAGCTGAGACATAACTCTAATATGCAAAATAGTTTCAAGCCATTTACAATAAAATTAATAGATTCTCCCGTTCCAACAGAAGACAGACTAATTTGCCATGGGAGAATGCTTTTCAAGTCTCTCCTCTTCGCAGAAATAATTTTAGGATGACTATGCAGTGACCCAAGGAAAAAGATGGATGACTCATTGCCTAGGACAAGAAAAATAAGAGTACCAAAAACAAACAAACAACCAACACACACAAAAACCCAACCCTCGGAGAATGCAGCCTAAGCATGGTTAACAGTCATTCACTGTCAGGTGACCCAGTTTAGTAGGCTTCTTATATGGGTATGTAAGTATGGGAGCTCCTCCAAACTGTTATTACCTTCAGAGGAGTCCAAGTAGATTCTTCAGAGAAGTAGCTAATTCAGGGGTGGGCAAACTTTTTGGTTCGAGGGCCACATCAGGGAATAGAAATTGTATGGCGGGCCATGAATGCTGACAAAATTGGGGTTGGGCTGCAGGAGGGGGATCAGGGCTGGGGCTAGGGATAAGAGGTTTGGGGTGCAGGAGGGTGCTCCAGGCTTGGATCAAGGGGTTTGGAGAGCAGGAGGGGATCAGGGCTGGAGAGGGGAGAGGCTCAAGGGGTCCAGGCTCCGAGTGGCACTTACCTCAAGCAGTTCCTGGAAGCAGTGGCATGTCCCTTCTCCGGCTCCTACACGGAGGCACGGCCAGGCAGCTCTGCACGCTGCCCCATCCGCAGGTACCGCCCCCTGCAGCTCCGATTGGATTATGTAAAAGCCGGAGTGGGGCCATGCCATGGCTTCCGGGAGCCACATAGTCTGGCCCCCGACCCAGCGCCCCGGCCGGAGCCGCGTGGTCCGGCCCCCGACCCAGCGCCCCGGCCAGAGCGGGGCTGAGCCACGTGGTATGGCTCCCGGGCCGGATTCGGCCCGCAGGTTGTAGTTTGCCTACCCCTGAGCTAATCAGATTGACACCACCTAGTGGCATGTTATAGGAAAGCTGTGATGCAGATAAAAAATGGAAATAACTGTCTAGTTAAGACCACAGTATAGAGGAAATGTAGTATTCAGCCTGTGATGCAGGAAGATTTACTGTGATATTTTCAGAAATGAAAATGGGCCGGTACGGTGTACCGGTAAGAAGTGGCCACCGGTACAGGCCCCGTACACAGCCGATGTTAAAGCGCTGCTGCAGCAGCACTTTAATGTCCTTGCTCCTTTTGCCCCCGCAAGGGCCACTTCGGGGGGGGAGGGGGGGGAGGGCAAAAGGGGCAGCTGTCCTGGGCCCTGGCGATTTAAACAGGCCCGTGGCTCCCAGCCACTGCCACGGCGGCAGCGGCTGGAGCCCCAGGCTCTTTAATTTTGCCACTGCAGCTCTGGGCAGCGCGGGCTGGGTAGAAGGGTTGGCTGGAGGAGGCTGATGCCCAGCCCCACCCCTTCCACCTGAGGACCCGCCCCTTGCGGAACCCAGAGCCAGGCCCCCGTACCAGTAAGTCTTTCACCCCTGAATATTTCACATGGGAAACAAAAAGGCAGAGTAATCTATTACCTAGGATGTATAACTAAAGCTCTTGGGCATCAAAGAAGATTTCTATATTGGATTGCTTAATTTATTAGTTGAAGATATTGGAGGGAACCACAAATTTGTAATCTAGTTATTCCCAGATACAGACCCGGGAAGTTTTTCTAATTAAATTAATTTTATCCAGTTGTATTTAAAATGTTAACTAACAGTATAGGCCATGTCATATACTGCAATAAAAATTGCAGCAATATATATAAACATCTACCAGCCCTTACAACACAATTCCCCCCACCTCCCAATTTGATAGATTTATTTAGCTGGATGTTGAGTAAGATTCCCAGACTTAACAGTTTAGGAGAAGGCTGGTTGTAAGTTCAAATTTAAATTTTAAACCAAATGATTTTATAAGTTAAAAAAATTAAAATAAACAATCTGAATAAAAACCAGTTTTTAAAAGCTGTTTTACAATGAATAAAGAGCCAAACACTTTAGTCACTGATGGGATCTGCTGACTTATTATAAAGAATGGGGAAAATATGAAAAGCTATTCAGAATTCCTCATTACTACTTGGATTGGCATGCCATTAACTTTTGCCACACTTACTCAAACAATATAATAAAGCAAGATGCGTGTCTAATGCCACAGCCAAATTATGGTATAGCTGTGATCCAAAAAACCTGCTTTGATTTTAAACGAGTTTTCTTGTTCTGAAGTTGTTAGTAAATAAAATGGACAGTTTTAATATAAACTAAATAATTCAAAATATTACAATGTATTTAAAGAAAAGCCATTTCTAGTGCTAGATATTGAAGAAATTTGCTCCAGTTAGGCAAACAAGAATATCAGCATCTGGTGTACCAGACTAGAATCTCCAACGTTTGGTCAAACCATACCCCATTTTGGGAAAGTTGCAGGACAAATTTACACACGTGTATCAACCCAACATGTTTTTGGAAAGATAGCAATTAGAACTGGTTGAAACTTTTCCATTAGAACAGTTTTCTTTTGGAAAATGCTGATTTGACAGGTTGAAGAGTTTTGTTTCATCTTTATAATGTAGTCAACACAAAACACTTCAATACCATTGTTTTATTATTTCCTAAATGATTTTTTCACACATTTCATTTTTGCGGGCAATGATTTTCCTTCTGATTTGGGACAAAAGGAAATGTTCAAATGTTGGAATTGCCCAGCATTTGACTAGCTTTAAGAGCAACATTCCAACAGAACAACACTCAAAGGTGTTGCTAGTCCTCTATAATTCAGATTATTCAATTTTTTTGGCAACACACACATCAGAAGAGGCTCATGTTCTACAAAGTGTGTCTTGGGGGAACAATTGGGACAGCATGAAGACGCTTTATGTGTATTACAATACAAAGGGTCTTGCGATTCAGATTGCTTAAAGCTACACCCATTTTGCAGAGAACGGGATTCTGAACGTTAACATTGCAAGAAGTCATGTGTCATGTTCAAAGTGAATGATAAAAATAACTCAAATTCAGATGATTCTTGAGCCTTGTTCTGGGTGTGGCTATCTGAGTGAGTGCCATTGACACCAACAAAAGGGGAATCCTGTGCAAAAAAAATGGAATAGACGGCAAAATGACTACCGGATAATACAAGTGACCTTTGTGCAAGCAACTAACATATTTAATAAATTTTTATTTATCCATTAAATCAATACAATAAACTGGAAATTGGTTTACCAGTCTCATTGCTGGCTACACGTGTTCATTTTCAGTAAAATGCATGGAAGCCAAATTGGAGGCAAAAGGTCAGTTGTAATTAAACCATTTGCAAATACATTTCAGTGTCTATGTCATGAGTTTTCTAATCATTCCTGTTAAGAGGAATGCAGTCGTCAGAATGTCGCCTGAACAAATATCATTAATAGGAAGGCTCTGCAGCTAACAATGGAAAAATTCTTATCCCAAATCAGGACTATAATCATTTCAAAGTAACACGTCTGGTTAAGCAAACTGTCTTTAGGATTCTCTTCCCCCATTAAAGAAGTCCCTTCAGGTAACTATTGTTTCCTGCAATGTAGAACAATTTGGGAAGTATGCTGCCATTTCTATTTTCTTAAAAAATGTGAACATGAATCTTTCAGTTCTTTTGCCTCTATAATGGCAAATAAAGCTTAGTATACTCTCCTGTGTAAGGTTCAAGCATTTTACAAGCTACATGCCACCTTCCCAACTACCAAGTTCAGTTCAATTTGACTCGCTTACATTTTTGATAAACAGTGGAGAAATCCCAGAGGCTACAGCCATCCCCTAGTGCCATTGATAACTATGAATACTTAAAACTTCTGGATGGAGTAATGGAGAGACACCCATGGAAAATATCAGAAAAGGTGTCGGAACACCTTACTATTTTGGACAATACAAAAAATGCATGAAAAGTTGATGCCCTCTTCTGGATAAGAAGTTTTTAGTTTGAAGTTTCAGGGCACAATTAATCATGTATAGTACTCAGCCACTTAAACATGTTTTATTAGGTCAATAACCCACAGATTGAATACACTTGTCCACCCCTTCAACTGGGAACTTGAAATATAGACAGATTAAATGCAAAGTTAATTTTTATATCTAAGCGTGGTTACATTGAAATATTTCCCATAGTGAATACTTTGCTATGCAATTCCTTGAAAGCGTATCACACATCAGCAGGTTACATCACAACATTGTTTATTATGTGACTTTTTACAATACAAACAAAAATACAGAAATGCAGTATATGAATACAGCTAAATGCAAAATGGTGACTTTTTCAAGAGGCCATGATTCCCATTTCTAGTAAAATAAAGAAAGACTGCACACAGGTAGAAACAGGTTGGTAGTTAACTCCACAATTTTACCTAAAATGACCTATAAATGCATTTTCCTGCTACTTACCATAAAATGTAAAAAGGGAGTTAAAGGAAAGATTTACTCACTGGTTCCTACCATATGAAAGAAGCTATATTCTATTTAGCAGGGCCAATATATGAAAAAATATCTAAATTAAATGTTATTACAAAAATGAAGCAGTAATGAAATTCTTCTGGCTAAAGAAGTTACTAAATGAGGATAGCATATATTTAAAGAATCCAAAACAAAGAAGGGTTGTTATAAAAAGCTTTAGGTGCACTGTAAGCCTATAAGTTTGTTTTTCCATGTGTATTTTTAAACAATGGAAGTGTCAAAAAATAGGGTCAACTGTGTTAGACTAAATTACATTATTGTATATGCTGCACTGAATGGAATTCTTGTATTATAATAAAGAAGCATAGTTTGTATCATATTATGGCAATTTATCCTCACTGAAAACCTTCCAGAGTCCTTGTATTTTGGAATATCCTGTAAACAAAAAAAACCACCAGAACATGATTGTACAACAGTAAAATGTTTTCTTTTGTGTTAAAATGACATCTGTTTTAAAAAGAAAAAAAGGAAAAAGTACTTAGAGCTGTTATTTTTCCAAGTACACAACATCCTAGACAATTCAAGGCATCTCAATCTCCATCAAAATTAACAAAAAATTTGTCATGCTGTTAAATCCATCGTTATGGATACAACTGGTGCAAAATTGGTCAAACGGATCCAACGAACACTGATGTCCAGGCTGGCATATTGGCAACTAATACATAACTGGTGGTCAATAGATGTATTTAAAAGATCTTCCCTTTCTTCTTGTTCTTTTCCAAGGTTCTAAGAAAATAAAACATTTTAAAATAAAAACATTTTATGGACAAAAAAATTCAGCACATTATGTATATATTTTAAAAATATGCAATTTTCAGCTGTCCTAGTTTAGACACAGGAAGGAATTTTCTTTGGCATACTATGCACACAGCACTGGCATAGCAATATTTTTGCCATTACACTCCTACTTCCAGGAGATGGAAGATCTGATGCTTTCAGTCAGATGTTTGAGTTTCCAGCCCTCGAAGAAAAAGTAAGTAAAATTAAATCAGCCTTCAAATTCTAATAAAGTTTTCCTACAGTGATGAATGGTACCTGTTGAGGTTAGTTTTATTTAGCAAGTACTGAACATGTGTGCCTGCTATAGAAGCTAGGGTTCTCCCCGTTTCCAAAATATGCTCATATATACGAAAAAGCAGTGTGACATTTTGAGTGGGCCAAGCAAAAATTTTGATGGTCAAGCTGTGTAGAGATGTATTAAGATGATCAAATTTTCTTTTAATAATAATTATTACAGAACATGTGGAACATTAGATACAAACAACTTTAGCAAAAATCCTACATACCTGGAAGAATTCTGTTGTTCCAAAATACGCTGTTGAGTTTCCCAGTTCGCTTTCTCATCCTCAAACTGGCGGCGCTTTTCCTCTAATTCTTTATGCTGCGCCTCCAAGTTCTTTTTCATTTGCTCATGGCGTCGTTGGAGCTAAGAAATTGAGGCAAAGTACATAGTCAAAAACTGCACAAATACTGCAACATTAGGAACAAGATTAGGAGTTGTATTGTACAGTATGCCACACATCAGCTACTGTAACTAAGTGAGGACTCTGGTTAGAGACCAAAACTGTTGATTCCACTCTTTACCACTTCTAACCTATCTTCACCATCTTCCCTCCAAACTTCTTGAGCATGCGGACTATACCTCCTGCCTTTATAATCTATAATGCTCTAATGCCTCAAAGCCACAATCTCAATATACAATCATAAAAGTGATGGTCCCTGGCCCAGAGAGCTTACAATCCAAGCAGAAGACTAGAAACAAACAGCTGGAGACAGACAGGGGGAGCACAAAGCCACAAGATGATTAGAACAGTATAAGCATTGATCATAGCCAACCAGCCACCTAGCCAATCACAATCAATAGAAGTCTCTCTTCAGTTTCATGCTAAATCTACTGCTTTTGAAGCAGACCACTCCCCTCGTCAGAATTTTCTGACTGATCACCTGTTCTATAATGTCTCTCTGGGGGTGGGGAGCGCATAGGGTCATGGTGTTAAAAATCTCTCTCTATTAGCTGCAAAGTGGTGTTTAAAAACATGTTAAAATGTGTTAGCTAACATGTTTTAACACACCACCTTTCCCCCTAGTCTAGATAGGGCCTAAATGACTGACATCCTCTGGACATGTCACTGGCAATAGCTATTCATCTTCCCCTTCCCTCCACTCCCCTCTCGATTAAAAAGTCCCCCATGGTGCCAGCATAACCCCATACTGCAGACTGAGCCTACACCAAAAACAGGGGTTTCTCCATCGCTGTAGGAACTCCACCTCCTCCAGTGACACTGGCTAAGTCAACAAACATTTTTTCATTCACCTAGCTGTGTTTACACTGGGGACTAGGTTGGCAAAGCTATGGGCTCAGGGGTGAGGATTTTTCACACCCCTGAGTGCTGTAGCTATGTCAACCTAAATTATAAGTAGACCAGGCCTGACTCCCTTCACTGGCTTCCTCTCTCCTTTGATATCAGATACAAGCTTTTAATTCTTACTTTCAAAGCGGTGCACAACCCAATCTGTATTTACATTGTTGCTCTTATTTTCTCCTACCCTTCACCTGCTGTCTGTGCTCCTCTCAAGCCTCCTTCCCAAATGCCCCTTGTATTGTCTCTTGCTCTTGCCTTCACACTTGATTTCACTTCAGAACTCCCTTCCTCTACTTGTTTACCAAACAATCTCTCAGCATTCAATCTCACTGAAAACAGAAGCGTTTCAGAACTTCATTTAAATAAAGCATTGCAGCCTTGATCTTTAACCTATGTTATATCCCACATACAACACTTGAACAAAGTTATGGTTGCTAATGTACTATCAACAGAGCCATCTAGAGTGCACACACCTCTCACAACTCAGTCTTAAAGTTAAGGTATCTTTGCTGACAGAATGTAAAAGCGTATCTAAATACATAACATGAATTCTTCCCAAACTGAAGTAAAAGTTAAGGTTAAGGTTGTGTTTTGAGTATGCCTATTAGGAATTAGTGTGTGTTGTGGGCAGCTGTATGTAAAACGGAGGCCAGGAACATCTGGATATTATGGTATAGGTGGTAAGATGCAAATTGTGGTTGGTTTAGATATCAATACTGATGTAACTGGTGATTTTCTTGATTCTACGTGACTGCATTGACAAACAACCATATAACTTCAACAACCATAACTATGTAAAAATGTTGGGGGGGTGGGGGGTGGGATTTCCAGGACTATTAGCAAAAGTTAAAATGCAACTGTGATATAACAATATATGCTCTGATAAGGCCTTTGAAAGTCCACCATAGTAAAACAGCCAATCTCTGCAGGGCTCTCTCCTGAAGACTTTGTGGTGATCTGTAGGTGGGTCTGTGCTTTTATCCATGTTGAAAGTGTACCAATGTGTGCAAAGTTTAACATGAATAAAGAATATATCCCTTGTCACTCTTATGTTTGTCTCCTTTCACGTAGCCCATGTTCTCTGTAACCCTCCAACCTCTTCCACACACATGTCCAGTACAGTTTTCTTCATGCTCCAGGTCTTCTACATCTCTTTCCTCCATGACCTGTGTCCTGAAAAATGTTTTCGTGCACCAGGCCCGTAGTACACTCATCCTAAAGTACTCAGACATACTCCCTGAACCCAATTCAAATCTCCCGGTCTATACCCCCTCTGCGGTCTTTGAACTTGTACAACTTAATTTTGTAGATGTTTACAAGTTCAATAGGGAGCAGAAAGCATACACTGGGAAGGCAATATGGATTGAGAGAGGTTATGGAAGCAGACTTTAGTGGACTGGGTATGTAATAGAAGAGAGTTTGGGTAGTGGGGGAAGGACAACAGGGCTGGATAGTGAAGAGTAGCAGGGTATCACTGTCCACTTCTCTCCCATTGTCCTGCCTGCCTCCTTGGCTCCTCAAAGAGTGGCTGGCAGGGATTCTGTAAGTGCTTCTATTACTCCAAGCTTCCT
The DNA here is from genome assembly GCA_003942145.1 of Platysternon megacephalum. Classification (NCBI taxonomy): domain Eukaryota; kingdom Metazoa; phylum Chordata; order Testudines; family Platysternidae; genus Platysternon; species Platysternon megacephalum. Next base: position 1,884,920 of record QXTE01000076.1, read on the forward strand.
GTAGGATTTTTTTAATTTGCAGGTATGGTTGTTGTACCAGGCCTCTTTGGAGAAGCTGCCTCCTAGCAGAGCTACAAAATCCACTTGTTTGATTTGTTTTACAATTGTGCCGTTAGGTCGCAATCAGGATCAGAACCCCACTGTGTTAAGAACTGTATAAACATGTAATGGCCCAGGTCTACACTACAAAGTTTTGCCAGCATAGCTATGTCAGTAAGTGTGTGGTTAAAAAAAAAAAAAAAAAATCATGCCCCTGACAGACAGATAGCTATGTCGGCAAAAACATCTGTATAGACGCAGCTTATATTGGCAAAACAGTCATTATGCCAGTATATGCTGTGTCTCCAGAAGGTGGATTTGCTGGTTTAGCTATATTGGCAAAGCCGTTGTATGACAGACTAGCTCAGTCTCTGCTCTGAAGAGTTTACAATCTAAAACAATTGACATACAAAGGGACATGAGAGGTGAGTGAGTCAAATTATATAATTTTTATATAGATTTGCAATTTTAAAGTCACAAAAGTTGAAACGGTTGCAAGCAATACCTGTCTACTCCTTAAGCTAACCATCATGAACTGGTTGATTTGTTACAGGCATTATGGCAGAGTAGTCAAAGGATTTCAAGAAAGGGCTTTATTATTGATAAAAGATTCACATTATATAGTACATGCATTAGCTAAAGTCCAAAGTAACGTTTTAGGGCACCAAAGACAGACATGAGACTAGAGGAGAGATTTTTAGCATGCTATGATTATGGAAGTAAAACCGAGGGGATGTTTAAATGTGAAATTTATCTTGAAAATACATGCTTGCCTCCTTTATTTAAATAGTGTAACTTGGGTAATTATTAGTGAGAGTTTCATTTAAATTCTAATTTAAGGTTATATTCTTAACTATGGAGCCATGAGGGAACCTCCAGAACATGTGTATGTTACAGTGTCTTTGAGGAAAGGATTCTCTCCCCATTGGTCAGCACTGAGCATGTTATTGGCATTTAATACACATTTTGGTTACCTCAGCTTCAGAGTCCTTCAGTTTCTGAACTTTTTCTTTGACCTTCATTTCAAAGACCTGCTCCATTTCCATCTCCATTTTTTTCATTTTGGCCACATGCTCTCTTCTCTCTTCTTCCATTTGCGCCAGAGGGCTCCTGCCATAAACCCAGAGCAGGTTAACCAATAAGGAAGTGATCTTTTTTGCAATACAAGATGACATTGAAAAGCAAGGCAAGCAAAAAACAAGGCATTAAATGGAACAATGCGTCTGCATGTGCCTCTATCTTAAGTTAAATGTTCATAATTTCAGAAGACTGCATATGTTCGATCAAACCAATGTTAAACTATGAAAAGAGACATGTGATTTATTTCAGAGTTAAAACATCTTACATTTTTTATATTTAAATAAGGTTAAATATAATGCAGTCATATGTTGAGAATTCTTTACTTACTACCTTTAATAGAACCGCTAGGGCAGTGGTTCTAAACCTGTGGTCCGAGGGCTGCTTCCGGCCCAATCAGCACAGAGCTGCGGCCCATGTGACATCTTCAGGGCAACAGAGGTAGTATTGGATGCGGCCCACAGGGGTAAATAGGTTGAGAACCACTGCGCTAGGGGAAAGTCAAATCAGGAAAAATTCCTAGTGATCTTCCAACGCTACAGCCCCTCCAATCACCAAAATACTTGTGCACACAAAAATGGAAAGATAGCCTTACACTAGAACAGAGCAAGAGAAAAAGAAAGTGTTGCAGGTAGAGAGAAACTGATTTTTAAATCTTAATTGTAAGTTCGTAATTTCAGCTTTGTGTTAAATACAATCTTTTCCTGTGCTGATTCTTTTGAACGCACAGCAATTTTGAGAGGTTTTGAGCAGTTGAACTTCAGATTTATTTGTGGAAGTGTTATTAGCATGGAATATTTTGCTTTGTAAAATGTTCCTAATTCAAATACATGTTTTTATTTTTTTCCAGACACTTTCAGGCAACTGATTTACTAATCTCGCTACTCAGTTTAAAATAGCACTTTAGAAATGTTATAGTCTTCAATGTTCTGTAAAATCCAGCATAGACTCATTATATATTTCACTCTTTCTGGCTAATGGTTAGATAATTTATACACTCAGCCCCTTGTAAGAGTAATTTTTTTGGTACTCAAACATTAAGAACAACCGGAACAAATTAATTTCAGCCTGAACATGTATGTTTTTCAAAAACATTTGAAAAAATGAGCTCTAACTAGCATATGGATGTAATAATATAATAAATATATATATACACATCTGTTTGCGTTATCACTCTCTTGGATATTTACATACACACACACAAAACAAAAATGATAAATGAGCAGGGAATGTTTATCCTTCTAAGATGGTCCAACCTTCATCTAAGAAAGCAAACCGTATTTGGAGTTGCTAGGTGTGATTACATCAAAAATAAAGTATTTGCTTTTTGTGATTGAATGTGTTTTATGCTTTCAGAATTCGCCTAAAAGTATCTGAGGTAGAGTAAAGCATTTCTAAGATGCAGTGCCCCTTTCATTCAAAACTTGCAACTCATTCTTTTAGGAGAGGGAAATAGGGTTCAAAATGTGTAGTCAGTGCAATGGAGGGTGTGTCAAGTATGTCTGAATTGTTTTGACTATTCATAGCTCATTTTTTACGTGTAACTCAGCTATACGAGATTGCCACTAATGAAGTGAAAATGAAATATATCCTATGAAATCAAGGCCAACTGAACAGTTTTTAAATTCCAGTATTTTCAAATATGTGCTTCAAAAGGTGACAATTTTAGGTATTTTTGAGATGTATCTGAACTGATTTGCAAAATTTAGAGCAGCAGACCAAATGTTAGCAGAATACTAGATTTCAACTGGAAACTGATCCTACTCCAAATTCAGGATTTACTTTTACTGTACAAAGGTTGATTGTTAGCATCTGTACCTTTTGTTGATGAAAATAGCATGTAACTTGGAGTACTGTTCGATTACAAGCCCAGTACCATAATACATAAAACCAATTCATGAGAGGAGTGTGCAACATCAGCTGTAATGTTTTAGTGAATTTGAGTAGTAGTGTTTCTGTGTAAATAAACACATTGTCAAAACATTACAAAATTTAACTTCCTGAAGATATTAACTACATGTCTCTCAAAGAAAGGTATAAGTTTTAAAGTGTCTATTCTATGTAAAGAACCATTGACCTAGGGGCCTCAGTCCTACTGCCACTGAAGTCACTGCCAAGACCCCCATTGACTTCAAATGGGAACAGAACTGGCTCCCTAATGACACCAGAAACTAAAAATTGGGTAGGTATGTCTTCCAAGCCATATTTTCAAGAAAATTGTTCAGATTTCCCCAAAAATGTGAAGTCTTAGCCTCCCTGGAGAGTTCAGTAAGCTAGCAGGCTAATATCCACTATGGAGTTCTTTACGAGTGGATCAGTACACAGTTCCCATTCTGATAAGCAATGTCTAGAGAAATCAATGGGGTTTAAGCACAAAGGAAAAGGGAAGCCCAAGAAAGCATCAGGAACACTCCCACCCTCCCCATATAAAATAATATACAAGTGTAATATTAATTCTTTAAGGTTTAGAGAAAGCTTATGTTATTCTATGTATACACAAAGTGGAACCTCTGCAAGCCATTTGTATGATAAAACCATAGTCAAATGAATTTGACTAAACTAACAAGTTTGCCAGTTTAACCCCTCCTAAAACAGCTGGAAATTTAGAGATGTGGAATTTTCATTAAATTCTCAATAAGCACTAATATAACTATTACTCTGGAACTAACGAGAGACTGCAGAGCCAATCTGGGTGAATTACATAATTTACATACACCTTCAACCACTATAGTGCTCTTCCAGTCTTTGTTATTCTCATGCAATTTGACCGAAATCTTTCAAAAGTAAGAGGGAATGTTCTATGAAGAATATTTGTCACTGAAGATATTTATAATTTTTAATCTAAAATGTTAGAGCAGTTTTAGAACAAAAAGCACTAAAGTAAAAACAGATGCAGAAGCTGAATAATAGGAAAACTTAAATTTTGTAACACTTAACATTAAAGGTCTTATGTGTTTAAAGAGCTTTTGTCTGAAGTCTTTGGAAAAATTTAAATAACCACTTACATGCCTTCAACTGTGTCAAATCTAAAAAACAAAAAATACAGAGGCTTAGCATGCTTAAATAAAACCACAAAAACTAAAAAGCAGTAATTAAAAAAGCAAATTCATTATAGATTCCTAAAGCTAATCAAAATTTGTTTTTCCCCCCAAAAGCAAATTTTCCACAGTAAAATGAAAGATTGTTAGTTAAAGCTGGTTATGTTTATTTCAAAATTCAGTTAGTTAATCACTACACCATGTAAATATTAATGCAGATTTGATGTGCAGAGATATTTCAAAGACAGTTTACCTACAGTGGTGTGACTAAAATATGCATGCTTTTAAAGTGATTTTACATATTTTAGTGACATTAACTTAACTACTTGCTCTAAGTAAGCTTTCTGAAACCAAAGCAATCCATCTCTAGGCTTATTTGCCTTATAAAATTTGCCACCTAATGAAGGTCATTATATTCAAAGTGAATGACGGATGTTATATTTAAAGAGAAAGACTGTTCAGGTGCTATAGAAACAGCACTTAACTTTACTGGCCAGCAGAGGTCTCACAGGAGGCTATGCTCAACAGCACTAAAAAGCATACAATGTAATTAAGTTTACATGGAGTATGGTATCTTAATTTGAGCTTGTTGTGTTAGTATCTCACTGACAATAGTAAAATTAGAAGAAAAGATCAGGTTTCAGCCTTCAGGAACTGGTATTTTTACATTAAATAATTTGCAACACAGTATGAAGTCATTCATACTATTAGGACTGCTCCCTAGAATTTCCTGTTCTGTCTATAGGAAGCGTAGAAACTTGGTTTTATGGAAAGGTTATAAACATCTTAGGAACACAGTCAAAAGGAGTTAGAAGCAGTCTATGCTAAGAAGCAGTTAAAAGGATCTACACATTGCGTATTTTGTTACTCTGTGTGACAGTTTATTGAACATATCTGTAGCCAGATAAGGCTTATCTTTATGTCATTTATACAAATATATACCTTTTGATAATAAAAACATGGTTTATTTTTAACCTCACTGAAAATGTCTATTTCACATCAAAAAGTGAATATAGAACTTCTCAAATTAAGCATTTTTGGTTTCAAGTGCCAATTTTTGTATATGCCACACAGTGCACGTGTACAATTACACTTATTTGCATAGTGTGAAGAGACAAGTTATCCATATACCTGAAGGTTACCCTTTGACATAATATTTTTTAGAGATGGGATGATGTTGAAAATGTGAAGGAATCAGACACTAAACCTAAAATACAAAAAGGCTACGTAATCATGGAAAAAACATGCTTTGGATTTCTCTTAAGCTAATGTGTTATTTGTAGAACAGCTGATTATAATATCAGCTAAGCAAGGGAGGAATTCAAGGCAGTCATTACAAGGCCAGAAATATTGTTTTGTTTTGGTGCATTTGGAAAATTCAGAATATATCTTGTAGCACATATTACTAATTCTGTTTTCATAGTCAATCACTGAGGTTTGTTCAAAGAAATGAGCTAACATTTACTCAAGGAACAGAGCTGCAAAGGCTAATATGTTTACATTACCACCAGTGAGAGAGAGAGAGAGAGAGAGTGAGTGTGAGTGTGTGTAAGTAAAATACTTTCTCACAAGGAACTGCGTAGCCACAATAAACTCAACATTTAATACAAAATATTACAAAATACAGCTGTCAAATATGACCCATAAGTACTTTTGATAGAGAGAGTGCTCCATTGATGTCAGTAAATCTCTGATTAATCACTAGCAAGGTGAATGCAAGGTTTCTGAAGTTTTATGAATGGGCTCACCCACTTCAAGTGCTCTCCTAGACAGCCACAAAAATTCTGAAGTAAGCCAGAACCACAAACTCTAGCTGCCAGAGGTGTCAGACGTTTTGCAGAAAGAAGGGACTGCTTTTGTCTGTCACAGCACAAGAAAAATGGCTCAAGCATTGCCTCATTCCACTCCTGCCTTTACCTTCACAGGTGAGCTATTATCCCACCCTTAGGAAATCTGAAAGGATGGTTTTGTCTGTCACAGCCCCAGAAATCACATCAGCCACAGAGAGTAGAGGTTTCTTAGTGAGAGCAAAAATAAGCCTAAGACTCTAGAGGGGAGGCACAAATGAAGTGTATTTGTTTTCTTTTCCCCCTTTCTATGAAAGAATACACATGGCAGCCAGATGTGGCTACAGAGCTCATCTTCCTATACGTTGCTCTAAATCTGGCAGGAATCAAAACTGGAGAAGCACAGTAAGCCAGCTCTGGAGTGGGAGAATGTGGGTGGTGACCAGTTATCCTGCCTGCTAGAACGAGCAAGGAATCCAATGTCTGCACTGTCAGAGTCAAACAGGAGTTATGCTGTAAAACCCAAGTAGCTCCAGAAAGTTATCATCTGCATTAAACAGCTGTGTTGCATTAATTACATTCTTTTCAAATCAATCCCTTGGAATGTATGGTTAACTGTTCTAACCTACAAACAAATCTATACATCTTGTACTCTTACTGATAACTGTAGATAATTCTAAAAGCACCCCAAAATAAAGGAAAATACTCTATTAAAACTGTTACTGAAGTGTACCATTTCATAAAAACTGTATATAATTTGACTCCATTCTCTTTGCTCTTCTTTTCCTTTAATAAAGAGTTATTGGATACAAATATAGTCCCTTAAAGATTGTCAGTGTTTCAATTTGTGACAATACTTATAAAACAGATGCTGTGGCTCAAAAGTTCTTATGGATGAGGCAACTGTTTGGTGAGAACAGTGACAGCCCATTTTTAATTAATATAAAAATCTGAAATGTTTCTATTTTTCAAAAAAGGGCAAGGTAAGAATTTATAATAGGAGCAAACAATTTGAAGCAAAGTAGTGGTGTGTGTGTACTTATAAGATACTGGAGAGGTAGAAGGCAAAATGATAGTAAGCAAACCCAGTTTTCTCAATTTGAAAAGGAGGCAGGAATCTGAGTGAGACTAAAAATTAATAAGGAAGGAACTGGGATGCTGAAAGGTTATGGGCCTCTGGTCTAGGGTCTGGATTCAATCTGAAGTTCTTTCAAAATCTGCAAGAAAATCTTTTTGCTTGTCTGCAAGGACTAAATCAGAGATTTGTAGATAACAGTAGCTCCATGATGAATGAAACTGAGGGCTCAACCTGCCAACTAGCATATAAATTTACTCTTTATTTACCTCAGCTACACAGTAATGAAGTGCTATGATTCTTAATAGGATCCTAAACTGAAGAGATTTGCTACAGAGAAAAAAGTGTTCAGAAGGGCATCTCTGACTTTATTAAATACATCCAGCTCAAAAGGCCAAACCAGGGACTGTAGTAAAGTGACTGGGGTGGTTTTGGTGGCAGGAGGTAAAATAATGAGCCATGCTTCTGAAAGAGAAGACCACATCAGTACTAATCAAGACACTTATGAGAACTAAAAGCATAGGCAACACCTGCTCTGAATACCAAGGTCTTAGTGATAAATAAGGCTACGTTTTAGTCACGGGTATTTTTAGTAGAAGTCATGGACAGGTCATGGGCAGTAAACAAAAATTCACATCCAGTGACCAGCCCATTACTTGTACTATATACCCCTGACTAAAACTTGGGTGCTATGGGGGGCGGGGGCACCTGGGACCCCTGCTGCTGCTGGGGGTGAGGGGGTGGCTGGCAGGCTCCTTACCTGGCTTTCTGCAGCTCCCAGAAGCAGCTGGCATGTCCCCCTGAGGTAAGCACTGCCCAGAGCCCTCACCCCATCCCATACTCCAACCCCCTGTGTCAGCCCCCTCCCACACAAACTCCTGCTGCTGCTGGGGGGAGGGAGGCGGGGCACGGTGGCCTGAGACTGCCCCAACAGTGGCAGGTGCAGCTGGCCCAGGAGCTGCCCGAGCTTCTTACGCGGCCCGCGGGCCAGCCGCACCGGCCACTGTGGAAGTTACGGAATCCGCAACAGAATCGCAGCCTTAGTGATAAATGATAAGTGCAGCAAATGTAACATTGGTTTTGGAAGCTCTGAATACTGTACACAAGAATCTGTAGCAAGCAGCACACAAAAAAGTTTTCAATATTAAGAACAAAGAATGCAATTGTATATTGCATTTTAAGGATTTACAGTGTTCAGACTACATAACATATGGAGAGAGTTTGGGTTTGGGGGACGGACAAGTAGAAATCTGCTGATGAGGGACAAAATTGAAGTAAGGGTAAAAGTGTGAGATCAACAAAAAGTAAAACTTTGGAAGTCAAAGCACATGCAGTGTTTCCCCCTTACTTGACCCTTATTGTAAAAGCAATGGTATTAACTCCAAAATTACGTAACGAAGTAAGTGTGATCAGTTTCTTTTGTTTTTGTTGCAACTTTACATGTCTTGAAGATTCCGAGTTTACATGACATCCACAATTTAATGAGCTTTATAAATCCCATGGAGAAGGCAGAACTTATCAGTCTAGGATACTATTACCACTTCAAAGAGAAAGCACCCTCAAGTTTTTTTACACTTAACTGTATTCTTTTCTCCTCTCACCCCTACATGCCCAATTCAAACATCAAATCAAACTTTTACATTTCTCCCTTCCTCCCCAGTTCTCTTCATAATCACTCTACCCCATGAAGTATTTTCTCAATAAAATTACCAAAGAGTTGATCTGAGGGATGAGAAGAGGTATTATTGCACTCTTGCCCTCTCAATCAACCATGCTATGCTATTGTCGGCAATGCAGAGAAACTTTAAAAATAAATTTTAAAATCTCTCTGTGAGCACTCAAGAGCCTCCAAGGATGTGGAGCAGGATGTTGTGACAACAGGTTGGGCAAGGTGAGAAACTCTGTCGTGTGTGTAACAACGGACTAGTCAAAGAACAGATGCTGTTCTACTTTGGACTTCTCTTCGCTCCAAAATTTTACTGTGTTTGAACTTGGTTGTGAATAGCTGATTTAGTGACATGATTCTATTATGTGGCAGTCAATGTGGCAAGGGGCACATGTTTAGCATGGTGCCAGCTAACTCATTCCTTCAGAACCATATTCAAACAGTAAAATTGTTTAGTGTGGACAAGCCCTTAGTGTGAAATAGCCATCAGACTGCCACGTTCCCCTGCCAGAGATCAGGGATACTCCTCGCTGAGAAATAGCTGTACAATTGTGAGGCAGTCACTGTACAGGACCCCTACACTGTATTGGAATGCTATTCTCAATCAAAGAAGTATACCATTCATGACTAACTTGCCTCAAGAATAATTAAAAAAAACCAAACAAACCCTGAAATAATTTAACACTAGCTCCCTCAGACACACATTATGTCTTCACTATTACATAGATGAATATACAAAATTTTAAAATGTGTACGGATATCTAACAATTCTTGAAAATAGCTAACTTATTTGTTATATAAACAGAATAGGAAGAATAAATAGAATTTATATTTTATGTTTCCATAATTTAAAATTAACTAGAATGGCATGCAAAGTACTACCATGAAAGGGACCAAAGTTTTTAGTTCTTTATTCCTGCACCAGTTGGGGTTGAAATACTGCACTAGCAGCTTCCCTCTCACAAAGGTATGGAGATGGAAAGATTTCTATGTGTTACTAACAAGTTTTCTACCGCGATGAGAGGCTTTTAAAAATACTGAGCAGAATCCACTGAAGATGGGGAAGAGAATGTGAGATTTTATTCTTAGTTATTAAGCACAAAGATAAGGTGAATCCACTCTTCCGCAAAAACAAAGTATTGAGCACCAACAGCAAGAGAAACCACAGAAGCCAAACACAATTTGTGCCCAGAAATAGAAACCTTGATGTCCAAAAACTCTCAAACGATGAATATGCTTTAAAGATTCACAATGAACATTAAACTTCTTGCTTGTTTACACACAGCAGTTGTATAGGTTAGGTCGATTAAATAATTTTAGTGCTCTATTGTGTGTGAGGCCTTCATAACTTGAGGTAACTGGCTGAAATTAAGTAGAAAATATAGAATGGTGACATCAAATGTTGATACAAACTTAAACACTTACTTAGTTAGCTGTCCTTTGTTTTTGTTGTTGTCAACTCCATTGTACGTAACAGCTGCCAGTTTTCTGCTCCTGTAGTTCTCATAGTGTACGTTGTTAGTGACATCCTTCAGGTCCTGCATGTGAGTTCTGTCAACAGAAGTACAGGCTATCAGCAGAGTTCATTCTTCATGAATATCAAACATGATCTGAAAATCAGATTAGATGACCTTCATTTTGCAGACTTAATAATCCAATCAAATTTATTCTGTCCTATCGAAACAATGAGGATTTGAGAACCAATTTTTTTTTTTTAAATATTCTTGTTCATGGGAGCACCAATATATAAGCCTACTGTTAAATTCTACATAACTAATTCAAAGTGCTAATCAGTAAGGACAACAGAAAATTGCAGGAGGGTCTCCTTTTTTATGAGGCCTCATACTACTTTCCTATTACAAGCATTTATGCCTTCATTTCAAACTTAGAGAATGATGGTAGGGTCACAGAAAGGGCAGCATATTTTGCACAGAATAGCATTTCAAAATTGAGAGCTTACTCACCTTATAAAGTAACTGGAGTTCTTCAAAATGTGTCACCTGATGGGGGCTCCAGTTCCGGTGTGCCTGTGCCTTTGAATATAGATTTTTGGTAGCAGTGTCCATTTGGCCCGCACATTCTTCGTGCCCCGCATTGAGGCTAAAGTCCCACAACAGAGACTCCGAAGCAGAGGGGAAGGATGATGCGTAGTGGAGCACCAACAGAGAGAGACATCTCAAAGAACTCCAGTTACTGCACAAGGTGAGTAACCTCTCCTTCTTTGAGTAGTGTCCCTGTGGGTGCTCCACTTCAGACGACTCCCAAGCAGTACCCCACAAAGGAGGCAGGAGGTTCGGCACAGAGTCCAACACAGAAGAGAGAACTACACTACCTATAGCACATCTGATTTTGTGGCAGGCACCAAAGCATAATCATTAGAAAAGGTAGGCACTGAGGACCACTGCTCTACAGATGTCTGCAACTGATAATATCCCTAAACCAAGCTACAGAAGTAGAAAGTGCTCTAGTGCAGTGGCTCTCAACCTTTCCAGACTACTGTACCCCTTTCAGGAGTCTGATTTGTCTTGCATACCCCCAACTTACACCTCACTTAAAAAATACTTGCTTACAAAAGCAGACACAAATACAAAAAAGTATCACAGCACACTATTACTGAAAAATTGCTTATTTTCTCATTTTTACTATATAATTATAAAATCAATCAATTGGAATATAAATATTGTACTTACATTTTCGTGTATAGAATATAGAGCAGTATAAACAAGTCATTGCCTGTATGAAATTTTAGTTTGTACTGACTTCACTAGTGCTTTTTATGTAGCCCGATGTAAAACTAGGCAAATATCTAGATGAGCTGATATACTCTCTGGAAGACCTCTGTGTACCCCCTGGGGTACGCGTACCCTGGTTGAGAACCACTGCTCTAGTGGAACGTGCTATCACTCGTGAAGTGTGTTGAAGCGGAGTTCATTCATAACAGATCTTAAAACAGCCAGAGATCCACATTGATAACCTCTGTTTCAAAATAACCGAACTCTTGTTTCTGTCCACAATGGATACAAATAGTCTAGGAGATCTTCTAAAAGGTTTGGTCCTAAGTTAAAGGCTAATACTTTCCTGACATCCAGGATATGGAACATGGCTTCTTGACTAGTTGAATGTAATTTTGGGAAAAAACAGGAGATGAATGGTTTGATTAATATAGAAGTCTGAGGACACCTTAGGTAAAGATCTGGGATGAGCCCACTCTCTGCTGATTATTGTAAACGAAGAGGGGGTCCACCAATAAAGCCCCCATTTCTCCAACCCTTGGGACAGAAGTTATAGCTTCCAAGAAGGCTGTATTCATTAACAGAACTAACAAACAGGTAGCTAATGACTCAAAGGGATGCTTCATAAGGCAATTAATGCCTAGGTTCAGTTCCCAGCTAGGAGAAGATTCTCTGATTTGTGGGTAGAGATTCCACAAGGAATCTTGCTGTGGCTGAGTGAGCTATGAGTGAAAAACTCCCTATATGCTATTATTGCTGCGAAGTGTACCCACATGGAGCTCACAGAAAGACTCAATGTTTTCAATTCCAACAGGTAATCCAAACTCTGAGAAGGGGAGAACAAATAGGTGAAATCAGATGACTGCTACACGAACGAATAAGGCTTCCATTACTAAAGGTAAGTATTTCTTGTAGATTCTTTTTTACTGTTTAATAAAATGTGTTGTACCGCTGATAAACAGGATACCTCTATTCCTGAGAACCATTGAGGAACCATGCTTGGAGCCTCAGAATCTGCAGGCTGGGGTGAAGTGTTTGACCAGCATCTTGAGTCAGGAGATGACACAGAAGGCGAGAGCTGAGTCTGATTAGGTAGGGGCACCAAACTTGTCTTAGCCACATTGGCAAAGGTCCTGGCCCGATCTTGTTGAGGACCTTTAACAATAGCAGTGTTGCTGGATACACATAGAGGAGCCCCTTCTTCGATGAAATGAGAAAGCATCTCCTAGGGACTGGGGATTGAGACTCCCTCTGGAACAATACAAGATGCATTTTGTGTTGCCTGCGGTGGCTAACAGATCTACCTACACGAACCCCCAGACTAGGAATATCACATGGAGGACTTGGGAGTTTAGTTCTCATTCATAACAGAGAGAAATATCTTCGGAGGTCATCTGCCATAGTGTTCTGAATACCTGGAACCTATGAAACTTAGATGACTCTCTCGTTGGCTATATGCACCAATTCCAGAGTTTTAAACACTTCAGCACAGAAAGATGGGGAACATGCTCCTCTTTGACGGTTGATGTAATGCATGCATGCCAGGTTGTTTGTCATTATCTTTATTGACTTGAACATGATTAGCAGTAGAAAGTGTAAGCAAACGTATTTGACTGATCAATTCCAGAAGATTGATATAAAAAAAAAAAGACACTCTTGTAGAGACCCTTTGTCCTGAACCTTGTGAGGACAGAGACGTGCCCACTCAAAAAGTGAACCGTCTGATGTTATGACTGTGGTAGAGCAATTCTGGAAGAATGTAACATCTCCACACATTTTGGTTGTGTCTTTCCAAAAGTTGGGGAACAGACAGTAATGTGTCTAGACTGTGCTTTCTTGGTTTGTAAACCTTTTGCAGCCATCCTTTTAGACCTCTGAGATGTAGTTTGGCATATTGCATTACGAAGACACAAGCTGACAGGTGACCCAGCAATTAAAGACAATCTCTTACTGTTACCCAAGGACTGCCCTGAATCCTTGAGATGAGATTCGTTAGAGTGAGAAATCTGCTGGGAGGAAAGTATGCTCTGCCTCCTGTCACTGCATCCAGGGATGCTCCTATGAAATCTAGATGCTATGTTGGAGTCAAAATGGACTTTTTTAGATGTATTTAGAGGCCCAGGCTGCCGAACAGAGAACACATCTTTACTGCCACCAACACTTCCTGATACGATCTGCTCCTGATTAGCCAGTCATCCAGATATGGAAAAACTACCATCCTCAAACATTGTAGTGAGCAGCAACTACTGCCAGAATCTTTCAGAATACTCTTGGGGCAGAAGATAGGCGGAAAGGAAGCACCCTGTAGTAGTAGTGCTTGGTGTTGATTAGTAAGGCTGCGAGTCTGTCACAGAGGTCATGGAATTCACAGATTCTGTGACTTCCCATGACTTCTGCAGCGGCTGGTGCTGGCTCAGGGACTGCCTGAGCTGGGCAGCCCCTGGGCCAGCAGCAGCAGTTTGGATGTGTGGGAGGGTGCTCAGGGCTAGGGGCAGGGGGCTCCCACTGGCATGGCCCTGCAGCTCCTAGGCGGCGGAGGGGTCAGGGGAGCTCCACACCATGAGCTGCCCACAGGCCCCACCCCCACAGCTCCCATTGGCTGCGGTTCCCAGCCAATATTATGCGGTTCCCAGCCAATGGGAGCTGTAGCAGTCAGTGCTTGTGCCCCTCCGCCACCTAGGAGCTGCAGGGATGCAGATCCAGGTAGGGAGCCCCTGCCAAACCTCCCTCCACTCCCCCCAGCACCAGCAGGGTCTTGTGCCACACACACACCCACCAGCACCAGCTTCACAGGCCACAGCCTCCCCTCTGCCCCCGCACCAGCGGGATCCCGGGGCAGCTCCCCCAGAGCACCCACAACCCCCCGCCCAAGTTTTAGTCACAGGTATTTTTAGTAAAAGTCATGGACAGGTCACAGGCCGTGAATTTTTGTTTACTGCCTGTGACCTGTCCATGACTTTTACTAAAAATACCCATGACTAAAACGTAGCCTTATTGATTAGAAATCTAGGAAAGAAACCTCTTCTGTGAATGGTGAATAGCAATATGGAAGCATGTGTCTTGTAGGCTGAGAGGTGCAAACCAAACTTCTAAATCTAATGAGGGAATTACAGCTGCAAGGATCACCATCCTGAATTTCTGCTGTTTTACATATCTGTTTATAGGCCAGAGGTCTAAAAATTGGTCTCTATTCTTCTTGGGAATCAGGAAGTACTTGGAATAGAATTCTATTACTCCTATGTGTAGAAGTGAGCCAACCTCTTGTGCCAGCAATTATTGCGAGAAGTGTCCCTGAAAAAGGACAGGGAGGAGGAATAAGTGGGAGGGATAGATATGAAAAGGATAGTGTAATCAGATATTATGTCTTTCAAAACCTACTCGTCCTATGTTGTACTCTCCCATGTAGTCTAAAAGTAGAAGAAGTGATATCTAAAAGGAGTGAGGGGGGTAGTATGTTGCAGCTGTAAAACCCTTGTTGATTGGGTGGTTAAGACTCTTGACCAACCCTTCAAAACTGTTGTTTGGGGGATGCTGATGGTTGGGAAGACATGGCTGTAACTGAAGATGGTTTCTTTTTAGAGGACCTTGGCTTCTTGGACCAGGGCTTAAATGGGCTACAGTAAGTTGAATACAGGGCTGGGCATGCTTTTTGTGCCATCTGAGACCTACTAAATCTCCTCTTATTTACAGTATAAATCCCTAAGGATCACAGTGTGGCTCTCGAGACTTAATGCGTGAAGAGATGTATCTGTCAAGTCTGCAAAGAGCTTGTAACCATCAAAGGGAAGGTCTTTAAAAGGTGCTTTCAACTTCTCTTAGGAAGCCAGATAAATGCAGCCAGGATGTTCTCTGGTTTTGCAGTGATATCTATCATGCTGCTGTATCTGCAGCATCCAAGGAAGCCTAGAGAAACGTTTTTGCCAGAAGCTGACCCTCTTGTATAACCACTTTAAATTGGTCACAATATTCCTCTGGCTGGTGGTCAAAGGACTTACATTTGTCATAGTTCAGATAATCGTATTTGGCCATGGGCACCTGATGGTTTGCTATTTGGAATTGAAGAGTAAGATTTGCGATCAAAAAGATGATGCTTCTTATGGTCCTTACTGTATGGGGTGGTCTTTGAGCTATGCGGTCTACCCTCTTCATTAATGGCCTCCACCATCAGCGAACTCGGAGCTGGGTGAGAAAAACAGAAACTCTGATTCTCTGGCAGGGATGTAATACTTTCTATCCACCTTCTTGCATGTAAGTAGTGTGGTTGCCGGGGATTACTAAACAGTCTTAGTGGGCTCCACAAGAGCTTCATTGTCCGAAACAGCAATCTTCATCAGTGTCAAAAGTGTGTAATATGTCTAGGAGTTTATGATGGGATTCCTGAACTTCCTCTAAGGCAGGAGTGGAGAAACCTTTTTTCTATCAGGGGCCATTGACCCACAGAAAAAAAAATCAGTCAGAGGCCACACAGCCCCATGGGGGAGCGTGGAGGCTCAGGGCTTCCCCCCGCAGTGGGGCGAGCCAGTGCTCGCCGTTCCAGCCCTGTGTGTGTGTGTGTGTGGTGGTGGGGGGGGGGGAGAGGGGGGGTGGAGGCTTTGGGCTTCCTCTAGGTTCTGGGGTGGGGCCAGAAATGAAGGGTTCAAGGTGCGGGAGGGGGCAGAAGGCTGGGGCAGAAGGTTGGGAGATCCAGCTGCGGATGCGGGCTCTAGGGTGGGGCTGGGGATTAGGGGTGCAGAAGGGGGCTCCGGACTGGGGCTGAGGGGTTTGGGATGAAGAAGGGGGCTAAGGGCTTGGGACGGGGGGGTTCCAGCTGGGGGTGCGGGCTCTAGGGTGGGGATGGGGATGAGGGGGTTCGGGGTGCAGGAGGAAGTTTGGGGTGTGGGATCCGGCTGGGCAGCACTTACACCTCAGGCTGCTCCTGGTTGGCAGCGCAGCGGGGATAAGGCAGGCTCCCTGCCTGCCTGCCCTAGCTCCGCGCTGCTCTGCTACTGGAAGCGGACAGCATGTCTGACCCCTAGACGGAGGGACCAGGCGGCTCTGCATGGTACACGCTGCCTGCAGGTGCCAGCTCTGCAGCTCCCATTGGCCGCGGTTCCCAGCCAATGGGAGCTGCGGAGCCGGTGCCAGGAGGCAGCACCCAAAGCTTCCCTGATCGCGCCTCCGCCTAGGGGCCACAGGCAGCTGAGAAGGAACTTAGCCACACAACCCCATATAGCCTCTGTGGGGAGCACGAGGATGTGTGGGGCACATGTGCAGGCCGAACAGACACTTCTATCAAAAATCTCCGATCAAAGGCACTGGCATACCTGAAGTGGAGCACCCACAGGAACACTACTCCAAGAACTGCAGCATTCCAAACATTAATGTTATAAGTTTTACAAAAATAATATATTTTGTAGGTGAACTTGTAAATGAAGAGGACCCATATGAAATATAGCTCTATAGTCTTGTAATAATGCTACATTAGACCCATCTAAACATTTGTCAGGCAACACGTTAGAGTTCCAAGCACAAACTTGACTTGAGTTTCCACATTTCAGGCTTAGAAGTAGTACTTGTGTCTCCAAGATAAAGGTCAAGTATCAACTGTCCACAATATCCATTCAGCAGCTCAAAGAAAATCCTCTGGAGTGAAGCTCAACTGCCAAACAGCCATTGTTATAAGAGATTGGGAAATAAATCTAAAATTGCCCATGATAAAAAAAAGGCAGAGAGACTCAATCACCTTTTAACATAGGGAATACATCAAATCCTACTTTGGAAAACACCCATCCTGGAACTAGGAAACTAAATGCCTAGACAACATTACATCAGTACAAACAGGACTTGAATTGTCTGTTGGTTTATTGATTTTCAGGAAAAACTAACCACACACACAGTGGGCAGGCAATACATCAACATTACCATTTGCTCAGGATTTCTTTAAACAAAATTATGCCCAAAAGTAGACCCACCCCCACCCCCCGAACCAACCAACCAACCAGGAATTAGAAAAAAAACTACCTAGTCCAGCCCTCTCCATTACCACGTCTTTTTGTTAAATGTAGCTAATACTTTGCAGAGCCTATTTTTGAGTCAATCCCTTTACACATCTTTCATTATTTCCCTTGAAAATTAATTTTATAATCAGTCTTGGGTTTACTGTCAAGTCTAAATTTTCCTTTGCTCAACTTCATGCTAAATAAACTTTGTTCTTCTAGGACAGCATGGTTGAATTTGTATTGTACTGGTTTTTGTTGGGTTAGAAGAAATTTGGGAGTGGCCAACTGTCAGGAGGAGAAAAAAAGATATACTTTTTTAAATTGTTCCTTGTCATATTGCATGACTAAGGTTTTACTTTGGAACACAGGACTAATATGTTAAAAAGCAATCAGTTTATTCCATAAGTACTCTCTGCAGTAAGACAGTATAGAAGTGTTAAGCAATTCTCAAACTCTTGTTCAAGTCTAACTTACTATGGTTCAAAGTCTGCCCTCACACACATCCACAATTTCTAGTAACTTCAACAGGAGTTGCATATTTTGAGTCACATGTGACAAAACTACTTTAATAGGAAAAAACAACTGAAAAGCAATAGAAAAGTTCACTTTTAATCCAAATTTTCCTTATTGCCATTCTTTCCCCACAGGTTTGTTACAGTTTAGCAAACTTTTAAGGTTTTATGAACTAAGGTATTATGTACTAAGAGGGCTTCTATTTTGTCCCTCTGCGTTTCTATTTTCATTTCCTGCATATTTCACTGCCATTGATGTTAGGATAGAAACAAGGTGATTGGTCCAGCAAATTCTAATCCACACCATTTAATGTCAGGAGCACTAGCAGCTCAATCTTGACCTATTCAAATAGTTTTATAAATATTTAAGGGACAGATAAAACTTCCATTGCCAATTAGAGAGGAAAAAATATATTCTGGAGGCTGTGTCAGATAGCTGCATTTCATTGATTGTGATTGATGAACAAGTCATGACACGTTATGAGACTTATTCTTGTATGATGAAGCAAGAGGTCTTGGAATTATAAAGTAAATATTCTGCACTTTTACTTAAAGTAAAACTGTAACAAACCTGTGGGGAAAGAAAGATATTCAACATTTGCACAGGAGTGAAAGATGTCCTTAAAAAAGAATATACAATATAAGGAGATAGAGAACATAAGTTTCCTTCTCTTATATTCAACTGAAATCCTTTCACAATAGGTGTGCAATGATCCACATAAAACTACTTACCTTATCAACATGTTCCTTAGAATTGTGAAGTCACAGTGTTCACCATTTTCAACTGTGGGGAAGAAGGTAAAATGTACGTTAAGAGAGTGTAACCAAAACTTGTGCCATACATAAGGTAGAGGGAGATATTGAGATTGAATATATTTGAGCATTAATGTTTTCCTATGTATAAACCTCCCATTTCCCTACACGTGCCCCCATATTTCTTTCCCAGAGACAATTTTATACTTTTCATTCCAGATTACGTCAAAAAGCTTAACAGACACATCACTCAACCTACCACTGAAATGCAGTAGCTGTCAGTACGTAACATTTCACAAGCTCAGGGCAGAAAGTGAAGAACAATTTCCAAATGAAACAGGTGAATTTAAAGTGACACCAACTTTAAAAAACTGTTAATTTTTTCATCTATATTGTTACAAATAGCACCTAAGATTACTATAACTGAAACATGAGAGAGTTCTAAATGTCAATGTGTACTTAATGAAACTAACTAAATAATGGCTGTTTAATGTACAGCTTCCTCTACATGGCAAAGTCTCAGTGCAACAGAGAGAAAAATATTTAAGATATATCATAAGAAAATGTGATTGTAAAACAAATTGGTTGGGGAATTCAGGGACTAATGTAGTACTTTAAATTACACTTAAAAAAACTGATTAGATTTCAAGTTGACAGTGCCTCTATGCAGGTAGAAAGCAATAATCCCAACTGCATTTAATCACGATTCTGGAACAGACATCCATATATAGGTTTGCAAAGAGCCACTGAACCCTGTACTATCTATCTGAGACAAATTCCATATAGGATATGTTACAAATTTTGGATTGCCATATTACCACATAAAAATACAAAATCAATTTTACAAGTGAAGTGACATCAAATTTGATACCAGGTAAGTTCTACCAATTTAACAGATACAACAGTTAATTTTTCAAAGTTATAATGTCTGAACTTCATAGTACTGGAAGCAGACACAAATAAACCGCACTTTTATGCATCACCTTTAAAATATTTACATACGAATAAAGGTATTCAAACAATCCAGGAACTTTAAGACTATATGTTGACTTCGCCAGAGAGCAAGGGTAAGAAAATCAGCGCACAACTGACTAAACTCATTTTCCTAGTCCCCAGTGTCCTGATTTGCCAATTTCTTCCCCAAATAAGGCTCCAACACACCAAGCCACATGCCATTACACCCACCACGGGACCTCTCCTGAGAACAAAGTCTATCAGGAAAATCCTGTTTTTAAAATGTTGCGTGTATTATGTATATTTACTTCAGAAAGACCAAATCAATTTTTAATTATACCCAATTAATCAAAAGTTCTTAAATTAAAAAGGAACTATGTAATCTGACAAAGAATCCTACAGTAAAAGAAAAATGTAGTACAATATATTGACAGCAAATCCCCTTTCAAAAACTTGCCAGTTTACTAAAATCCCAAATATACCAATGCACTCTTGATTTCCAATGAGAAATTAAATCAAAGCACACAAATATCTACTGAATTCCATGCTAGAATTGATGATTCTATCTTAATTGCTAATTTACACAGAGTTTGAAAATCATGAGCCTGTTAACTATTTATAGACATTTATATAGACGAACACTAACCCACAAGATGTAGGCCATTACACCACTTCTCAAGTGTATGAGACTGATAAGTGACTAAAATGGAAATTACATGTAGTTCTTTGCTTGTGAATCTGAAGTGTGGCTTTATTTACAGAATCCAATATCTGAGGAGTTTGTGTTTATAGATGGAATGGCAATGTAAACCATGGGAGAATTCCAATAGGACTGGAATTCCAGCAGATCTACATAATGACCTGAGTGTCCGCTGTTACTGGTCCCAGAATCATTAGCAAACACTGGATCAGATCAGAGTTGTTATAGAAGCTCACTCCCCCCGTTCCCCACACACACTTGGATCTGCACATTTAATGGATTCAGGTTAATTCTACACTTGCACTGTGGTCAGACTGAGCAGACAATATTATCAAAAACCAGGACATAAACATAACTTTAATGAGAGCAGTTCACTGCAAAAGAATATTCTGCAAAACTGCAACCCAATGATGATCTTTGTAAGACATCAAGTTCCTCATTTTATCTTTATTTAGTATGTATTTAAATATTCAGTGGCTGAGCAAATCGAGGCCATGCACTCGACCCAATGTATTTGCTTATAGATCAAAGAACCGTGAAAGACACTGAATGATTTCTCCACCAGACAAAGAAAAGTAGTAAGAATAGTAGGAGGAATGGGGGAAGAATGGGAGACAATGGTATGGGGAAGGGGACATGGGAGACAGACTCTGGCATATGGGAAAGGGGATCATCACAGAGTCCTGGCATTGGGAGGGTGCAAACATGGAGCTTGTGGAGGGGAATGGAGGAATGCAAGGAGCCCCTGGTGTGTGCTATCTGAGCTCAGCCTATAGAAGCAACAAGGCTTGTGACCCTCTAATACAATTTCATGCAACAGCTATACTCCGCAGTTATTTTACTCCAAATAATTTTAATTCCTACTTTGACATTCCATTTATAACACATGTGAAATCATACTCCCAGTAAAATATTATTTCTCTGATCATTCTATTTTAATTTAATATATGGAGATATACCTATCTCATAGAGCTGGAAGGGACCCCGAAGGGTCATCGAGTCCAGCCCCCTGTCAATAGGTGGTATATTCTCATGAGATAGATCAAGGAGACATGTCTCAAATGAGAGTTATAAAAGTTTGTTTTTAAAGTAAAGAACGGTAGCACCATTTAGTATTTCAAATGTCTAAACCAAGAGCCTTAACCACCCCACCCCCCAATGTTCTACTGCAGCTGGTTTATACCCTACACCAAAACCCATTTCCTGTCAGACATGCACTTCAAAGAACTACAGCACTTCCTTTAACGTATATGTACATAGTGTGCTGTTTTGTTTAGTACTGCATTAACTTGGTTCACAGTTAAGCTGCTTTAAAAAAATTGGCTTCATAAAGTTTATGGATAAGACAATTATTGTGGTAAATACAATGTAAAACAATCTATGGTGGTCACTCCAACGTATGTTACAGTTGGGCATACATATGCAAACCAAAGATACAATAAAACTTCCCTTCGCAAAGGCAGCTGTTGAAGCCTCTGTGTTTGGGTTTTCATATACCACATTTATCATGCATGCAAAGAGGTAATGAATGGTATGCAGCAGGCAAATAATATTAAACAACAGTTATCTCATAAAAACTAGGTATCTTCAAATCTATACTAAAGCAGCAAACTATATATATTTCCACTTACAACAGGTACAAAAAGCAAATATCAAACTTTAATTAGACTTTACATGGGTTGTTAAATGAAAATGCATATTTGAACTCAATGTAAGATGAAAACTTTCAGCATGTTCAACTCTAAGGTCAACAGCTTTAGGAAAAACAACAATTTATTATAGTCTAGTGAAAATAAGATGATCTGCCAGGAATTTTAAATTGTATTTATTCTAGCCTAGATGCTCAAACAAACATCCCTAATGTGAAAGCCCCTGGAAACAAGAGACTAGGAAACTGATAGTTTATGTAATAAACCATATGGACATTTCTGCAACACTGAAGTGGAAATATTATGAGCACTAGTAAACAGCTGAACATCAAGCATAATCTTGTTTATGTAATGAAGTATGAACTGAAATTAAAGATACTGCAGTTTAATTACAGTTCACTGGAAGATACCTCCATAGGTCTTGAACAGATGATTCACAAGCAAAAACTTAAGTACATCTTTTATAAAACATTTAATTTTGGCAAGACTGCATTTGTTCTGAGGCTGGAAAAAGATGCTTTACACAAATTGTAGCATTGTTGAACAAAATCTGCAGGTTTTATTAAGTTTTCAGGTGCAAATACTTTAAAGTAAGTTAAAGTGTTTGAACCAAAGACTGCGGTTTTTTAATATCTCAAGTATGCACTTACATTACAATTAATAAAAAAGTGACAAATACTGAAGAAAAGTTTACCTTCCGCAACACCCCAAGGATATTGCCTTCCTCTGACTCTCTTGCCATTGACTTCAATGATAGTATTACTACCTACCACAGCAAGAGGTAAACGGTCCTAAAAGATGCAAAAAAAAGTATGATTTTTCAATACCAGTATGTGTCTTCTGCCTAAAGATATTGAAATAAAGCATAAGTATAAACTTGATACAAAACAAAGTGGAGTTTTATTATTCTGTAATCCAGCTCACCAAAAGTTCAGGGAATCTTGTACTATTACTGATATGTACCAGTTACAGGAGATTTATCCAGCTTTGAAATTCCCTGTATTCTGATTGGTCTGTAAATCTGAGTAAAAAATAACCACACAGTGATTTTATAGATCATATAGCATGCAACCCCATGTACTGATTAACAAGGGTTGTCAGCCAGTCTGAGTACAGGGTTTTGATCACTGGTTATTTCTCAACCTTTACAGTGATTATGCAATTCATTCGTCTTAATGGCTACTATAATGTTTGCTTTGACTGAACCGTGTACTTAAACTTTTGAATTGATCGCCATCAAAAATGGCTGCCTTGGCTGATGCAGAACTCAAATTTACATACAAGAAAAGCTGTCAATTAGTTGAAAGCAATATTTTACAAAGTTAACCCCATCTCTCTCCCACCTCTATTCCGCTTTTCACTGTATAGGCTACAAGGCTCATCACCAGATCAATTCCTATATCTGTTTGTGTTTATCCTGGGAGAATCCTAGGTCTTCCCCATTCCAATTCTTTTCAATACACAATGCAAACAAAAATATTACATCTTTTCTAGGAAGAAGAACCTTGTTAAATCATTGGGAATAAAAAGAAATATAGCTGGAGAAAGGGACTGAGGGAAACAAAATATGATGGAATGCAGTATGAGAGAAGGACCGAGGGTTTTCAATTGTTTAAAAGTTTGAGCTTTTCGCACTTTGAGGGCTCTTTTTGGTTTTCTGCTGCTTTCCTCACTCAACTGCAGTTTTAGCATACCAATCACTAGAGGGTGCTTCTATTTAACTCTGTAATAAGTGTACCCTGTGCTGTTGCACACCTATGCTTCGGGCCTCCAAGTTTATTCCTTATTTAAAAAAAACAAAAAAACCCTACCAATTATTCTACAGCACTGGTTCAAAACGCAAGAGTGTTCTTGACCACTGATTAATATTTTTAAATAAGGGATTTAGCACAGGATATAGTTACTACATTCAACAGGAAATGCTTTTAAATAAATTATTTGTATTATGGCAGCACTCAGGAACCCCAAACAAGGTTCAAGGACCCACTATGCTACACACAGTACAGACAAGATAGAATACAGCTATTGTTCCAGAGTTCACAAATGTACATCAAACAGGTAGATGAAACAAACAATGGAGATGGATTGGAAGGATAAGGAGGTAATAAACTGTCAAACGAGTTAATTAAATGTATATTGACTATAGTTTTTATTCTAAAATTTACTTTTAAGTAGGGTTGTTGATTAATCGCAGTTAACTCACGCGATTAACTCAAAAAAATTAATCGCGATTAAAAAAATTACTCACAATGAATCGCAGTTTTAATCACACTGTTAAAGAATAGAATACCAATTGAAATTTATTAAATATTTTGAATGTTTTTCTACATTTTCAAATATATTGATTTCAATTACATCACAGAATACAAAGTGTACAGTGCTCACTTTATATTTATTAAAATATTTGCACTGTAAAAATTAAACAAAACAGTATTTTTCAATTCACCCCATAAAAATACTGTAGTGCAATCTCTATTGTGAAAGTGCAAATGTAGATTTTTTTGTTACATAACTGCACTCAAAAACAAAACAACGTAAAACTTTAGAGCCTACATGTCCACTTAGTCCTGCTTCTTGTTCAGCCAATCGCTAAGACAAACAAGTTTGTTTACATTTCCATTTCTGATGATGCTTGTTAAAAAAATAATGCATTAATTAAATTTGTGACTGAACTCTTTGGGGGAGAATTGTATGTCCCCTGCTCTGTGTTTTACCAGCATTCTGCCATATATTTCATGCTATAGCAGTCTTTGATGATGACCAAGCATGTTGTTCATTTTAAGAACACTTTCACTGCAGATTTGACAAAATGCAAAGAAGGTACTAATGTGAGATTTCTAAAGATAGCTACAGCACTTCACCCAAGGTTTAAGAATCAGAAGTGCCTTCCAAAATCTGAGAGGGATGAGGTGTGGAGCATGCTTTCAGAAGTCTTAAAAGAGCAACAGTCCTATGCGGAAACTACAGAACCCAAACCACCAAAATAGAAAGTCAACCTTCTGCTGGTGGCATCTGACTCGGATGAAGAAAATGAACATGCGTCAGTCTGCACTACTTTGGATCATTATTGAACAGAACCCATCATGAGCATGGACACATGTCCTCTGGAATGGTGGTTGAAGCATGAATCTTTAGCGCATTTGGCATGTCAATATCTTGCGACACCAGCTACGACAGTGCCATGAGAACGCCTGTTCTCACTTTCAGGTGACATTGTAAACAAGAAGCGGGCAGGATTGTCTCTTGCACATGTAAACAAACTTGTTTGAGCAATTGGCTGAACAAGAAGTAGGACTGAGTGGACATGTAGGTGCTAAAGTTTTACATTGTTTTGTTTTTTAATGCAGTTATTTTTGTGCATAATTCTAAATTTGTAAGTTCAACTTTCATTATAAAGAGATTGCACTACAGTACTTGTGTTAAGTTAATTGAAAAATACTATTTTATTTTTACAGCGTAAATATTTATAATAGAAAATAAAGTGAGCACTGTACACTTTGTATTCTGTGTTGAAATTGAAATCAATATATTTGAAAATGTGGAAAACATCCAAAAAATTTTTAAATAAATGGTATTCTATTATAGTTTAACAGCACAATTAATTTTTTTAATCACTTGACAGCCCTACTTTTAAACGAAGAGTTAGATTATTCAAAAGCTCATTAAAACGGTCTCCAAAAAAAGTAATTAATTCCAACAACAAAATTGCCATCTGCAGGCTTGAGTGAAGTTTCTAGTGTGGTCTATTTGGGGGGTGGGGTGGGGCCTGAGTTTAGTGACCTGCTAAGCAAGGGTAAGAGCTTCCTAACAAGGCTCTAGCCAGCCATCCTTCGATCCCTACTACCTTTACCATCCCTTGACAAGGGGGTGGGGCTAATTTAGGGAGAACAGGGGTCTAAAAAGCCAGCTCGCAAGCAGAGGAGCTAGCAAACAGGAGCAGCAAACAGGGGAGTTCAGTGAGAGAGAGTTCTCCAGGTGAAGGAGGAGTGATTATGTGACCCTTGGGGTGAGTTCATTGTGTGCTTGCTTGCCATATGCCTGCTTGATTGAAGTTTATAGTTTGGTCTGTGTGCTGAGCATAGGCTGAGAGCTTCCTAAGAAGTTTCTAGCCTGCCATTCTTTTATACTTAGAATCCCTTGACAAGGGGGCAGGGCTAACTCAGGGAAAATAGGGGTTTAAAAAGCCAGCTTGTAATTTACCAGATGAGCTAGTGAACAGGGGACTTTTGTCAGAGAGTTTAGAGAGGCCAGACACCCCTAATAAATATTCTCTAACTTAGGCCAATAACCAGCCCATGCAAAAAAATATACACACAGAGAATAAACAAAACCCTGCACGATTAAAAATAATGCAGGCAGAAGTCGAGTAATTGAGTCAGGGGGCTATCCAGTTTATTGCACTGAAAGCAGCATGTATGTTTACCTGCCTTGTGGGCAGGTGGCATGTTTGTGCATTTGGTGCAAGCAATTCATGGCTCTCAGACAGAGTACAGGCTCTTGAAACCAGAGTGACTGAACTGAAGGCACTGAGAGAGACAAAGTGGTACACAGACGACACTTTCCGGGACACAGTAGAATAGTCCCATCCAGTCTGACAGCCTTTATGCTGTTGAGGAGGATGAAAGTCTTGAGGAAGGAGAACATCAAGCTGGAGTGGAGAGAAATGATCCCATAGTTGGAACCCTTCTTCCAGATGATGTCATGGCATCCTCTAGCACTGAGGATACCTGTCCAGGGGAGGGGGACCCCCGTTATTAGGAAGAGACAGGCAATAGTAATGGGGGATTTGATTATTATAAACATATAGTTGGGTTTATGATGACCAGGAGAAGTGCATGGTGAGTTGCCTGATGAGTGTTAAGGTTATAGATCGAGACATTTAGATAGACTTATGTGCAGTGCTGGGGAGGAGCTGGTGGTCATGGTACATGTAGGTACTAATGACATAGGGTAGACATAGGGAAATTTAAACTACCACTTATGTCAGCAAAATTTATGTGGCTCAGAGGTGTGAATATTCCACCGCTCTGAGCAACACAAATTATGCTGGCATAAGCACTGGTGTGGATAGCACTATGTCAGTGGGAGAGCTGCTCCTGCAGACAGAGCTACTGTCACCCACTGAGGGTGAATTAATTATGTTGACGGGAGGGCTCTCTCCTGTCAGCACAGAGCAGCTACACAAGAGAACTTACAGCAGTGCAGCTGCATCAGTACAGCTGTGACACTGTAAGCTCTCTAGTGTAGACATAGCCTTAGGCTGCTAGATGAGTTATTAAAATCCAGGACTTCCTAGGTAGCAATCTATACACACAGTCATTTAGACAGGCTGAACTGCAAGGTCTCAATGAGCGGATGAGATTATGGTGTTTGGAGGAGGGATTTAGGTTTATTAGGAACTGGGGAACCTTTTGGGAAAGGAGGAGCCTACATAGGAAAGATGGGCTACACCTAAACCACCACAGAACCAGACTGCTGGCATGTAAAATGTAAAAGGTCAGAGAGGCGTTTTTAAACTAAGGGCAGGGGGAAAGATCACAGGTGCAGAGGAGCACACGGTTCAGACAGACACATTCCATAGTGGAGGATTTATTAAAGGGGATACTCTATATTCTAGTAAAGAGGAGAGGATATAACTTGGTAAATACAGGTAGGAACTGAAGAGAAGCAGTCAAACAAAGAAGTCCCATTCCATCACATCACGTGAAGGCAGACAACTAAATACTGACAAATTTATAAATGCTATGGTTGAAGTCTAAATACTAAGATGAGTGAACTTGAGTGCCTGGTATTAAATAAGAATATTGATATAACAGGCAACACAGAAACTTGGTGTAATGATGATAACCAATGGGACACAATAATACTGGGCTACAAAATATACAGGAATGGCAGAGTAGGTTGGGAAGTGGCAGTATATGTGAAAGTCAGCAGAGTAAATATCTTAATTGAATCAAACAGTAACACAGAATTTCTATGGATAGAAATTCCATGATTGAATAATAAGAGTATAGTAGTAGGAATATACTACCAGTCACTATACTGGTGACTGTGAAATGCACAGGGAAATTAGAGAGGCTACAAAAACAGAAAACCTAATAATAATGGTGACTTTCAACTATCCCCATGTTGTCTGAGAACATTGTTGGCTCAGGATGGGATGCAGAGATAAAATTCCTAGACACCATTAACGACTGCTTCTTGGAGCAGCTAGTCTTGGAGCCCTCAAAAAGGGTAAGATCTTCCCTCTCCCTTAAGATGAAAGGAAATTATCTATTGGTGAACAGTATGTTGCAAAATGACCTACCTTTATCTTTTTAACCAGCTTATTTTCTTCTTCATCATCTGTTTCTGGAAATTCATATATTTTAATTTTGTGCTCTTGGATTTCTTTCATAATCTAAAAGTGAAAACATTACGTTACTAACAGTCAAACAATCAGTAAAATTATTACTGAAGCATGCATTATTGCTGTCACCTGGTCATTCTACTCCCTCCAGTTGGCATTGGGGAATTCTCTGCTTTTTAAACTGACTTTTGCAATGAAGTTAATGCCTCAGATGACTGCTAGTGTATGTGAAAGGTGAAATATACCGGTACTCAGAAAATCCACTAATCTAATTTTTGGAAACTTGTCTGAAATTTAACTGTGGAATTTTCCATTTATTGCACATAATCTAAATAACCTGTTCTTTCAATAAAACTTTCTTCACAAAAGTTTGAATGATTTTCAAGCATAGTTAAACAATACAAGTTCCTACTGTAGTTACTGTTGTCACTCCTACTTCTGTTCACCTCCAGCTCAGCTGAATTGGCACTGCTTGAAGCAGTGTCACCTGCCTGTCCCTCTCAGCAGAATTTGTGACAGGTGGACTGACTCCAGTGGCAAGCACAGAACAAAAATGAAAACGTTAGTGAAAATTTAAGAGCAGCTGAGTGTCTTAAAAATTAAGACTCTCACTGTCCTAATTTCTAAATTACCTATTTGAAAGTTATTTTTAATAAATCTGATTTCAGTTGTCCAGAATTTTGGAATAGGAAAGTGCTATATCATTTAAAAACAGACATTGCTGTGGCTAGAGGATGTAGAGTTTTGTATATCATTTTGCAGCTTGAGAGAGGTTTCTAGAATGCAACTCTAGTGCAAGGTTTTATTTTCAAGAGACTGATTTAGGAAAAAAATTGAAGAATGGCAACAAAAATATACAACATATTAAACAAGCTGCATACTTATTAACAATTAGCAACAACATTCTGCCACCTTCCTCCTATCTTTGTACATGAAGCTCTACATCATGGAAATATCTCAAAATGGAATTCATGTCCGCTCTCCCATGGAGAGCGGGAATGGCATTCCCTTTATAGTCCCAAACCCAATTTTTTCACCATGCTGTCTACCTATTTTATTAAAATTGTCTTTTCAGAAGCTGGATCCTCTAGAAACTTGCACTAGAAACAGTACAAAAAAAATGAATTTGCCTCTTCACTTTCCCACTCCTCCCACTCCCCTCAAAAGAACAAATTATGCCACTGCGCTGATTCACTCTGTAGCCACCGAGATGAATCTTAAGCCTATTCTACAAATCTAATACATGAGAACAATTTTGAAGCCACACCTATATTACAACAATATCACTATCTTTAAAATTTAAATACTGGAGTTCTGATAAGCAGCTTCAGATTAAGTGTCACATATAACGTCCTTTAGCTAGCTACTTGCTCTTCTTTAGTCTTGATGGTTTCATGCACTTAATTTGTTAACATTTCCATACAACCAATGAGACTGGTAAAACGCATTATTTCACACTTTGTTCTATAACTATCTCAACTTTGAAAGCTCCCTTTCATGCTTTCACTGTTAAAGACGCAAATTCAGTGCACATATTTCACTCATCAAGAATCCCACAGCACTTTTAATATTTCTCCCCCAAGGATAAGATCGGTCCACCAATATATTCAAAACTAGTGATATGTATTACTCAATTTTGCAGCTTTGAGGTACTGCTTTGAAGTTTAATCTCAACTGTATGAAAAATTAAAATTAATTAGCTGCACGGAAACCAAAGCACTAAATCAGGATATACTGTAAATATATATTAATCTTTCAACTCACCTGTTTTTTAAATTGTTGGCATTCCTCAGGTGTAAGTGTGTCTGCTTTGGCAATAAGTGGAATGATATTGACTTTTTCATGCAGGCGCTTCATAAACTCAATATCCAAAGGCTTAAGTCTGAAAAACAGCATTAGGGTCTTGTAATTTAATTCTTTAAGCACTGAACATTAGATCCCCTAAAAAAATATGCTCTGTTTTCCACAACATTTATCAAACTTAAGAACATAAGAACAGCTGTACTGGGTCAGACTTAAGGGCCACCTAGCCCAGTATCCTGTCTTCCGACAGTGGCCAATGCCAGGTGCTGCAGAGGGAATGAACGGAACAGGTAATCATCAAATGATCCATCCCCCATTCTTTTGGGAACTCCCTTCCTTGAGGAAAATGCAGCCAATTATATCCACTTAAACTCTCATGTCATGTTTAAGGCTAACCTCTTTAAATGTACAGCTCATATGCGCCTGACAGGCAGTCCTGCCTGCGCTTTGGAAATGTTGACTTACTGGAAGTAAAATGGATGAGTGTACTTGTTACTGCATAAGTCTCTTTAACAGTAGCAATAGCATATTGTTCACTTTAATGATTTGATGCTTGAAAAAGTTCTGGAGACAAGGTGGTGGAATACCACTGCACATTTATATAAATGAGTAATGTGGGCTATACGTTTCTTGATAATGCTACAGAAGAGTGATTAACTGGAGCATGAACTCCAGGTCTCTACGTTTTAAAGTGTTATTCTTTACAAAATAATTTTCAAGTTATTTCTTCTGACAGACTGAGAAGCCACAGCACTGACTAAAATAAAAAGCAAGCTTCTTGACATAGCACTACCAAAGATCTTCAGATGTGACATTCAGAAATATCCTTGTTTATTCCAAGCCTGGGCCTCTCAAACAGGGAGACCGACCACCAACTATGATTATGTAATGTGGACAAGTATCCACCAGGATGATATCAAATTCATTTTTATTTGTTTCTCCATGCCTGATGGTAAGATCATTATCGAGACTACAATCATGGAAAGAGATGATCTTGTTAGTGATGGAGATGTGAATCATGTCTGAAGTGTCCTAACTTTGTCTAGCATTTCTGTCTGTTCAGGGTAAAGCAGTTCGGTTGTACGAAAGCTCCAAGTTTTTCCCCAGAGCCTTAAAAATTGGTAGTCTCCCTGCACTTTATTCTGATGCATTCTTTCCTATTTTTATTATGGCAGGAATTTATTAATACCACCCACCATTCTTTAAACCAAAAGACCTAAATAATCTGAAACTTCTTAAATGTTGCCTACCATCGGGATGCACAATTAGATAATTTGTTGGATAGTCCTAAACCTTCCATCAATCCTGTGAAACAACCCAACGTTCCCAATACAGTTTGTTGTGAAAGCACTTAAGAAGTGTTTTGAACCACCATAATGTGAGAAAAATTCAGATGCAGCTGACCCGTGAAGCAGCTAACCTTGTTAAGCACACTTTTTCAACTTTCTAACCCTTGAGATTATGACTCTCCATGCAGTAAATCAGCCTTTGTGGTTGCCACATCTCAAAAAAGATATATTGGAATTGGGAAAGGTTCAGAAAAAGCAACAAAAATGATTAGGGGTATGGAACAGCTTCCATATTGGGAGAGATTAATAAGTCTAGGACTTTTCAGCTTGGAAAAGAGATGACTAAGGGGGGATATGATAGAGGTCTATAAAATCACGACGGTGTGGAGAAAGTAAATAAGGAAGTGTTATTTATTCCTTCTCATAACACAAGAACTAGGAGTCACCAAATGAAATTAATAGGCAGCAGGTTTAAAACAAACAAAGGGAAGTATTTCTTCACACAATGCACAGTCAACCTGTGGAACTCCTTGCCAGAGGATGTTGTGAAGGCCAAGACTAATACACCAATACTAATACTCTAAGATTGTATCTTGGAAACATGCTACTCTGATTTATAACATGTACAGATATGACTTCAATAAAAAGCTACATTATAAAAAAAGTTTATACTGGGATTAGATTGGGCCACTGTCAACAGATTTGACTAGCTTCTCATTTAAATTTCTCCCCCACACTTGAATTTAGTACAGGACTGTTCGGGACAGATTGTCAGAACTGGAAAATTAGTGTTATACACTGAATGGATACTACATTAGCAAGGGCGACAAGCTTCCGCTTCCACCAAAATAACCCAATCCTGGTCTAGAGGACAAACCCTAGGGCTGAGAATTCTGTTCAGCTTCCATGCTGGTTAAGTTATCTGAAGGGCCAAGACTGGCAATTCCATGAAGAGGCCCATCGTGAGTGGATTTATTCAGTTTATTTCACTTAAGCAGCTGGGAAACGATTCAAATCAGCAAAAGGCTGTGTACATTTCAACTCATCTTGTACTTTTAAAATCTATGAGAAAGAGAGATTGTTTGTTCCCATAGACAAATACTGGAATCTCATTTATTCGGTGCTATCGAACCCAGACGGGCTGGTAAAGGCTAAAACAGGGGTAGGCAACCTATGGCACGTGTGCCGAAGGCGGCACGCGAGCTGATTTTCAGTGGCACTCACACTGCCTGGGTCCTGGCCACTGGTCCGGGGGTCTCTGAATTTTAATTTAATTTTAAATTAAGCTTCTTAAACATTTTAAAAACCTTATTTACTTTACATACAACAATAGTTTAGTTATATATTACAGACTTATAGAAAAGACCTTCTAAAAACATTAAAATATATTACTGGCATGCGAAACCTTAAATTAGAGTGAATAAATGAAGACTCGGCACACCACTTTTGAAAGGTTGCCGACCCCTGGGCTAAAATTTTCTAAAATACTACCTGCACCTGAATTTCTTTAATTATTTATAAGGATTTAAAGCTGTAATCCAATAAACTCTTGTGGAAAGGTACTTAGCACTAGCTACTGTATATATGGAATTAAGTGTTAGCTTTTCAACTATAGTTAAAAAAAATCAAAACTTCCATTAAGCATCAAAAACAATGCATATTAAGTTTGTTAAGAAAATCTATTTGGCGATGTGAGCCCATTTTAGCATGTCCAGGCCAAAAGCTTCAAAAATTAACACAAAACTGAGGGGAAAATATACTGAAGCAGAGAGGTATTTCACAATGTCATCGGCTGTTGTAAACAGAAATACTGGAGCTAACAGCCTCAAATAAAAAGGGAGTGGATAATTTCAGGGAGTGTTCCATGAGAGATCCAATTCATAAATGAAAAGGGAGTGAATGATGCCAGGGAGTTTTCCATGAGAGATCCAATCCTGGAACTCAATCCCAATTCTGGGTGACTACTACACCCCAGTTTGTTAATCTACTGGGAATGCCATCGGGTTCACTTAATTTCTCAAGTTATTGCTGAGGGTGTGCGTGGTCTTCAGCGGAAAGGAGCTTGCTGTCCCTGTGTTTATTCTTCAGCAGTTGGGGCAGTGTTTCTGGATTTAATGTGATTATTTTTCATGTACATACAAGTGCTAACACTTCAATTCAATTTTTATTTAATGAAAATACTTAAGAATTTTAAAACCAAGAGAGCAAAGAAAAGATACCTGCTCTACACATATTTTTACCCATTGTAAATGGAGTTTTGTTTTATTCAGAATAGACAGAAAGATGTGTTTCACTTGACAATGACAATTATATAGGCCACAGTGAGCCCAGGAAACAAGATCAGACCATGTAGCACCATAAAAAACAGATAGGAAGTGAGTAATATTCTTTACAGATAAAGCAATATCCTTAAAATTTATAAAAAAAAAAAAAAAAGTAAATAGACCTCAGTCACTTTATATTCCCTGAGTACACTTAAGTCTTCTTGATTCAATGGTATTTTGGGGCAGTGTCACATTCTGGGGTGCAATCCAGACCAGTGAGGGGCTGTGTCACTCCCTGTCCCGTAACCATGGGTACCTCACAATGCTTTGCTATTGGAGCTTCCAATCTAAGCTACTCACAACCAGCCTGCCAGTATGCAGGTCACACCCTGAGTATCTGTGTGCTAGACAGCACTGGTTCAGGAGCTCTGACCCCAGCAGTCTATCTACAGCCCCACCCTGGCTTCCACCAGCCTTGGTTTACTACTTTGCAGGGTGACCCTTGCTTTCCATTTCTAGTTTAAAGTACAAATGTAACAAGCAGAGAAAGTCACTCACAAATTAATCAAAGTTGTAATACCACAATAAATTGCTGTACACCTCCAATTTCAGATTAACATGGCCCAAGATCAAGTACTTCAA
Organism: Platysternon megacephalum; assembly: GCA_003942145.1. Classification (NCBI taxonomy): domain Eukaryota; kingdom Metazoa; phylum Chordata; order Testudines; family Platysternidae; genus Platysternon; species Platysternon megacephalum. Next base: position 1,919,227 of record QXTE01000076.1, read on the forward strand.
AAGTGCAATTTTCTCTCTCCCCCAGTAGAGAGAAGTCTGACCAAATTAAAAGTGAGATGGAGTGGATGAAGGTTTGCATAATAGTGAAATCTGTGAGTTAAAGTAGAATTTCAGTATCAGGAGTTTTCAACTCACTGAACAAAAGCCATGCTAAGTCCCAGTATAAATTTATGGCAAATATGAACCACTTGAATATATAAATACATTTCCCCTCCCTTTTGAGTTATCATTTGAGTTCAAAGAAAATTGAAAATTTGTTGGCTGAGTTCTGGGAGCATCTTCTACAGTTAAAATTTTTAATAAATTGTGTGATAATTAATACATACAAATGTTCACAAAATGGGATAAACTGACAATTTTTTTCTTGGTAACTAATCCTATTTCTTGGTATTCTGATTACAAGTCTGGTTTGCTAGTGTTTGACAAGCCAAATTAAATTACCCCATGAAATTAAACAGCCTGTAGTCTATAAATTGAATAATCCTGATTTAGAATTTTGCATATTTTAGGAATCCCAAAGTTTGAAAGTGCATTTGAGATAGAATATGGGGGAAAAGGCACATTAAAATATTAAGATACTAACCCATGTCCTGAAGGAGCAATGAAGTATAAACAACACTGCACCCTATTATCTGGCATCTGACGTCGATTCACACGAGATTCTGCATTCAGGTAGTCTTCAAACTTACTGTCAATGTAGTCAATAACAGGCTGCCAACTACAGAGTGTACATAAATAAAAACCTGTAAGACCAGTTATACATATCGCATATGCATTAAACATCAATTTCTGAGATACACATACTGTTTATCTGTTTTCAGCAAAGTTAGTGTATGTACAGTATTGCTAGCGTATGTAGTTTAAAAATACTGAGATATTTAAATGTAGGAGGAGAGATGGACAAATTATATTCTAAACCACTTTAAAATAACAGAACTCTACTTTTAACTTGAATGTTAGACAATGCATTCCTAAATCCTAGAAAACTTAGATTAAGAGCGGCTTATAGTCAACAGAATTATAGTCAACAGAATTTCAAACTGTAATGATGTGCATTGCAAGTAAATACAAATTGTTAGTACAATATAAACTAAAATACTCTAAGTAGTGCACAAAGTGAAAGGGAAGGAATAAAGGATTAAATAGTTTAAAGGACCATTCAACTCTTAAAAAAAAGACAAATAGCACCATAGCTTTAAGATAGCAGTCCACATGTCCACTGAAAAGCCCTTTAAACACAACTATCCACTGTAATAATATTAAACTGAACACTTATGAACAGTAACTAAAGGAATACTCTTTACAGGATGTCAAAGGATTCTAATCCTGTGACATCATAGAAATAATTAGTTTCAGCTTCTTGGGAGCATTGATAACACACAAAAGGCTGAAGATTCTGTTCACATTCGAGGTAGTTAGAGAGAAGCTAAAAGCATTTTAACCAAATTAAAATGGCAATAGGCAACCCAGCTTTTAAAATAAAATTTCTGGCTAATAGAGAAATTGCCAATACAAACGTATAAAAGTTTAAAGAAGTAAACCTTATGATTTAAAAGAAAAATTGGCATCTTTAAAATGAGTTTTGATACTAAATGATCACAAGGACAATATTATTCAAATTTACTTTGGGAGATCATAAGAAAGTAATTTCTTACCAATTGCTGTTATCCACTGCATCTCCAAATCCTGGTGTGTCAACTATTGTGAGTAGTAACTGAACACCACCTTCTTTGATTAAAACTTTTGACTGTTCAACCTATAAGATTCGAAGGATTTAAATTCTCATATAGTAGTTATAATACAACAATGATTTTAAGTCACTTATTTTCAATGCAAAAAACCCACAGACTCAATGTGTCTAGATAGCCATTAGAATACAAAGTATACATCAACAATTATAGACTTGAGGAACTTTACAATTCAAAATGGAAGCTGCAAAGACTCATTCTGTCTATGTCATCTGACTTTTTATTTAAGCTTTAAGACAAAGTGAGGAAAATTGGATACTATCAATGTTAGAAAATCTATTTGTAAAGTATGTGAAGAGGAGCTTAATATTTTCACTAGCCGATAGCATTATCCAATATTTTTATTGGTTGGCAGCATTATTTTAATTAGTTCCAATTTTATGCAGTTTTAGAACTCACTTAATTAGAAAAACAAAGTGACCAATACTAATAGAAATTTAGCAAAAAGATCCCAAGGCTTGCACAGTCCATACTACATCTTGTTGCAACTCAGTATACGTATTCTTACATCCATACATGTGGAAGATCATACTAAGAGAAATTACTCCACTTTACTCCCTTTAAAGGAAGTGACTATCCTTTTTTAAAAACTGAATAAAGCCTGTGATCCCTACTATTGCTATACATTTTGTTTAAAAATATAATTGTTTTAGAAAATTTAGTGTTTGGTAAAAATCAGTCCCAGAACACAGTCTTCCACTATAAATGTTTAGGATTTTATTTTTCAGTTTTAAAAGCAAATAAGCTCCTCCTCTCTCCTTTCCCTAAAAACATATATTGATTCTTATGAATAGCTAGCAAGTTTGCCAACATTAAGTGTTGGTTTCTTGGGCAGAGACAACATATATAGCTTTTTAAAAACCCAGCTGGAGCTAGTTTTGCCAATATCTGTTCTACAATATCATCCAATCAGGTTTTGGTTATGTACGCAAAGTCCCTCATCCCACCATGAGGTTATCTGTACGAGCCACCAACTTTGCATTAAATTTGAAGCTAAAATGTGGACCCCCTTTTTCATGAAGGCTTATTAGGGTTAGACAAAACCAAAGAAAACAAGATTATTAATTTTGGTCTTTGTTTCTGTCTATTGCGGTAGTCTATGCAGATTGTTTTTCTACACTATGGTAGAAAGGAGGAGATGAGAGGCTCAAGTCCTCACAACCACCTTTCCTTGGGGCATCAATCATATTTCAAGAATGTAACAGCACTGTTCAATCCTCTGCCACCTTAAGGTGGCAAATGAAGGAATGCACATAATATGCACAGCACTTTCCAAAGAGTAATGTTCCGTACCTCATGGAGTAGCATGGCTAGCAGGACTTTGCTCCAGGACTTATGTAGCTATGTAAACATCAATGACTAACTCTAGGAATGAAAGCTTTTCCATGCACATTAACTCTTTAGCCTCTCAAACTGCCAAGAAGTTTGGTGGTGGTTTTCCTGCAGTTGACTAAGACAACCAATTAAAATCTAGCAAGTTAAATGACCGTTTCCTAGACCTAGACTCAAAGAGATGCCCTAACGTTAAGAAGCTCTGTACCTTATTACCAATCTTGTAAACCATGCAGCCCTCCAGTCATGTTCATTTGAGTGAGCAAACACAGGCTACTATTCCTATATATCTGTTTTCTGTATAAAATACTCCCCAGTCTGGGGCCCTTTCAATTTTTGTTCTTATGACAACTTTCCAGTGAAGTACCACTTTCACAAAAGCCTCAACGACAGACATGACTAAAAGCCCCAACTTTTACGAACAATTTCTGTTATTTGGATGGGCTTCCTCACCAATCACATGATGTAATACAATTTTGCTATTTTAGGGTACAGAGCATGTCAGTGATGCAAAGCTGTTTCTTACACATACATAGCTAACTGCAGAACACAGTGAAATCACACTTGAAGTCAGCTGCAAGACACATTGCAACCATTTGCCACATGATCCAACTTAAAGTGAGTCACTAACAAATGGATAAACACCTTTAATAAAACAATAAATCTAGAATATAAACTTTGTAGAGAATGAGAAAATGAAACAGTCTTGCAGAGACAAGACACTGAACATATTCAAATAAGAGCAAAGAAAGCCAAGTTGCTGAGGAAGATTCAATGTTTAATCCTAAGAATGATTTTTAGCCCCCTCTGCACCTTCAAAACTATGAAATATCAGAAAAAGTGTGAATTAATTTATGCAATAAACAATCATCTCCACACCTAAATCATATTGGCTACTAAAAAGATAGATTTTAGATTTTGGACACCCTCACTTGTGCCTAAACAGAAAAAAAAAAAAATCACGGGCATGGCTAGCCTTAAGTGCAAGGAACAAACACTATTGCTTGGAACCCTACACAGATTCCACAATATGTGGTCGGATACCCTGACAAATGGATCAAGAGAGGAGGTACACTCTCCAAAGGTGGAACCAGACAAGGCCCAATCACCGAGTGAACTAAGTGAATTTGTGTCCATACATGGCCAAAATCTCAGAACGCAGCAACATCTGGAACAGATCCAGACAACTGTAAACTAGTGTCATTCACATTTAGAATCCAACTGTATCCTATCATCTGGTTTTACAAGTATTCCCGAGAGATTCATGAAAAACAAATTAGTTCAAGTCCTGGAATTTAAAACTTTTCTTAACAAATGCATTCCAAATAACCATTTTCCCATGCACTTTAGTTAAGCAGGTCAGATTGGTCTATTTTACATTATTACACTGGATCCTATCAAACTAAATACAAGTCTCAGTCTCACTACAGTAGACGCTTGTTTGTGGCAACACTTTGTAAGAGCAACCACTGCTTACTGAGAAACATTTCCTACTGTGAATTGTCGACACTCCCCATAACAGCAATAGCCACTTAGGAGCAACATAGCAAAAGGGCACCGATATGTTGGTACTAATGAGCGTCTACTGTATGACACTTGGATCAGGCATTCCTATATCTCACACCATTTAAAATATTTAACTGATGATCAAACGAAGTGTATTTTACATAAGATCGCTTACTTTATAGCTTCTTCTGAATTCACCTACCTGAAATCAACTCTGCATAATTTTTGAAAAACATTGCCAAAGTCCTGACTGATGTAAGTTGCAAAGTGGAAACTGGAAATCTTTTTGTGTTTAAGAGAATCCTTAGAATGAAACTTATTTTTCATTTTTGTTAAATAAAACTATTACCAATAACCTGCCTCGTGATTGTCAAGCACTGCCAAGATTACAGTTGATACTTATGCAGTTAAACTTCTCTATTCTAATCACCTTAACTCCTACTCAATAAATGGTTTTTACATGATACAGAGGAGCAGGAAAAATAAAGTGTAATTTCTAATAAGAATGTTTCAATCCACATGAACAAGGAACAGCTCAGGTATAGGTATTAACTGGGAATGATAAACCTTAAGAGCCCCTGAACATGCTGAATTTCAATTCACTATTTAAATCTGCCCCAAGATCACCCAACATAAGCATGAATATGGACACATGCTGATGCCATGTGAAACGTTATATTAATAGATCAAGAACCTTCTCTACCTAGGTATAATATTTGAATTGGAATCACAATTAAATATCATCAGCCACAGGAGTCTCTAATACATATAACATTCAAGGTCACAATTCTAATATTTTCCACTATTTGCCTAAATGACATTTGAATTAAGAGACAATACTTGTTGATTTTTCAGCCATCACAAGATACAGTGGTACATGAAAAAGCAGACTGCCAGATAAGGGTAGCAACGGATCCTAAATGGATGAATGCCCTTGATACCATTACAATATAAGTTTGTCATCCTTATGGGAACACCTAATTTAAGCATGTGAACAGAGACTGAACAAAGTTAAACAAGTGTGCTGGAGTAGTGAGGAGGACTAATTACTTCCAAACCATATGGGTGTCCAGTTTCCATTTGTGTTTCAATTTGTAAATTAGAATCCTCTTCAACCACAAGACACTTGATTTCACTGAATTCTTACTGGTGGAGTAAAAAAGAGGCATAGTTTTCAGGTATACGGTTAGCAGATTTTAAGGCCAAAAGGGACTATTTTGATAATCTAGTCTGACCTCCTGAATAACAGGACAAAAGAACCTCATCCAGTAATTTCTGCATCAAGCCGATAAATTCTGTTTTGTGCTACAGCACATCTTTTAGAAAGATATCCAATCTTGATTTAAAGACTTGAAGTGATTGAGAATCCACCCTGCCTTGTTCCAATAATTACCCTCACTGTTAAAAATTTGCACCTTATTTTTAGTCTGAATTTATCTAGCTTCAGCTTCCAACCACACGATTTCATTATAATTTGTTCTGCTAGATTAAAAGAGCCATGTACGCCCCCCCGCCTGCCTCTCTGCCTACCCGCGGGATTGCCCCTTGTGGCGCTGCGAGCCCCGCACTGCTCTCTGAAGCAGCTGGCAGCACAGCCCCTTCGGGCTGGGGGGGAGGGGGAAGGAGGCAGGGCTCCTGCATTGCCTCCTTCCAGGCAACGCCCCCTGCAGCTCCCATTGGCTGGGAACAGGGAACTGCGGCCAATGGGAGCTTCAGGGGAGGTACCTGGAGGAGCGGCAAGAGCAGCAGAACCCTGAGCCCCTCCTCCTCCCCCAGGGGCTGCAGGGACACAGTTCCAGCTGCTTCCTGGAACGGAGCAGCGCGGGGGGGACAGGGCAGGCAAGGAGCCCTGGTCCCGGTGTGCACCGCTGCCACCCTGGAGCCGCTCTAGGTAAGCGGCGCCGGGCTGGAGCTCGCACCCTGAACCCCTCCTGCACCCCAACCCCCTACCCTGAGCCCACACCCCAACCGCCTGCCACATCCCACACCCCAACTCCCTGCCCTGAGCCCCCTGCCACATCCCATGCCCCTCCTGCACCCCAACCCCCTGCCCTGAGCCCCCTGCCGCATCCTGCACCCCTCCTGCACCCCAACTCCCTGCCCTGAGCCCCCGCTGCACCCTGCACCCCAACCCCCTGCCACACCCCTCACCCTCTTGCACCCCACACATCAACTCCCTGCCCTGAGCCCCCTGCACACCTCCTGCACCTCAACTCCCTGCCCTGAGCCCCCGCCGCACCCTGCACCCTTTCTGCACCCCTGGGGGCAGCGTTGGGGTGGGGACTTCGGGGAAAGGGTTGCAATGGGGTGGGGCAGGGCCTAATGGAAGGGGTGGAGTGGGGGCGGGGCCAGAGGCAGCAAGGGGTGTGTGTCAGTGATGCGGCCCTCGGGTCAATGCACTAGTCCTCATGTGGCCCTTGTGGTCATTTGAGTTTGAGTTGTAGACAGTGACCAAGTCATCTTAACCTTCTCTTGAAAAAAATAAAATTGGACTTCAGTCTCTCATTATAAATATATGTTTTCCAGATCCTGAATCATTTTTTTAGATTTTTTTTTTAACCCTTTCCAATGTGTCAACATCCTTTTTGAAGCATGAACACCAGACCTGGCCACTGTATTCCAATAACTGTCTCACTAAAGCTGTATCAAGAGGTAATACCACCTCCCTACTTATATTTCATATTCTTCTGCTTATACATTCAAGGATTACGTTTGCCCTCTTAGGTACAGTTTTGCAATGGGAGCTCATGTTCAGCTGACTATCCATGATTAACTCCAAGTCCTTTTCATTGCCACTGCATTCCAATAGTCTGTTTCCCATCTTGTAAGCATAACCTATATTTGTTCCTAAATGCATGACACTGCATTTGGCTGTATTAACATGTACACTGTTCAAGTGAGAAAATGGTTACCTACCTTCTCGTAACTCTTGTTCTTCGAGATGTGTTCATGTCCATTCCACATTAGGTTTGCGTGCGCCGCGTGCACGAACGTCAGAAACTTTTCCCTTAGCAGCTCCCGTCGGACCGGCGGGGCCCCAAGTGGCGCCACTGCACCGTGCATATATACCTCCGCTGGCCCGAGCCCCTCCAGTTCCTTCTTGCCGGCGACTCCGACAGAGGAGTAGGAGGGCGGGTGGTGGAATGGACGTGAACACCACATCTTGAAGGACAACAGTTACGAGAAGGTAGGTAACCGTTTTTTCTTCTTCGAGTGCTTGTTCACGTCCATTCCACATTAGGTGGATCACAAGCTTACCTTTGGAGGAGGGTAGGAGTCATGGAACAATCGATCGGAGGACCGCCCTACCAACTGCTGTGTCCTCCAGAGCCTGCTGGTTGACCTCATAGTGGGTCGTGAAGGTATGCACCAATGACCAGGTGGCTGCCCTGCAGATCTCCTGGATCGGGACCTGTGCCAGGAAAGCCGCAGAAGCTGCTTGCGCCCTGGTCAAGTGGGCCGTGACCGCCAGGGCCGGAACACCTGCGAGGTCATAACACGCCCGAATACAGTCCGTAATCCACGACGAGATTCGCTGCGCCGTCACCGTGAGGCCTCTCATCCTCTCAGCTACGGCCACAAACAGCTGCGTAGATTTACGAAAGGGCTTGGTGCGCTCCAAGTAGAACGCCAACACTCGACAGACATCCAGGGTGTGCAGGCTGCGGTTACTTGGGTCCGCATGGGATTTGGGAAAAAAACCCGGCAGACAAATGTCCTGGCACTCTGATCGAGGACGGGGCCAGCCCTTGCTGCTTGAGATGCAGTAAATACTCTAGAATGGCCGGCACCGGGGCCTGGCGTGGCTGCAGCTGTTGGGGCCCACACCAGCACGAGAACTTCTTCCACTTGGCCAGGTAAGTCGCCCTGGTAGAGGGCTTCCTACTACCAAGTAGAACCTGCTGCACAGGAAGGGAGCACTGGCTCTCCAAAGCATTTAGCCACAGAGTTTCAATGCTGTGAGATGCAGCGATTGCAGGTCGGGGTGGAGAAGCCGCCCTCCATCCTGCGTGATGAGGTCCCAATATAGGGGCAGAGTTACCGGGGCTTCCACCGACAGCTCCAGGAGCGTAGTGAACCAGTGCTGGCGGGGCCAAGCTGGGGCAATGAGGATGACCATCTCCCTGTCCCTGTGCACCTTGAGCAGGACCTTGTGCACTAGAGGGAGCGGGGGAAAGGCGCATTTCAATTCCCCTCCCCATGGGATCACGAACACATCGGCTATTGAGCCCAGGCTGCGACCCTGGAACGAGCAAAACTGCGGGGACTGGGCGTTGCCCCTGGTGGCGAACAGGTCTACCGAAACCCCCACTTGCGGAAGAGCAAAAACAAAACGTCCGTTCTGAGCGTCCACTCGTGCATGCGGTACGACCTGCTGAGGTAGTCCGCCAGTTCGTTCCGCTCCCCTGGGAGATACGACGCCTCGAGATGAATGGCTTGGGCTATGCAAAAGTTCCAGAGGAGGAGAGCCTCGTGGCAGAGCGGCGAGGAACGGGCTCCGCAACATGGCAGTCGTGTTGTCTGTCAGAACTGTCATGCTGTGACCACTCAGAGTGGTGTGAAAAGTCTGGCAGGCTAACCGAACCGCCCTGAGCTCCTTCACGTTGATATGGAGCGACCGTTCTGCTTCCGACCACAAGCCCCGAGTCCTGAGGCCCCCCAGCTGAGCACCCCATCTGAGGTCTGACGCGTCTGTCATAAGCGTCAGGTCCGGCTGTTGTGGAGCAAAAGGGATGTCTTCGCAAACCACGATCTGGGACCACCACCACAGCAAGGATTCCAGCACGTCTCCCGGGGCTGTCACTACCAAGTCCAGGGGGTCTCTGCCTGGGCGGTATACCCGGGCTAGCCAAACCTGCAGAGTCCTGAGTCTCAGTCTGGCATGCTTGACCACGTGTGCATGCTGCCATGTGACCCAGCAGCCACAGGCAGCATCTGGCCATTGTGGGAAACTGGCACAGGGAGTTCACTGCCTGCTGGATGGTCCGGAACTGTTATTCTGGAAGGCTCGCCCTTGCCTGCACCGCGTCTAGGACCGCCCCTATGAATTCCACTCTCTGCGTTGGAATGAGAGTGGACTTGGGGACGTTGACCAGGAGCCCCAGCTTGCGGAATAGTTTCAGGGCCACCTGCATGTGGGACCAAACCTCCTCTTCGGACCGGCCCGCCAGGAGCCAGTCGTCAAGGTACGGGTAAACCCGAATCCTCTGCCTTCGTAAGAAGGCTGCCACTACCGCCATGCATGTTGTGAACACCCGTGGGGCCGCAGCTAGGCCAAACGGGAGAGCCTTGAACTGCTAATGTTCCTGGTTCACGGTGAAATGCAGGAATCGGCGATGTGCTGGGTGGATGGCGATATGAAAGTATGCGTCCTTCATGTCGAGGGCAGCATACCAGTCCCCCGGATCCAGGGAAGGGATGATGGTGCCCAGAGAGACCATGCGGAACTGGGCCTTGACCAGGAACTTATTGAGCCCGCGCAGGTCTAGAATGGGGTGAAGGCCCCCTTTGGCCTTGGAAATGAAGTAATGGGAGAAGAACCCTTTCCCCTTCAGGTCTTTCGGTACTCTCTCTACTGCCCCTGCCTCTAGGAGTGAGAGAACCTCCTTTTCCAGGAGATGCTCGTGAGAAGGGTCCCTGAAGAGGGACGGGGAAGGGGGGTGGGGGGTAGGGAGGGAGGAAAAATGTAGCATGTACCTGCTTTGCACCGTGTGTAACACCCAATGGTCCGACGTAATGCTGGACCACACGCACGGGAGAAACGGGACAGGCAGTTCAGGAAACAAGGGGACAGATCTGGTGAATGATCTGGTACGCTGTCCTCGAGCGCACCTTCAAAAGCCTGGCTTGGAGCCTGGCTGGGACTTGTGCTGGCCTTGGCTCTGGCCCGGCCTATTGGAGTTGTTATTGCGCCGCCTCCTGTTATCTCCGCCTAGCCTGCGGTAAGGTTCATGCCTAGGACGAGGCTGCTGAGGAGGCTGTGGCTTGAAGGACTTCCTCTGAGTCGCCAGGGTGTGCATACCCAGCGACTTGAGTGTAGCCCTCAAGTCCTTGAGGCTATGCAGTTTTGAGTCCGTTTGGTCCAAAAAAAGTCTGGACCCTTCGAAGGGGAGGTCCTGGAGCGAATTCTGGACCTCAGTCGGTAGACCTGACTACTGAAGCCACACCGAGCGCCGCATGACTACGCCCGACGCAATTGTCCTGGCCGCCGCGTCTGTTGAATCCAAGGATGCCTGGAGAGAGGTTTTTGCTACGGCCTTGCCTTCGTCCACCAGGGCCGTGAACTCCTGTTGGGAACCCTGCGGGAGGTTGTCCTTAAACTTCCTTACTGCCGCCCAGGAGTTGAAGTTATGCCTGTTGAGGATAGCTTGTTGGTTAGCGATCCTCAACTGGAGGCCCCCTGATGAATACACCTTCCTGCCGAACAGGTCCAGGCGTTTCGCTTCCTTGGCCTTAGGGGCCGGGGCTTGCTGCCCATGGCGCTCTTTCTTGTTCACCGCCGAGACTACCAGGGAACATGGGCTTGGGTGGCAGAACACGAAGTCATAACCCTTTGACGGGGCGAAGTACTTGCACTCCACACCCTTGGCTGTTGGTGCGCTGGAGGCCGGGGTCTGCCATATAGTCTTATATAGTTCGACTGAATGGTCTTAATGAGCGGGAGCGCTATTCTGGAAGGACCCTCTGGGCTCAGAATGTCCACCATGGGGTCCTCCTGCTCAACCGTCTCCTCGACCTGCAACCCCAAGTTATGGGCAACTTTACGCAGCAGCTTGTGGTGGGCTCTGCGGTCTATTGGCGGAGGCCCTGATACCGCTGTACCTGCCACTGCTTCATCCGGGGATGATGATGAGGTCAGCAGCTGCTCAGCTTCCTCCTGCTGGTCTCACTGGTCCCCCTCCCCCAAGGGAGGGGCTTCTGGCTAGGGCCGGGGCAGATGACCTTGGGGCGGCACCGGATTCGGTGCCGGTCTCTCGCCCAGCGAAGATGCAGGTGGTCTGGACACCGTAGCTTCCTGCACGGAAGAGTGTCGGTGTGGGGACCGGGGCCGCTACACCGAGTAACTGGCCCTGGAGGGAACCCATTGCCACTCATGGTAGGCCCAAGGGGTCCAGAAGGGCCAGTGTCCTGGCGGTCCCCATTGGGGGTGCCAGCCAGCCTGGTGTTCCCTGCTGTCCGGTGCAGGTAACTATCGGCCCGAGTCAGCGCCGGACTCCGGTGACGCCGAACGCGAGGGCCACGGCGGTGCTGTCCATCTGTGCCGTCGGGAAGTCGACGAGCGGCTTCTTGCCGATTGGGAGCGGGACCAGTACCGCTGCTCTCGGGACCGGGGTCGGTGTCTTCTGGGAGCCTTCAGCGATGACCGGCTCCTCTCCTACTGGTGCCGGCCTCTGGGGGGTGCCGGAGAGCATCGTGTCCCTTCCGCTAATCCCGTGCGCTGACTCGTCTCCGGTACTGAGACTTCCCTCTGAGTCAGGAGTAACTGGGAGTCCACAGACTCTGAGCTCGACCGGGACCAACGCCAGGAGCGATGCCGGGACGGTGTCCTCGAACGGCACNGGGGGGGGGGGGGGGGGGGGGGGGGGGGGGGGGGGGAGGGAGCTCGCCGCCGACAACCCGATGAGGTCCTTCGCCGCCTCAAGGGGTGTCAGGCGTGGAGGGTTGATCTATTACTCCCTCGAGCCTGTCGTCCGCACTGAGTTCACTTAGAGCTGGACTCGGTGGGACTTGTGGCATCGGTGCCACCGATGACAGCACCGGTACAGCGTCCATCCCGCTCTTTCCGGTGCCCGGGGCCTTAGATGGCGCCGGTCTTCTTTGTGGGGAACGTCTGCGCCCTTCTTTCAGCTTTGCCTTGGGCCGCACCGGGGAGGACGAATGGTGCCGGGGCCTACTTTGGCGCTCCGAGGCCAACGGCTTGCGGTGCTTGGCCGGTACCGGGTCTCTTGACGATTCTGGGGCACTCTGCACCGAGGAAGCTGGAGCCGACGTCGGGCGCTCCAGGCCCAGTGGCTGCCGTGTGGTCTCCATCAACAACTGCTTCAAACGAAAGTCTCTTTTTCTTTGTTCTTGGCTTAAACGCCTTGCAAATCTTACACCGCTCCGTTTGGTGTGCTTCCCCCAAGCAATGTAGACAGGAGTCGTGGGGGTCACTAACCGGCATAGGCTTGCGGCACATGGCGCAAGCCTTAAACGTGTGGGCCTGCTGCATACCCCGCAGCCTGGGGTGGGTGCTGTAAGCCTCCAAGCACCTAATCTACTGTGTGTCCACAATAAGGGAATGCTAACTAACTGATAACAGCTACTCTAAGGCTAAGGGATTGCTTCTCGTACAAGAGCAAGAGGTTTTGCCAACGCCGCCACAGACGGTAAGAAGGAACTGGAGGGGGTTGGGCCAGCGGGGGTATATATGCACGGCGCAGTGGCGCCATTCAGGGGGGGCCCCACCGGCCCAACGGGAGCCACTAAGGGAAAAGTTTCCGACACTCGTGCACGCGGTGCGCGCACACCTAATGTGGAATGGACATGAACAAGCACTCGAAGAACCATCCACTTTACCAGCTGATCAAGATGTATTTCGATAACTGACCTGTCCTCATTACTCACCACTGCGCCAATTTGTGTGTTAATTACTGGTAAAATTTGCAGCTTTTTCATACTATTTTCCACATTGTTGATAAATATACCGAATAACCTTGGGCCAAGAAACACTTCCATTTACAATTACTTTAAAGTGAGTTAACCAGTATTTAATCCATTTAATATGGGATACATTGATTTTGTATAGTGCTTTTTACTCACATTATTATAGGGGACTACGGGCTTGTCTACATGGTGGGGTAACATGCCATATGAAGATATGGTTTTAGAAGCACATTAACATGTTTCACATTAATTGGCCCATGTAGACCCTGCTGGTGCACACTAAAAGTTCACTAGTGCACTTTAACATACTGCTGTTTCAAACATGGGCATGTTTAAAAATTACATGCTTGTAGGCTGCATTGCTACTCTGTGTAGACAAGCCTGAAGTCTTTACGGAATTCTAGATATATTATGTCAACAGTACCTTTACCAACCAAATTTGTGATCTCAAAAAAGTTATATCTAATTTGTTTGACAAGATCTATTTTCGAAGGTCACCTTGACTAGCATAAATTATACTACCCTCCTTTAATAATTGCATCATAAGAACATAAGAATGGCCCTACTGGGTCAGACCAAAGGTCCATCTAGCCCAGTATCCTGTCTTCCGACTGGCCGGTGCCAAGTGCCCCAGAGGGAATGAACAGAACAGATAATCATCAAGTGATCCATCCCCCCGTGGCTCATTCCCAGCTTCTGGCAAACAGAGGCTTGGTACACCATTCCTGCCCATCCTGGCTAATAGCTATTGATGGACCTATCCTTCATGAATTTATCTAGTTCTTTTTTGAACTCTGTTATGGTCTTGGTCTTCACAACATCCTCTGGCAAGGAGTTCCACAGGTTGACTGTGCGTTGTGTGAAGAAATACTTCCTTTTATTTGTTTTAAACCTGCTGCCTATTAATTTCATTTGGTGACCCCTAGTTCTTGTGTTATGAGAAGTAGTAAACACTTCCTTATCTACTTTCTGTACACCAGTCATGATTTTATAAACCTCAATCATCTCTCCTTAGCCGTCTCTTTTCCAAGCTGAAAAGTTCCAGTCTTATTAATCTCTCCTCATACGGAAGCCGTTCCATACCCCTAATCATTTTTGTTGCCCTTTTCTAAACCTTTTCCAATTCCAATATATCTTTTTTGAGACGGGGCGACCACATCTGCACACAGTATTCAAGATGTGGGCGTACCATGGATTTATATAGAGGCAACATGATATTTTCTGTCCTATTATCTATCCCTTTCTTAAATATTCCCAGCATTCTGTTCGCTTTTTTGACTGCCGCTGCACATTGAGTGGATGTTTTCAGAGAACTAGCCACAATAACTCCAAGATCTTTCTTGAGTGGTAACAGCTAATTTAGACCCCATCATTTTACATGTGTAGTTGGGATTATGCTTTCCAATGTGCATTACTTTGCATTTATCAACATTAAATTTCATCTACCATTTTGTTGCCCAGTCACCCAGTTTTGAGAGATCCTTTTGGAGCTCTTCACAGTCGCCTGGGTCTTAACTAGCTTTAGTAATTTTGTATCATCTGCAAATTTTGCCACCTCACTGTTTACCCCTTTTTCCAGATCATTTATGAATATGTTGAATAGGACTGGTCCCAGAACAGACCTCTGGGGGACACCACTATTTATCTCTCTCCATTCTGAAAACTGACCATTTATACCTACGCTTTGTTTCCTATCTTTTAACCAGTTACCAATACATGAGAGCACCTTCCCTCTTATCCCGTGGCAGCTTACTTTGCATAAGAGCCTTTGGTGAGGGACCTTGTCAAAGGCTTTCTGAAAATCTAAGTACTATATCCACTGGATCCCCTTGGTCCACATGCTTGTTGACCCCCTCAAAGAATTCTAGTAGTCTCTTCCTCAACGAATTATGTTCATCTATATGTCTGACAAACCACTGATAACGTATTTTCTCTAAGGGAGGAGGAACCAGCTGCACTGCTCTCTTTACAGTAACTGCTGGTTGATTTACAAAGCCATCCTAGAAAAATTTCAGAGTAAAAGATTCTTGGCAAAAAATCCTAGCAGTAATACTGCAAGTAAAAAACTATTACCAATAACCTGCCTCGTGATTGTCAAGCACTATTAGCTTTTCCAAGATATTTTCCTAAGATTGATGTCATGCTAACTGGCCTAAAATTACTGGGGTCATCTCATTTACACACCCTTTTAAATATTGGCATAACATGAACTTTTTTCCCAATCCTCTGGAACTTCCCCAGTGTTCCAAGATTTGTTAAATCAAAATTAATAGATCAGAGAGCTACTCTTGGTGTAAGTTATCCAGTCCTGCTGATTTAAAAAAGATTAATAGTCGTTGTTTAACATCCTCCCTAGTTATTGAGGGAATAGGAAGTTTTGAATTATCACTATAAGATATGAATACATCATCCTGCTTCTTTTCAAGATTACTACTATTAGCCAATCATGGTTTTAAGCATACTCTTATATTGCACACCATTACATAATTTAAATTAATGTTACATCATTAGGATTTGATTATTGGTGTAAACACACTAGATGACATTTGCCTTGCATTAGTCTTTCAGATCTAGTAAACCTAAATGTTATTTTTAAGAGTAGATAAAATTCAAAGACAAATGTGATTTAAATTATGGTATCACTTTAAAGCATGATTAATCACTGGCAATATAATACAAAGAAAATAGCATACAAAAAATTAGGAATTTTTGGTCATCATCTTTGGTCTGAAATATTTAAATTTAATTACCTACTGGTAACATTTCCTCTGCCTGAATATAACTTCCCAGTTTTTTAATTTGCTAACTGCACTTTGTAATCTGGGATTCTACTACAGCATGACACAAGCCTGTAAATAAAACAATATGAAACCCTACACAATTTATATGACCAAAGTATTACGAGAAAGGATATAAATTGAAGAACAGCACTGTATAACTTAATTCGGTGCAATGCATTTGAGGAAGTGTTCAGTTCCCCTTAAAAAGGCTCCGACTATCCTGCCTTGGTCAGTTAGACCTTTTGGCATATATTTAACTTTTTAACAGTAACGAAAAGACTTTGCATTGTTGTGGGAAAAGGTGTCTCGCTTTTTAACATGTATGCCTATCATGTTTTGTACACTGAACCTGAATTCTGCAACAAGTGTCTCACCCCAGCTCCCACATTTCATCAACACTAAATTCTACCGCATTGTAACATTTTGGTGTAATGATAAGATACAGAGGAACATAGCCTCTTGAATAGTTTTGTAAGAATGACTGCAATTTCAGTTTGTCCAAGATCATCTTAACAAGACAACTGCACTCGGATGGCACAAAGAGGAGAAAAGGATTGGGCTGGATGGTTTGGAATCTGGAATGGGGAGAGGTCAGAAGATAGACAGGGCTTCTTTTTAAAAAGGCAACTGGAAAATAGGAAAGGCATTTAGGACATTAAACTTTGGAGAGTAATAAAAACCATGAACCTAACGCATTTATTGAATCTATATTGAAAAAGCCATGCATTTACAAAGCAATAGCTTCACTTCTACAGAGAGTTTCCTGCCTCTGAACAGGAACAATTGGAATGACTGAAGGATCAGGGACCTACAGTGAGATTGGTGGCCACCTGTCAGATAGCTGAGGGATTTGACCACATCACTGGCAATGGTGGCAACCACACAATAGAAAAATAGCTTATTTATACATGCAAGTTATTGATTTATTGTAAAGAAAAAATATAGATAGAAATATGAACAAGCTTACAGCACAAGCTAGGTTTTTCTTTGGGACACTAACTTCAAAACACTATCTTAAACTATTGTCAGTTTGCAAATTACAAGACAAAAAACAAGCTACACACATACCTGAACAGTCTTTTTAATTCTATGTGAAGGACCTGGATAGTCTGGGGAATACAAGTCTGTTAAGAATAATGAGTTGATTAATGTTGATTTTCCCAATCCAGATTCACCTAGAAGAAAGGGGAAAGTATTAGTCCATACAATTAGAATCACCACACATAGTACGCACTTTTTATAATCTCACATTTTAAAATTTGGTATGTAAAAACAAACAAACCTTTCCTAGCTTCAATCATATGCTCAGAGGAAACAGACAACAGTTATTTTACATTGCAAAATGAGACTTTCACTGCTAAGTTTACAAGCATCTACTTTTCACATTGAATCCCATAACAGTCATAAGTGCTGAATGCACTTTGCTATTTTTCCTCCCCCCTCTCTGCCCCCGTCATAAAATACACACACAAGACATTGCTATGTGAAGTTCTAAACAGGCTACTTATTTGGAACTGGAAGTATAGTGTACCAGTGGAACTACCTTATTTAAAATTTTATGCAATGGTTTTATTATAACAAAAGATTGTTACTTTGGTGTAGCTCTTGTGGTTCTAAGTAATTAGAATGGAGTTCCAAATGTACATGGTTTGCCTGGGAATTATTTTTGCAATTTGCTCGTGACAATAAAGCAGGCACTGCTAACCTATTTGTAGAACTAATTACCAATTCAAATGAAGGTTACAAACCCCATAAAAATTCTGCCTATTTACAGATCCACAGAAGCAGGGTATGAGGTACATCAACCACTAAAACAGTTTATAAATTAAGTCCTTGTCTTTACAACAGCAAAAAATTTAAAACCAACCACTTAAGAACTATTACAACATTCTTTCACTGATATGTGAACAGGAAAAAAAAAAAAAGAGTGTGTCAGTAAGGTTTGCGGCTTGCTTCAAGTCTTGGTACACTGTGCTACTCAAGGGGGGACTGAAGCAAAGGCGATGACAGAGAAATTTCCTCCTAAGCCAATGAAGACTGGATTGAAACCACTGATGACATACTTTCTCTAAGGGAGGAGTAACCAGCTGCACTGCTCTCTTTACAGTAACTGCTGGTTGATTTACAAAGCCATCCTAGAAAAATTTCAGAGTAAAAGATTCTTGGCAAAAAATCCTAGAAGTAATTCTGCAAGTAAATGAATATGAAAATTATCAAAACAAAAGCTCACGTTATTGCTTATTACTATTATGAACCGCAGCAAAGAGCTTGTCTTCACAGCAAGTTAGGCTAGGGTGAGTAGAGTAGCCAGAACTCCAGGGCCAGATGATGACATTCTGAGGCCTTAAGCTATGTCAAGTGTAAGAGGCCCCATACTATAAAAAAATTAATTATTTTCACAAAAAGGACATTGAATATATGAACACAAAAGCTTTATATTTGCATATATACAAAGACAAAGTTGTAATAGAATAGAATAATAATCTAACTAAAATACGTCTTGCAATATGCCTGTTTGCATTATAAAATAGTTTCAAATTAACATTTTCATCTATGGTTTCTTAATTAGTAGATATGAAAACTTTATCTACACCACCACAAAAGCAGTTACAGTTACACAGATCAGCTTACTTAAGGAAGCAGTACAACCTGCAGTATGTCTCTTTGCACATCACATTAATTTTAACACTGAAATTTAAAACATTTTCTTTCATGATTTTTGATGATATCCTCAAATGATAAGCTACGGAGTTGTCACTTTCGATGCACGGAATGCTCAGGGCAGATAGCTTTTCTTGCAGAATTTTCTAGGCAGACATCTCTCTTTGCATTTGCTTCTCTATCCTGTCTCCCCCAGGACCACTAATTAATCTCGGGTAAACATCTCGGACACACAGTGACAACAAGCTATATGCGCGAAAGAGAAAGAATTTACCAGAAAAAAGACTGGTAATCTCTAGACAGGCATTGAGAAAGTGAGAAAAACTAGCCTATATTAAAGCAAATATAATGACTCTTATAGGCTTTAATAGGCTATAAATCATGTGTGCACAGTTTGAAGTAACTTGCTCACCAAGTACTCAGAATATTTTGATATATATGTATATCGTCCTTCCCTTCTCTCAAAACCCTCTATTTCTTTTCGTCAGCACTCTCCGATACTTACTGTGAAGGTTCCCGAAACTGATGGAGGGAAGCCAACACAAATTTATCCTCGTCAAGATCCACTTGACTCAAGCCCATATGATGATCACCTGCAAACTCAATCATGTGAAGCCTGGATAGCGCATGAAGCAGAAAGCGGCATGCACACTAAAATACACAACTGTACATATGTACAGATCAAAAGAAAGAACCCACTAACACTTAAGAAAACGAAGAAAATCAGGAGCGAAGGCACTATACGACTTAGCATGCCGGACCATAAACAAAAGATGGCTGCCTTCTGGCTATTACTAGCCAAGGGGGATGCTATACATGACTTCACTCCTAGGACGAGTCCCATACGAGTATGAGCTTGGCAGGATTGCTTCATGACACTGCTGTCTCCGACCTCACATTTTCCCCAATGTTAGCAGTGAGATTTATTTATTTAAATAAGTTATGAAGGCACGGTCAGAATTTTACCAGTAGCAACTGGCCAACAAAACGCTGCCTTAGAAGACTGATAGCAGACTTACTTGTAGAAATACTAATTTTTCAACTGCAATTATCTTTTTTCCCCTCAGCCCTGGCCTCCTGCCTATCAATAATGAACAATTAGTGAAGGGTACGGATAGGGTAAGGGTATTTGTGTAGCCAGATGTGTATATTTTTGTCAGATTTGAACAAAAATGTCTCTATTTAGAGAGAATCTTCTTTTTCCCATATTTCCTTTATTTTTATCAACCAATTTTGATAAAATTTGAAATGGAGTCAGTTTTTTCTTTTTTAGAGGCCCCTCATATTGCGAGGCCCTAAGCTGTAGTTTAGTTATCTTATGCCTTAATCCGGCCCTGCAGAGCTGACTATCTTAAAATAACTTGAGTGAGCACTTGCCTTCACAGAACAGCAATATGCCCTACGGGGTGTGATTTCTAAAGCACACCTACATGTTGTGCATTAGTTGATCCGTATAAACCAGGGGTAGCCAACAGGCAGACCGTGGGCCAAATCCAGACTGCCAATTTTGAATGGACCCTGACTTTTTTTATTTAATCATCATTGTTTGTTTGTAATTTTCTCAGGACTCTAGACCTTGACAACAAATAACTGATTATCCCTGGTATGGACCCTCCCTACAGGTGTGCACTACAGGTTCCCTAGCGTGCATTAAAGTACTACTGTTTGAAATAGCACTGAGTTAGAGTACACCAGGGAACTGTTAGTGTGCACCAGCAGGATCTATACAGACCAATTAATGTCCAACACTTTAGTGCCCTTTAGAAATCACAACCCGTATTGGTCACATTATCCCACCATGTAGACAAACCACACAAATTACAGATCGGCCACACTGTACCTACAGTCCTGCTACCCAGTGACTGGATTAGCACTGAGGAGCTGTAACTTGAGCTTCAACCCACAGCCCCTGACAGATCAACTAGCTCAAGCTTTATTAAAGCACCACTTAATTTGAGCTATAGATCTGTGTGTGGAGACAGGAGTTGGGTTAGGGGCAACACAAGTTCTACTTAGAGCTAACACTGCAGTGAAGTTCGTAAACTATCCATAACAGTTGAAGTCTGGCAGGCAAAGCAAGTCTTAATGATAGGCTAAAGCACTGAAGATAGCGATGAGACGGGTTTTTTTGTGTTTTTTTGGGAGGTGGTCGTTTGTTGCACATGCAGCACTGTTCTGGTAACTACTGTGCTTGCAAATAACTATTTTCTACTAGACACATACTTGTACCCTTCCGCTTACAAGGTTTTTAGTACACGGATAAGTTGCTCAAATTCTTCCTTACTCATTTTGCAACAAACAGGTGGGCTCTGATCGCCAAATCTGAAGCTGTGATCAAAATTTGAGCTGAAGTCAGAATGTTACTCATTGTGTAAGATACAACCATGTATACAAGGAAAGTTGAGGAGTTCTGTTCTACCTTTTGGCTTCTCTCTACATAAGAACGCCGCCTCATTTTCTGCTGTATAACAACTACTTTGAATTTACACCTCTAGTTCACTGGAAGAATCGCAAAATGCTTTGTTCTTTAACAAACATCAGAGATTGCATGGGCTGCAGAAAGATGTTGGTATGTTATATTCTGGGATCTCTTCAGAGTCAATTATATATATATTTTTTAAGGTTAGTCAAAATGTACTGCTGTTCTAAATGCCTCAACAGCTTTTTTTAAATGGGAACATTCAACACAGAAATCTTTGCTAAACTATTTGCCTTGGCTTGCCAGGTCAACATTGAGACTGAACATGTGGAAATAAGATTCTGAAGTTTTAAGGGATCTGATGGGATGGGATACCACAAGCTCATCCTATATAAGGTAACGTTCTCTGAACTTCCGCTCCTCAGTTACTAAAGCTTTAGGCCCCTGCAGGTCTGGTCTTTTCATTAGTGTAGCAGGGCTGAGGAAAAGGTTTCTTGAGTTGAAGCTGCTAGAAAAATAAGTAGGTTGACATCATTTGTGCACCACCCAGTTTTTTTATATACCTTTGTTCTTCACTAGATGGTAGACTTGGGTAGAGAGAGAAGCCAGGGAAAGGCATGAATGAGAGTTAGCTAGCCCTGGCCACAAAGCAGAATGGATCAGGAGAAAAAAAAAATCCTGGGATAAATCAGGAAGAGATTACAAGAATACATGACAAAATAAGACCATTAACATCTGACAACTTTGTCACAGGCTTGGAATCACTGACAAATTTATTTCTGACTGCTTACTCCCTTGTACCACCCCTTTCATTTACAGATTCTGATTACATCATCAGTCCCTCTCTGGGATGAGAAAAAGTACAGCAGACCACCCTGCTTCCCCAGCAATTAAAGAGAATCAATACACGAGTTAGAAGCATGTTTAGTCTGCAAGGCTACCAACTAGCCCACCCATAATGTATATTCTCCTGCTCACCACTCAACACCTTTTGTCTTCTTCAATACTGCTCATTGAGAAGTCCCTCCATGAAAGGGAAGCAAAGTTCGTTTGTTCTTTTTTTAAATAGAAAAAGGATCCAAGAACATGAAAGTGTAGTAAAAAGTGAAACTACGATGATGTCAGGAAAGAGGTTATACAGGTAAGATAAAAAATTCTGGGTGAAATTTTACATTCTGGAAGGGGTTTTTCCCCATGGCTAGCTGATGCTCTGCTGCATTAGTGGCTAGAAACAAGGCAATTTTCTTTTTATGACTTAAATCTTGAATATTCTAGATTACACTAAAAATGCTGGCTGGGATTTTCAAATGCATAAAGGGCTGGTCTACATTAACGCTGTAAATCAATCTCCATTATGTTAGTTCTGTTATGTAAGTTACGTAACTGAAGTTGAGGTACCTTAGGGTACGTCTTCACTACCCGCCGAAATCGGCGGGTAGCCATCGAACTATCGGGGATCGAATTATCGCGTCTTGTCTGGACGCGATAAATCGATCCCCGAACGCGCTAGTTCGAACTCTGGTACTCCTGCAGGGCGAGCGGAGTACCGGAGTTCGAAGTAGGAGCCGCGAACGTCGATGGCGCGCCGCGCGGACGCGAGGTAAGCGCGCCAAATTCGAACTAAGGTACTTCGACTTCAGCTACGCTATTCGCGTAGCTGAAGTCGAAGTACCTTAGTTCGATCCCGCCCCTAGTGTGGACCAGGCCTTAGACTGACTTACAGCAGTGTCTACACTGCACTGTGTCGACGGGAGATGCTTTCACATCGACTTAGCGAGTCTTCTCCAGACCCACTAAATCTACACTGCTACATCTATCGCAGCGGTGCCAATTTAGCCAGTAGTTTAGACATGGCCTTAGTGTTGCACTAACTATTCCTCTAGTTTAAATCAGTGGTAAAACTCCCATTGCCTTCAATGGGATCAGTTAGTTCAGCTCTGAGCACTACTGAGAATTCCAGCCGTTCTTTTCCTACTTTACCAAATAGTTTCAGTACACCTTGAAATTTTATTCAGTATTGCAGCCTTTCATGAAAGCCAATCTCAGTCCAATTTCTAGTAAAACACAGAACAGAATATTTGTTATAGCCACTCTCTGTTTACTACTGGTGCTATTGATTTTTTTTTTTTAAATGACTGACGACGTAAACTCAACGTCACACTTCAGAAAGATTCAGTTTTGCATACAGAAGGGAGTACTAAAGTTTAACAAAATAGGAGTCACTACTGAGATTTCTGAAATTGTGTTCTAAGACTTTTCAATGGGCTACACACACCTCAATCACCTCAGTTATAGTAAACCAGGGGTTCTCAAACTGGGGGTTGGGAGCCCTCAGGGGATCACGAGANGGTGTGGGGGGGGGGGGGGGGGGGGGGGGGGTGTCGCACGCAGAGGCTTGCTATGTGAAAGGGGTCACCAGTACAAATGTTTGAGAAGTACTGTAGTAAACCAAGAGAATTTAGGTCGCTATAACTTAATCCTCCTTGGGGGATTATTTCTGAATGAAAGCATCTTAGGGGAGTGAAGGAGAAGAGAGTTTACATGCTTTAATTTATGCTCACTGACTTTAACTGATTCACCTTACATGGACACTCAAGAAAGTTAGACATGTCCTTAGAAATTTCAAGTGGAGAATACACCACATCCACTGGTAAGTAGTTCCAATGACTACGCTGTTGTGTGTGTATATAAATTCATATTTAAATGTCAGCTTCAACTTCCAACCTTTGAATTTTTGTTTTGCCTTTGTCTGCTATATTACAGATCTCTCCTACTATATCTTCTCCTCGGGTAGGTCCCTATAGACTAGTCAAGTAATTTTTAAAATTTCCCTTCAATAAGTTAAACTAATTTCACAGTAAGTCTCATTGTGAAGTCATTTTTATGACTCTTCTCTGAATCCCCTCCCTCCCTCCCTCCCCCCCCCCAATTTTTCAACATTCTGATGGAAGCATGGATACCAGAACTGGACAATACTTCATTAAGTTCCCACCAGTGGTGTAGTATACAGCAGTAATAGAACCTCCAGACCCATATCTTAGTTTATACATCACATTAGGCCTTTTGGCTACAGCATCACACAGGGAACATACGTTTAGTTGGCTATTCCCCATCACTCCTAAGCCCTTCATATGAGTCACTGCTTTCTAAAGTTTCCCCGTCCTGTAAGCATGGCCTACATTCTTTATGCTCTAATACAAGACCTTTCATTTGACCATATTAAAACACATTTGATTGCATCCACCTTATAAAGTGAACCAGATCACTATGTGACGTATCATTAACCCCACTCCAATGTGTCTTCTGCAAACTATTAGCAAATACACATTTTTTAACCAGATATTAGTATTAAAATAGTGTTGGGTCAAAGAACTGAATCCTGCAAATCCCACTAGAAATTAATTTAATGATTCCCCACTAACAGTTATGTTTTGAGATCTATCAGGTAACCAGTTTAATTCATTGACTATATGCTACACTGATTTTGTATGACATTACCTGCTGCACAGTTGGGAATCTGGTCTTAAAATTCTAATATATGAATGACATTAAAATTACTTTTCCAGTGCCAAATAGTACTGGAAGATTGGCTAGGAGCTACTCATCCCCATGAAAAGGGTGTTGTGTTTTGTTTTTGCAAGCACTGGCGTCTAAGCTTCTATAATCAAAATATAAAATAAATTAGGATTTGATTTTTTTTTTAAAAAGGTATAAATTAGTCCCACTAAAAATAGTAACTAATTTGAACCACACTGTCCAATCTAGAATGATATGAAATACAGGTACACAAACATTTAAATTCCTCCTGCTCATTGCAGTATTTAACATTTAACTTATTAGCTTTTATTTCACAGTGGCCAACATTTTGTAATACTAACCCACTGGAGATAAAAGTTGATTATGAATGCTACAGAACAAAGTTATACTCATTTTCCACAATATGTGCAATTTTATCAAAGCACACCACCACATTTTGAGCAGAGAACTGTATTTAGACCTATTTGAATTTTAGTTAGATTTTTTTTTCGTAAAATGCTTTAAAATTATAGGAATGGTGGGCACAGCTCACTTTCATAAATCTCTTTTCTCAATCCTGTAAAGCAGATAATTTTGCTTAGTGCATTTCATAGTTTCGGTATGGTGTGTATTTGGTGCTATTACAAAGCAATAAAAATCCACGAATATGCTTTCCGCTAATGCTTATTTAACATCAGATGTATGTATTCTGTTTTTGGCAGGTGTCACTATATTTTCTCAGGGTTTTTTTGGGATGATTTTTCCATTAGACAATGTTTTTACATGAGAGATTCCCCATCAATATAAAACTGGTACTTATAAGCCACAGGAAAAAAAAATTATATCAGCCTGTCAGACAGTATAAAAAATAATGTATTTCATGTCTTTTCATCCTTACACAACTCACCGTACATGTATGCACGCAGTGCCTGCGGCTGTATGGAAATGCCTGATGTCCTGAATAATGGCTCTGACGCAGCTGCAGCACACATCAGATAGTTTTGCACAGGAATGAAGCTGCATGCATAGGTAAAAGTTCAGTAGGAGATGCTATATTAATTTTTTGGTGTAGGTTCCAAAGTAGATGAGAAGCAGAAGAGACTGAAAAGGTACTGAAAGATAGGATAGAACAAGCCACCTCACAAAGGTGGTAAATGATGCTACGGTAAGTAAACCAAGCCACTATAGGGGACGTCAGGATAAGACTGCAAGACCCTTTTCATTCCAAGACTTTATTCTGGAACCTCTCCACCGAGATTCATTCATGTTCACAAATACATTTTAAAAGATACACTAATACATACGTTGATGTCACTGTACTGGTATATTTGAGTAAGATAATTTGGACTTAAATAATGTGGCTACAAACGACAAAGGATCAGGCAGTGCCACATTTTAGAGTTTCTCCCATAAATATAGGTCTATAGTTCCATACAGAACACATGGCCTTGTAAAAAGTCTTGCAGCATTTTAGATTAACATTCTATAAAAATATATTAAAAAGGCAAGAACAATCTAAACCTCCATTTAGTGATCTTTGTTCTTAAATTAACAGTTTCAGAGAAATCACATCGGCTGGAGCCAGGATTCCATGAACAACTTTCTGGTATAACACAACAGCAGGGAAGCCTACGGCAGATGAACTTTGCTTTTGCCTCTGGGTAGTCACATTGCCAACATCAAGGTTCTGACATTCAGTGCACACTGAACAGTTCTATCAACCTCTTCAAGAGCACAAAGCAAGGCTGCTGTTAGACACTTGGAAGTCACTGTAACCATAAATACCATTTAAATAATTCAGAGAATATGAAGCGGTGAGGGTTGGTTAGCGAAATCTCTTTTAGCAGCCATTAGAACAGCGTTTTAAAAACAGATATTGCTCTCTCCATATTAAAGACAAACAGTACTTTCATTCCACAGACCTATTTTGACATATACCTTTGCCAAACTAACCAATCTGTCTGAAGTTTTGCAGATGTAATCTTATGCTGGAATAGAATATTTTATTTAACAGCTGAGGCAAGCCAGACAAGGCTTTTGCATACAGAAACTTCAGTCTTCCAAAGAAGAGGGAAACTGAAGTCTTAGGTGATTTCTCTTTACTTTACTCTACTCTTGCTCAAGTGCCATGTTTCAAAGACACATGTACACTATTTGTCTAGTGCACAAAAAAGGTGTCAATGCTAACCTGTAAGCAAGTAAAAACTAAAAGAAACCCAAAACTTACCTATCAAGTATCTTAGGTTTTAAACGGGATATGGGATAATGCAGAATGCTAGGGTAGTGATTATCTATATGGAAAAATCCCATAGTAAGCATTGTCCCTACGATCCTATTCCTAGCTTTTCACCAGCAGTAATGCTGAGAGAATAAATTCAATAAAAGCTTATTTATGGGAGCTGGAAAAGAGAAGGGAATGGGCTAAATGGAAAAAGAGGAAATCAAGACAAAAAAGGGTAAAAATACAGAAGGACGGGCCCTTCCCAGAGGCTTAAGAGCTCATCTGATTTCGGACAACTGCTGCCTGAGCTGAAGGAATTGGGAAACTAAAAAGAGTAAGCAGCAGAGTTCAAACTTCCTTTTCCCTGTGCAAATGGTAGTATTGACTGCAGACACTAATTAGACACTAAATTAGACAGAACAAAAGTGACAAGAGATGTGGTCATGAAGTCTTCCTTAATTCTAGGGCACCCTTCCTATGTTTCCTGGTTACAGGGATGTAAAAATATAAAACACACACTAGAATTTACAACAACTTTACACAGTCTTTCCTGTACAGTCGTTCCTAAAGAATGCAGAAAGATTCAAGATGGCTGTATTTGAATTTACAATTTGTAAATTAAATGAAATGATAAGTCACAGATGAAGGTCCGTATTGTCCACTAAACACTACTGCTGTGAAAATCTGAAGAAATACAGTGCTCCATGAATACTATATCCTTGAGGTTATTCGTGAAAAACTGATAAAGATACAGGATTGACTCTGCCGATATGTATGGCTCATGTATTACTCCGCATTGTGCTTTTAGAAAAGCTGTTCTATGGAGATTCAAATGAGATGAGAAGATCATCACTAACAGTTGCATGCTGAATATACTACTCCTGGAGGAATTCTGCGCCACTGCGCATAATTTATGTCCCCTGCAGATTTCGTTGCTCTGACAGGGAAGCAAAGGGAAGCCACAAGAGCGATCATACGACCCTCCCCAGCAGTATGTTTCGGGTGCCCAAGGCAGCCAGCAGAGAGAGAAATCACTGTGGGGCAGGAAGCGGGACTGGGAAAGACTCGGCTGGTGGCTCCTACCCTGTACCGGGCTCAGCTACTAGTCCCAGCTATGCTGGGGCGGACGGGACTTCCTCTTCCCCTGTACAGCATCCAGGGCTGGGTCAGACCAACCCCCAGAATTCTCCCCTGGCTGCAGGAAGCTCTGCCAACTCCCCACCCCCCGCTTCCTGCACCCATCACTCCTCAGTTGCAGGGGGAGTGATACCTGTGCAGGGAGCTGTTCCCCCACTTGCCCAACCCCCATGCATCCAGACCCCCTCACAGAACCTCACCCCCTGCCGCACTCAGAACCTCCCTGATGAGCCCCACTCCACTTGAACCTGGACCACTCCGACGAGCCACCCGCATTCCCCTCACCGAGCCCCAACCAGCTGCACCTGGATCCCCACCCTACTGACCCCCCCCCGCCGAGCTCTATCCCCCACACACCCAGACCTCCCCCCCCCGCTGAGCCCTAACCACCTTCACCTAGACCTGCCTGCAGAGTCCAATTACCATTGCACCCAGAATCCCCCCAAAAGCCCCTGTGCATCCAGATCCCCCTGAGCTGCCCACACCCAGATTTTCCCACACAGAACCCTCTCAGTGCACACCTGGATCCCCACACATTAAGCCCCTCCACACTTGGCTCCTGCCTTGCTGAGCCTGCCTGCCTACATAGATGGGTAGGGCCCTGGAGTCTTTCTGGGGCAGGCCAGGTCCTTGCACTGTGTCAGGGTTGAATGCAGCCTCACTGCTGAGTCTGTGTCCCGGGAGGGAACTGCACAGTGATCTCCCACCTCTGTGCAGCCAATGGCCTGTGCTCCCCAATGCCATGCTGCAGCCTCCACATTTGACAAATAAAATGTGCAGAATTTTAAAATATCGTGTGCAGAATTTTAATTTTATTTTGGCGCAGAATGCCCTCAGGAGTAATACACCAGTGGTTACACCTAAAAGGTAAGAATTGGCCAAAATATTGCTCAGAACTTTAGCAGTGAGGATAAAGGTGGGGATATTAAAGAAGCAGCAGCAGTAAAACCTAGACTTTGTACACATGGGAAAGTTAGACAGTCTCTCGCTATAATTATACAGATATAACAGAATGTGTCCAGGCTGCTTTGTCTACTTTCCTTGTGAATCACAGCATTCACACAACACTGGACTTTTTCAAAATAAGTGCATAGCATTCTGGGCAAGTATCCCAAGATGCAATATTCTGGTGCTAGGCTCAATGCATGAGTTGTTTATTATGGTGGATTGTGGGATACCTACAGGAAGCTACTGGAATTCTGGGACTTGGGGGTCAAAATCCCATGGATTCCTTCCATGATATCCCATATTATTTTATATATACACATATAAAATACATACATATACACACACACACAGTATGTATGTGTGTATGTATTTTAGCCAGCACCATTTTCAAGGGAGTGCTGCCAATCCAAGGTGACCAGCAGCGATTGCAGAACTTCAGGATGTGGAAGGCCACTTTCCTGGAAAGCTGCAGAGCTCACCCCGGAGCTTCAGCACGGACCATCATGAGACACCCCCTCAAAGAAGCATGTGGATGCTGCCATCTGGTAGCTCGCCACCTTGCATGGCTACCATCAGTAACTGTTTAGTTTGGTGTTGGTAGATCAACTCTTGGGGCTATTACCCCAGGTCCTCAAACTCAGTTAGGGTATGTCTACACTACGAAATTAGGTCGATTTTATAGAAGTTGATTTTTAGAAATCGATTTTATGCAGTCAATTGCATATGTTCACACTAAGCGCATTAAGTCAGCAGAGTGCATCCTCACTACTGTAGCTAGCATCGACTTACGGAGCAGTGCACTGTGGGTAGCTATCCCACAGTTCTCGCAGTCTCCGCCGCCCATTGGAATTCTGGGTTAAGCTCCCAATGCCTGATGGGGCAAAAACATTGTCGCGGGTGGTTTTGGGTACATGTCGTCAGTCACCCCTCCCTCTGTGAAAGCAACGGCAGACAATCGTTTCGTGCCTTTTTTGCTGGGTTACCCATGCAGACGCCATACCACGGCAAGCAGAGAGGCTTTGAAAACCAGTTTCATGACTGGCCAGGCTTCGGTGTGACAGTTGTGTGTGTTTCTCCTTGATGCAAACCCGCCCCTTTTGTTGATTTTAATTCCCTGTAAGCCAACCACCCTCCCCCCCTTCGAAATAAAGTAACTATTGTTTTGAAACATGCATTCTTTCTTTATGAATTAAAAAAAAAAGATAATGGACAAGGTAGCCCAGGTGGGGTGGGGGAGGAGGGAAGGACAAGGCCACATTGCTTATTGTAGCCACACTAAAAATCAAACTGTTTGAATGACAGCCTTCTGTTGCTTGGGCCATCCTCTGGAGTGGAGTGGCTGGGTGCCCGGAGCCTCCCTCTCCCTCCGCGTTCTTGGGCGTCTGGGTGAGGAGGATATGGAACATGGGGAGGAGGGTAGGCGGTTATACAGCGGATGCAGCGGGTGTCTGTGCTCTTGTTGGCTTTCCTGAAGCTACAACAGCCGCTTCATCATGTCCGTTTGCTCCATTAGCCTCAGCATTGCTGCCTCCGCTCTTCGCGCTCACTTAATTCTTTCCTGGCCTCTGCCCCTGAATTAAGCTGTGCCCTATCAGTGCGGGAAGACTGCATGAGCTCGGAAAACATATCGCGAGTGCATTTTTTTCGCCTTCTAATCTGCGATAACCTCAGGGACGGAGATGATAGGGGGAGCGTAGAAACATTCTACGCTCTACGATTCTGGGGGGACTGCATGGCCACCCGTGCTGCTGAGTTCACCATGCTGACCAAAGAGGAAATGAAATTCGAAAGTTCCCGTGGCTTTTCCTGTGTACCTGGCTAGTGCATCGGAGTTCAAAGTGCTGTTCAGAGTGGTCACAATGGAGCACTCTGGGATAGCTCCCCGAGGCCAATACTGTCAATTTGTGTCCGCACTACCCCAAATTCGACCCGGCAAAGTAGATTTTAGTGCTACGCCCCTCGCCGGGGAGGAGTACAGAAGTCAATTTTAAGAGCCCTTTAGGTAGACGGAACGGGGTTGGTTGTGTGGACGTATTCATTTTTAAATCGACCTAACGCGGCTAAATTCAACCTAACTCCGTAGTGTAGACCAGGTCTTACTGACTTCTTTGAACACTTGTTTTTCCCAAATTGCATAGGGGTATTTGTTTGTCACCATACCCTGCAGGTCTAAGCTAGCCAAAAGGAACAAGCATTTATCCATTGTCATGCAAGTCCTGGTTAATAAGGTTCACTAAAACTAATGTGCACTGGTTTGGTAAGGTGCACGGTGACAGGATCATTCCATTTTGTGCAACAACAAAAATGGAATTTTTGTTCACAGAAGTAACCATAGACAATAGTGTAGTTCCCGCTGTTATTCTGGAAGGCCCAGGTTACCATCTGCTTCCCTAGCATATTAAACCTTACTTGATGCTTGGATAGAAGATGGGAGCTGTTTAACTATACCTTGTGTAGTTGTAGAATGACTGCGGCAGGTATATTTGCAAAACAAAGAAAAGTGGAGTTGTCTCCCGACAAGACTGGAGGCTTTTCTGAGAGATCTTCCTGGTGCGACTGGCACTTGCTATGTTTTGCAAGACATCAGAACGCAAAGGAAAGAACCTCAGCACTGGGTGGGAACTGGAGGTGGAGAGACTCTGGAGCACTGACAGCCAGAAATAGGGACATTTAATAGAGGCACCATGGGCCAGGAAACCATAGTTAGGAAAGCATTTTGCTTGTACTAAGAGCAAGATATAGGAAAGGAAAATGAATATAATGTAACAAATGAAATGAATTTAAATGAATACAACATAATGCACATGCTTGGTGAGTTGATTTTTTTTTTAGGAATGTGTTAGAGCTGTAACAATGAAATTTTTCAACCATGTGAAGTTGTAAATAACATATTTGACAAGCTAGTGCAAACTTAAAAACTAAGATGGTGAAGAAATACCCAAAGTATAGAATGAACAGGTTCGTGA
This sequence comes from Platysternon megacephalum, assembly GCA_003942145.1. Classification (NCBI taxonomy): domain Eukaryota; kingdom Metazoa; phylum Chordata; order Testudines; family Platysternidae; genus Platysternon; species Platysternon megacephalum. The sequence goes on from QXTE01000076.1 coordinate 1,951,107, forward strand.
AAATGAGGGGCACAAAAACATGCAGGTGGGATTGTAGCTGTTCTTGTCTTGGGGGTGAAATGGCATGGGAACGGTCTGTCCCTTGCAGTTAGGGGAGAGAAAGGGGGTTCCCAGTATCCTATGGTCTCAAGAGGCTGCAGGACAGAGTTAGGTTGGGGTGTTAGACATAAGCACTGCTGTTTCTGCATTACATCGAACATCCTTTCCTACAGGATTGGGCCTTGTTGTGCCAGACACTCCACAGACTTAGACATGAAAACTCATCCCTTCAAAAAAAGAAGTGTGGAGTCCTAGCACTGTCTACTCCAAGAGTTAGGTTGACTTAACTACATTGCTCAGGGGTGTGGATTTTTCACCCCCCTCAGCAACGAAGCTGTATTGACCTAACTTTAGTGTAGGCCTGGTCTAAGACATGCAACAGGGAAAACAGGAACGGACAATTGACAGTGCTCTAAATCGGTGGTTACACACACAGAGTAGCACTACTTATCTTGGTATACAATTATGCTAAAGTTAAATGATCCCATAGAAAATCAATTGGAATACTGTGGAAAAAGGTTTTAGGCAAGATTTAGATTTCAGCAAAATGTTTTCCTCTCAGCTACATTAAATTGACGTTATAAAATACATCAATAAGCCTTTTGACGTCTCTAGAATAACCCTTCCAAAAATATACTCGCCTTAAATCTGAATCCTAATGCTATGTGGCCTCCTTTAAACGTACATTTTAAGTCAACGTAAGCTACCTTTTACATGTGACTCTGAATTGAGAGTTTTATAAGCACCTATAGTATTGACTTTAGTTACACTCTAAGCTTGATTTTCTCTGTTACCTTAGAAAACATTTCTACTGGACAGAAAGAAAAGAAAATGGTTCCTCTATTTGGAACTAAACAAGTTGCATCTAAATTGCTTCATATGTGGTTCAGGTAATTAAATAAGAATGACTTACAGATGTAAAAAAATAAATTCGTCATTTTTTAAAATCCTGCTGAATGACACCTATTAGCCAGAGACAGATTAAGTAGAAGAGGAGTCTTCCACTAGCAAGGTCACGGGGCAACACTCATATTGGGGATAGGCTTCGCATCAAACATTAATCTGCTAGGGAGAGTTGCAGTTTCTACCACAGTGCTACATTAATATCTTGCTTGGGAGTGCTGTGTTTCAAACAGCTGACTATTAGGTGTGATAAATTTGAGACATAACTAGCCACACCCACACTCCCAATTCTTTTAACTACTGGAAGAGAAAAAGGACCTCTTTCCTCTTGCCTTCAGAGTCACCTGATTGCTACAATCTCTTCCCCAGCCTTTATTTTAGAGTGTAACACCCTATCACCACCATTGCCTGCCTCTATGTATAAAAGCTTTCCTAAATAGCATGTAATTAACATGCTTATTGATTGACCAGTCTTGCTAAATGCTCACTATTTAAAAGAGTGCTCTATCAGAAATTGTGAAGAGTAGTCAATTTAAGATTTAAATTCAGTGTCCCTTTAAACCCAATCTTTCCATTACCATTAGCGCTGAAGTTCAGCTCCTGTATGACATTCCTTCTATAGTCCCTGTCAAAATACAGGGCTGACTGCATTTCCAGAAAAATACATGGGGAGAGACACTTTGGAGTTTTTGTTTAAGAAAAAAACATCCAAAAGCTAATCACAAAAAAACAAAGCAATGCTAGTTACAGAGAAGGTGTCTATTTTGCTGCTGCAAGAAGCTTTACCAAAGTAGGGTAACATCGTGCCAAATTTGCCCTCAGTCATACAAATGCTACCATACTGAAGTAAATGAATTTGTACAAGTAAAAACGAGGACACCGTTTGGCTTTTTCTTTAAGTCACTAATGTATTTTGTACTGGTCAGATTTAAAAAACTATGAATTTCACAAACTGCTTATTCTTGTGGGGACCAATTTATTTGTCTTGCATACCATGGGGTTCTGTTCCCATACTGGCCTGTAATGAGTGAACATTTGGAACAGTTGCAGATTCTATTATGGATTTTCCATATTTCCCAGTAGAACTCACTGTGCTGCAATGGCCATCTTTCATGTCATCAACAGGAACAAATAGGGAAGATTAAAAACCCACAACCCACAATAAAGGAAAAAAGCAGAAGTACTACTGGTTTCGCATAAGGAAAAAGCAAACAAAACACCTATATACACTACATGCCTAAAAACTATTGTGTAGCAAGTGTTTCCATACAAAAACTATAATCGCATTACCAATTCATTAAGAGCCAAAAGAGCTGCTGCCTGTTACTGCTGACAGACCTGTGAGAATTCTAATTGACAAGCCAATGAATTATTCACTGAGAAATGCTCAAGGAACTATTTTGATCAAGTTCAATATAACAGTTTATGTCAATTACATGAAACTATGGGATTTTCAGACTAGCTATCTCCCTCAAACTAAATAGTTTAAGTAGTTTATCCTATAGTCATCTCATTTAGTGTTAAGTATCAGAGGGGTAGCCGTGTTAGTCTGGATCTGTAAAAGCAGCAAAGAATCCTGTGGCACCTTATAGACTAACAGACGTTTTGCAGCATGAGCTTTCGTGGGTGAATACCCACTTCTTCGGATGCAAGAAGATCATTTAGTATTGTGACCTCTTCAGAGCTTACAAGACAAGCAGGAAACAGGCCAAGTCAATACTTGGGTGGGACAACTTCAAGAGCTAGAAGAAGTTCGGTAGATGACACTCCTCTGAAGTTGGCACTAAACCAGTGACCATCTTGGCCTTGGGGGCATGGTGATACTGGGAGCCTCAGTCAATTATAAGACTGGTAGAGGTCTTGACTCACTGAAATCATTAATAATTCAAGAGAACTTTTATAAGAGAAAGAATATTAACTGGAAATTGGTCTGGATGAGTTAAGGTAACTGCTCTATCCCTCATAAAATTCCACCTTTGGTTTCAAAAGATTATTGTAGCTAACCATCTTGATTTCCTGTGTAGTGTTGCGCATTACTATTGAAATGGTATTTTACTCCACAGATAGCTAAATGACTGCATGCAGTTAATTACATTGGTAAGGCACTTTGGGATTTTAAGAATTAGAGTCATTCTACAAATGGAAGATTATGAAGTCTGTTTAGCAGAACTCACATTCTTTAACTTTTCAAGGAGTTGAACATTGACAAACATGGTCTTGCGACAAGCTACAGACAACTTCCTTTATGCAAAACAAGACAGAAACAGCAAAACTTTGCTCTTCCAGTACAATTTTCCATTTAAGAAAAAAGTTGACAACTATCTCTAAGATCCCATCTACACTTTAACCGGAACCTTGGCTTGTTTAGAATATTGTTCTTGCTAGCAGGATGCTAACATGGGCTCCATGGTAAGTACAAACAGGTATAAAAAGGCTTCTAACAGTTTTATAATAACTACATGTGACAAGGTGGAAGATTGAGCTCTCAGTTCCTAATGGAAAGGGGGCAGGAGGGAGAGTTGAATCTTTAGAGACATCTTTTATCCTGTTTCAGTTACTTGTGTTCAACAGGTGTTAACTAGAAAAGGCCACATTTTAAAGAGTTAAAAAAATAATTTTTCAGCCCTAATGGGGTCTACTTGCATGATCACTGATGCAATATTCCTACAGTTCTCCAATCATCTGAAGAGTCTTTCAAGGTAGATAGAGTAGAAAGGACCTGAATTTTTAATGTTAATAGGGAGACCTTTAAGTCTCCAATAGATCACAAAGAGGCAAAAATCATGAACAAACTCATCTCATTAGAAAGCTTTAATGCCCCTTTTTGACCAAGGGAGAGTGGATTTCTGCACAACCCTCACCCACCAACTCCCCAAAGTTTGCTCTGTCCATTTTTTCCCCAGCCCACATTAACTGTTTGGGGCTCCTATTCCCTTGTACATGTCTCCTATTGCTTGTCTTTGTATTTCTGCTCTCTTTGACCGGCTGCAGCATCTTTGTTTCAGCAGCAGCGGAGTAGGGCTTCCAAGCCAGTACTTTTCCCTCAGACTGCCTGAATCTGCTCTCACTAGCCAGAGCCAAGGAAAGGGCAGTCGGCAGACTCTCCTCTCAACTAAAAATTATGTTGCTGTACGTCAATGAAGAAGGCAGGCTTTGAAACCTTGGACTCCCACCACAGGGATCAGATCGTATCAGCTAAAAAGTTCTACTTAAATTGAAAAATACATAAGCGTTAAACTGATAACATTCTTAATTCTCAAACAAAAGCACCAAGAAAAATATTTATGCAATAAGAAACTGATTGTATTCCACATACTATTCACAGTATGCACAGCTGGAATTTATACAATACTGAAGAGTGGACATTTTATGACATTGTTTTACCTCCTGATAAGCTCTGAGAAAAAGATGTGCTGGGAATTCTATTCTGAAAGGTGAACCAAAATTATTAGAGAGAGAGTTTCTCTAGCTGAATCAGTTAGACAAGTCACAGCTACATTCTATAAATACAAACATACAGTACTCACATAGGCAGTTTTAAGCTCAGTGTAGAAAATGGAAAAAACTTATTTTCAATAGCTTATTGTAACAACCTAGTCATTGTAAGTAAAATTCCATTTCTTTGTGATGTAGTGTACCTTGTACTTCATTTCTTTGAATATTCAAACTATCAAATATAGCCAGCAAAGTAGTAGAGTTTCTGACTTACTCAGGAGTAGTCAAAGCACATGCTCACAAGGTTTTTATATGTCAAGCCAAGTTTTGTTTACATAAGAGGCCTGGGTCAAATTTTGTATGGTTATGTGGATCACTGGATACAATAAGAGAATACACAAATTTAAACTAAATGCCAGGAATGTATGGGTTTAGAAACTGCCTGATTACTGTAGCAACATACACGGTATTCTTTCCAGTGGTTCTTAGCTTGGATTGAGTTGAGAAGGAGGAGGACGACAACAACATTATGTTCTGCTCTTTCAGAGGATGGATAACTTAATAAGTCTTCCCCGTCTAATTAATATGATAATTTGATATCAACTGAAAGAGTTTGACCATCTTTTATTAATGTCAGGCCAACATCCTTGCAGGTGTGTCAAATTTAAAAACTGACCCAACTGTCTCAACATGCCAGAAGGCAAGTATGAGAAAAGTCTTTAGAATTATTGTGCTCAGATATGCCGTGGAGGAATTATAAATGTATCAGAATATTATGGCTCTGCATAACTGAATTTTGTACTTATTCCTTATGGAATCCTTCTTTGGATGATATGAGTCTCAGAAAACATGTTTGACAAAATTACCAATTGGATGGCAGAATCTACCTATATAGTAAATCTATGACCAAAGTTAGGATGGGACAAGGAGTTGCACTTAAGCCTTCAAGATCATACACTCAATAACCAAAGGTGTAATCCACAGAAGGGAGAAAACCATTAATCTAAAAGTTCTAAAGAAGAATATGTTTATAAAGGCAGAACATCCACCATGCAGGATTTTGCCTATTTTCAAAAGACCAAGCAGGATATAGACAACTGAACAGAAGTCACAAGGGAAACAACTTCTATTTACAAAAACTTCTCCTGCACAAGACTTAACAGATTTGTTTTATGAGAGATGAAGACATCCATCCTCCCCAAGGCAGGATACCCCGACAAGGAGGGAATACTTAGGAGCTAACTACAAATAAAAAGTTGCTTTGCCTTTTAGATATTCTATTTTCCACTCCAATGTTTATGTTTCTGCCTTTTAACATCAGCAGATCCTCACTTTCCAAAGACAAATTAAGAACCATAACCAAATTTTTTAAGAAATGAGCAATTGCATACATTAGGAACAAAGTTTTTAATATATACATTAACATACATGTTGCCTTACACCATTTAGTGAAAATATTTAAGAAAGTTACTAGACAATGTTTACAAGTACACGACAAATTTCCGAGTCTCCTTCAATATGAACTAGACAGCTAGCTCCTGGGAGTTTAAGTAGCAATGCCAACATGAAATACAATCTGATAATATTTATTAAGACAGCAATATCAGAGGTGCAGCCAGAAACAATAGAAATAAGATCTCTCCCTATACCTCTTATTAGGTATGAAACAGCGTGAGATGTACATGCACTTGAAAGTTAAGTTGACAAATTCATCTCCCCTCCCCTGAACACAGTAGTTAAGCTGACTGAACTCCCAGGGCAGATGCGGCTATGTTAACGGAAGAATTTTTCTGTCAACCTAGCTATCACTGTTTGGGGAAATGGATTACTAATATTGATGGAAACCCCCCCTTCCATTGCTGCAGAAATCATAAGTATTGCCACAGTTAAAGGTCCATCAAACAAAACATCTGAATTAGAAGGAATATGTCTGAAGTTTCAGTTTAAGAAAGGTAAATGAGTGTATAAAAAAAGTAAAAACGTATGGTAAGTCTGCACTTAAAACTCTCCAGCTGTGCTGCTGCAGTATTTCAGTGTAAACACTCACTACAGAGATGGGAGAGGTTCTCCTATTGCTGTACTTAATCCATCTCAGTGATGCAGTACCTAGTACTGTCTACACTGGGCATTAGGTCAGCATAGCTGTGTGTCTCAGGATTATGGATTTTTCACATTCTGAAAGATGTACAGGTCTGTCTCATCTTACGCTAGGGTTACGTTCTGCGGTCAGTGCGTAAAGCAAAAACCGCGTATAGTCAAAATTCCATTGAGTGTAATGGCAGGCGGAATCGCCCGCACTACAGAAACAGTATATAAATTGTTATTTTTCTCTTTTTTTGTTTTTGTTTTTGCGACCGCATAAAGCTGAATTCGCGCATGTTAAATGCGCGTAAGATGAGACAGACCTGTAGCTATGCTGATGTAAATTTTCAGTATACACCAGACCTTATTTTATTATAGGTAGAATTAGTGAAGTGTTCAGTGTAATATGTGAGTTTACTGGGAAATTGATTTTATATAGCAGGTATGCCATAAATAAATACTGCGCATGAAAGAAGGCTAGCATTATTCCCAAAACATTCTAGAAACTTTAAAAATTGCAGGAGAGGAAAAAAAGAATGAAAAACAGCATTAATTCTAGTGTGCCAACTTAAATTTAGTGTTGGCATCACTGTATGCAGTATTTCCACCTGTCTGTTTGAGTTACGATTTCATAACTTTCCTTTTCTGTGATATTGGGAGGTCTCAAGCTCATGACTGGGGAGTGCTAAGAGCTCAAACTTTTACAATCACATGCCAATTAGAGGATCTTTACAGTAATTTCAGTTTACTGAGTTGAGAGCTCTGCAGAATTTCTTTTAAAAAAAAATCTCCTTTCTAGAAACAGCAGGAAGTGGCCCAATTTTATAGTATAACTGCAGAAATTCCGGTTGCCTATAGCTACCAACCAAATCAACAGATAGCCTTATTCTTCTGGAAATAAAAGGTATTTTACACACACAAATAGAGGCTGCTATCTTAACTTCTCATATTTGCGTATTTGTTATGGTACCTTCACAGAACTGAAGTTCTATAGCTAAGGATATGTATTATAATATCCTAGTTTCTAAGTATAATGAGATCTGCGAGTTAAAGTATTTAATCATTCAGGGGAAAACAAAGTTCTAAAAAGATAAATGAAATTTTATGCACAATACTAAAGAGGAACTTCACATTCACTAAACTTGTTCTGTAGATTCCCTTCCAAAAGAACAAGACTAACAGTAGAGGATAACTCGGAAAGAGACTGAGGAAGGGGTAGAAGGAAAGGAAATGATTCTGCACTTGCCCGAGACACTGGTGCATCTATTGTTTTGGTTCAGTGAGTTAGTTTATAAAGATTTCAAGGCTGGAAAATTTTATCCAGTTCTTACTAGCCTAAGGATTAACTCCAGCTAGCAAGGAATAAAAACACCAGTGCTATCAGAGCTGTTACACCTCCTTTTTACCCCACCCCCAAGCCATGACCCCTTGCTGTACTACCTCATTTCTTTAAATTGCAACTATTTATTGCATATCAGCTTTTTATTTAACACTTTTTAAAATGCTACTTCATAAGGCTGGTCAAATTACAGAAAAGTACTGGTTGAATATATTTGACAAATTCTGCTATTAATGTAATATATTTGCTGATTGCTTTGTGGTGTTCAACCAATATTAGTCTTGAGTAAAATTTATAAAAATCTGTAAAATATATTTGTGATGTATTTGACCAAGCTACTTTATTCTTTGCCTTTGTAACTTTCTCTTCCTGTCTTCACTCCTTTCCCCAGTAAGATCATTATTTTTCTCCCAGAGTTTTCAACTGAGTTTCCTCTCCCCATGCTCCCTCTTCCATCTATGTGCACCCTTATTTTCTCTCTTCTATTTCCTCCCCCCCAAAAAAAACTTTTCTAGAGAGTACCTCTAACTTGTCCCTTCAATAGTTTCCTTCCTACCACTGGACCCAACCAAAGGCTTGGGAGTTGCAGCAGATTTCTAATCACCAGAAGGTTAAGAATTAACTACAGACTATGGAAGACAAAGCCGCTACTGCCAAATGTACAGTCAAGCCGTTCCAGCTGCACATATTCTTATTAGGAACCTATTCAGTGGCTCCAGTGTCCATGTCTTTCCTGGCCAGGGTGGATAAACAGAATTAAAAAAATAAATCTGGATTTATTTAAATTAGTTAATACATCTTGCTTTAAAATAAAGCTACACCTCTACCTCGATATAACACGAATTAGGATATAATGCGGTAAAGCAGTGCTCCGGAGGGGCGGGGCTGCGCACTCCGGTGGATCAAAGCAAGTTCAATATAACGCGGTTTCACCTATAACACGGTAAGATTTTTTGGCTCCCGAGGACAGCGTTATATCGAGGTAGAGGTGTATTTAAAATTAAATTTGAAAGTATGACAATTCATGTTAAGACCTAAGTTTACTATAATTTCTTAAAATCAGTTAAATTACGTAATATTCAAGCAGTACATGTTTGCTGCCAGTTTTAAAGAAAGTCAAACCACTGAACTAGTGGGAAGTCATTAACCAACAAACCATGTGAAACCAGGAGTTTGCTGAAGGGTTAAACCAGCTTTTGGACAGCAGTAGCCTCTTCTGCAGGTACAGAAGAAAATATTTTCTTCATATGTTTACTCAACTGGTTCAGTTCAATGATTTTCATTCAAAGTTGAGAAATCAACTAGGAGTTGGAAAAGGAAGAGCTTTCCTGCTTCTATCTATGAATAAAAATGAGGTGCAAAGATGAGATCTACTTCTTGTAAAATCTTGAAGATTGTTTCTGGTCACTATAATCAGTTCAATTCACTAACTTCAATTATTTTTAAATGCAAAACATATTGCTACTTACACAAGAAAAAAAGTATCCAGCACATTTAAGGTAGCTTTATTTAATTTTTATTTGTTGTTTGTGCATTAATTGAACTCCAATTTTCATCCAAATGCAGTTTCACACAGTCATGGGTAAAAAATTATTTTACTGAAGAAAAGCATCATTCATCATTTTCTAAATGTAAAAATTAAGAATCTGACCAGTGTATGATAAGCAATTGTAGCCTAAATAAATGTGTAGTGATAATGTATCTTCCTGGTTATCAACAAGCAGTACCAACTTATATCAACCAATGAGTATCAACCTTTCTTTAGGGCAGGGGTTCTCAACCTTTTTCTTTCTGAGGCCCCTCCGACATGCTATAAAAACTCCACAGCCCAGCTGTGCCACAACTGTTTTTCTGCATATAAAAACTAGGGCCGGTATTCGGGGGTAGCAAGCAGGGCAATTGCCCAGGACCCCTCACACCATAGGAGGCACTGCAAAGCTAAGTTGCTCAGGCCCCGGGCTGCGGTCCCGTGTGGTGGGACTTCTGCTTTCTGCCTGGGCCCTAGCAAGTCTAATGCCAGCCATGCTTGGCAGCCCCCCTGAAACCTGGTTGCGGCCCCCACGGGGGGCCCCAGGCCCCTGGTTGAGAACCACTGCTTTAGGGAAATAACTAAAAAGTACAAATGCAAAAGAAAATTAAAGTAGACCATTTAAACCAAGGTTTTCTGCTTGGTCATTTAAAACATGATTAAAATCACTGTTTGAATTCAATTCACCCCCGTACCTGGCTAGGTTTCTGATTTACTTGAAGCCCTTGAGACTAGTTGTCAAAAAACAAAACAAAAAAAACCCCAAGCCCCCCAAAACCCTTAACCACATTGATGTTTTCCAGCCTGTTGGTTCAGGAATATTTTAGCATTCTTTACAATTAGAGTTGGAACATAATGTCTTGTGCTATTTGAAAGTTTTGATTCCAAGCTTATACCTCTAGAATTTCTTGAGAGGAAAATTGACATGTCAGAAATTCCACACAGTCAAGAGAAAGCTACATAATAATAAAATTACTAAAGTCCAACATCTCAAACAGCTAATGAAGTCCCAGTTTTCATATGGTGTAAATTATTTTTAGTCCAGGTAGTTCATGAGATATTTAGATTACAAAAATCAAAATACCCTTTTACTGGTACCTCAGTCTAGTTGTGCTTTTTTGGCACAAGTTCAGGATTCAAACAAGTACCAGACTACAGCAAACAATATTTTTTCCTTTTGCAATAAATAGGTACACTGGACAAAAATCTTGCATGTCCATGAGCAAGAAAGAAATGGTGTAAATGTAATACAAAGTATGTGTCAAGTAAGCTTAAAAAAAACAAAATTAAATGAGCTAGCCTGGAGATTTTCAAACTGATCTATGGCACAGTTACTGAGGACCCATGGAGAGCTGTTTGGTCATGTAATGACAGCTTCTTATTTACAGCTACCAAATCATTAAAAAAAACCTAATATAATTTTACTACTTTTCCACAGAAATGCTGATGTAATTACAAAACAGATGTTATATTATGAGGAAAAAATAGCCAGCATAAAATGTGGTCTGTACTAGAAACAGTATCAGTTTGGTTGAACACAGCTACTATGTGAACAATACAAAAGGTTTGATTGCCCAAGTTAGTACAATTCATGTGAAGATGTTCATTACTTTTCCTTTAAAATTTACTTACCAAAAAAACAAGATCCCATTTCAAACCATTATTTAGTACCAGTTTGTTTACACTGTACAAAGTTTTAGACAAGCACTGGTCAAGACAGGGTGGATAAATCTGATTTTAAAAAAAAAATTAGTTATTTTAAATCAGTTTAAATTAAAAATAGACTTAACTTTTAAAAATTAAACCTATTTAAAATTAAAATTATGACAATCTATGTTAAGCCCTAAACTTACTCTCATCTTTTAGACCCTTTTAAATTAAAGAATAAAATATTTAACAGTGTATGTTTGTTGCCAAAGTTTTAAAGTCAAACCACTGAACTGGTGGATGTCACTGGCTAAGCACCTGGAACCAGAATTTGTTGAAGTGCTGAACCTGATTTTGATAGCAGTCGCCTCTTCTGCATATACAGAGAATATTTTCTTCATTTCAGTTTATTCAACTATTAGTTTAATGACTAATTCATTCAAAGTTAAGAAGCCAATGGGGAGCTGAACAAGCAGAAAATCTATGAATAAAAGCTAGGTGTCAGAGGATGAGATCTACTAGTTCTAAAAACTTGAGGAACACTGTGGCCAGAAATAATCCATTCACTAATTACAGATAAGGCTGCGAATCTTTCACGGAGGTCACGAAAGCCACGGATTCCATGACTTTCCGGGACCTCTGTGACTTCCGCAGCTGCAGCGGCTAACCCCAGGGCCACCCCAGCAGCTAGGGTGGCCCCAAGCAACTGGTCCCGGGCCCTACCCCAGAGCAGTGGTCCAGGAATGGTAGCAGGGCCGCGCCCCCTCTCCCTCCCCCCCCCNGCCCCCCCCCCCCCCCCCCCCCCCCCCCCAGCAGGTAAGATTTAGTTAGGGGTATTTTTAGTAAAAGTCATGGACAGGTCACTGGCTGAGACTTTCTGGTTATTGCCCGTGACCTGTCCGTGACTTTTACTAAAAATACCCGTGACTAAATCGTAGCCTTAATTACAGATAATGTTTCCATAATTTAAAATAAGATTTAAATGTAAAATATTGATAAACATACTTGTGTCCAACACATTTGCCAGTTATTTAATAACTAAAATGCTTTTTGTGATTTTTTAATTGTCTGACTATCCACCCAATTATAGCTTTACACAAATAAAAAAAATAGGTAATTTAAGAAATGCATCATTCACTATCACTAACAAAGTAAAAGACTGAATAAATGTAAGTTATATAATTGCTTAAATGTGCATAAATGTATTCTCCTGGTTAGCAAAAAAGCACCAGATTTAGTGCAAAGGCTATATTTGGTTGCAAATCATCATGCGTTAATGGTTACCAACCAGTGAAAATCAACCTTTGTTTAGGAAAATAATTAGAACATCTGAATGCAAAACATGATTAAAATAGATGTAAATCAAAGTTTACTGCTTGTTGAGTTATCCAGAAAAGACACTAACGGTGGTACATCTCCTCTGGAGCACAGGGATACACAATGGAAGCTGCCTAGGAGCACAATGCCCAAATTAGTTCAGCTATTCATAAGTTTATATTACTGTTTTATAACCTTAAAGTTGGTCCTCCCCTGGATTTCTGGACTTTCCTTATTTATAATTTTCTACTTTTAATGCCACTTCCCTTTCCATAGGAACCTAGAAAAAGAGTGCTATTTCTTCAATTCCGCTAGATGTCTCACTCATTTGCCCTGCCTACCTCTCTACTTGGATTTTCCTTTTGATTCTTGTATCCAACATATGAAAGTTCAAAATAAAGGCTCTTGAACTGGTATAAAAACACTGTACAGGAAACATATTATTAATTCCAAATTTTTTGCTAGAGTTCTTAGGCACATCTGACACACCCTGTACCTTCTGTTAAAGTAGTAATAATGCGTATGGAAATGTCACACCTCTGCAGACTGGCACCAATATGCAAAGATGCATTGAAGCTGCAAGATGAGCATCAGGAGTGCTGCTGTTTTTCTAGCATTCCTCCCTCTCTTCCATGTTACTTTAGCTATTTATCGGTTAAGTGGATATAGCTAAAAAATAGGATTTCATTTCCAAATACAGTATGCAGGATAATCACATCTACCCCATCTCAAAGCACATATGCTTTCAAGAGTAGTTGCAATAATATTTTAAACAGGCTCTAAGAGTATCTTACTTCTAACAAACTCTGCAGATAACTTACGTATCTTTCTAGCAAAAAGCCATATAAATACAGATCTTTAAAAAGATGCATCAACACTTTGTCTAGCCAGTATATGCAAAGCCTTTGTGGCAGAGTTGGCTTACTGTTAGAAGCAAATTGGTTACATAGTTTTCTGTGTTTTAGACTTTTTCATCTTCTCTAATTGTACAGTGGTATAAGATGCATTGTAATTACTCTAAACAACTATGCTTATGCAGACACTTTACAACTTTCTATTACATGTACTTCTAAAATTAGTTTTCTAGTAAGTTACAATTTAAGCCTTAAGAATCCCTGTGTTGTTTTTTTTTCAAGTATGCTTATCAACAGTTGCAAAATGCCCTCTTGAGCTAACTCTCCTCAATTATCTTAACATTTGAATTTAATTGCTTCTGAGGGCTTATGTCAGATGACAGAGTTGAGGATAAAAACCTTAGCAGACACCATCCTTAATTCACACCACAATGCAATAGCACATATGGTACACAGGATCACACACAGAGATCCCTGTACTAAGTAGGAAGAACTGTGACAATTTAAGACTGGATTATCAGACCAGATTTTAGCCTCAACTCCAAATTTCTTTGCTTTTGTGGGTTCACCATATGCACAGCTATTTTTAGTAACTTCACTAAAGATACACAACTGTTGACATTGTGAATACACACAGTGAGCAGTAAAAAGAAATTATATTCAACCGCATAAAAGTTATGCATTACAGAAGCATAGCCTAATTAATTATATTAATGATTTCTTTTCAACCAGTTCACCCCACTTGGTCCATCTTTAATCAAATGAATCAGTTAATCTAATAATGAAGGAAAATTTAATAATGGATGTAATGTGCATGGTAAGTAGTAAATTCAATTTTTAATTCTTGTCAAATGTACTGATGAAATCCATCAACTGGCTGCTAGAACACTGATATTTTTGTTCAACTTCAGCTAATTAGAACATTTCTCTACCCTGGGGAGGGAGGAAAGAGAGAGAACATATCCTTGAAATAATTCTGTTTCAGTCCAGAAGTTTAACAGTCTTGGACATTCCCAAGACATGAGTCCCTTTATCATAGTGTTTCCTTGAGCATTTTGCATTTATTATTTTGAGACTGCCATGTGACAATAGTTTTCCATTTGTATTCTATTCATTTGCAAGAGGCAGGAGGAGAAGAGAGACGAGAGAGACTATAGTAAGCATCTCTGTATACGGTAGGTTTACTTTAGTTGACTGTCAGTTAATTTAAGTTAGCTAACATTTGTATGTGCTGGTCTGGACACCCGACAAATCAATGTGGCAGGACACAAGTTGTGTTTCTAGACTGAGTTCTGCACTTGCTAAATTGTGTTAGCTGGCAATGTTTTATACTCAGTGGTTAGCATTTTGTTTCAAGCTGTATTTCTTTCAATATAGAGAATATCATACTATGTGAATTGTCCTTGGGACTTTCAGAATGATGAAAAAGCACCAAATTTGATGTGTCAATAGAAAAACTTCATAATTCAGAGCTGTGAGCAAGGAAAGGGAAGAGAGATTATTCACAAAATCAAACAATTTACTGAAAAATGGAATACAATGAAAATTCTTAACACTTTAGGTCAGGGCTAGCCAATAGGCGGACCACAGGCCAAATCTGGACTGCCAGATGCCTTTGAATGGACCAGGAAATTTTTTATTTACTTACAATTATTGTTATTGCAGTATAAAAAATGTTTCTCTGGAGTCTGGACCTTGACTATACACTGACCAAGAAATTTGGACCTTAACAAAAAAACAATTGACTATCCCTGCTTTAGGTAAATCTGGAGATGTTCTGAGATTATGTTTTGCCACTATGATTCTAAGGACTTGTCTACACTTACACCGCTGCAGCAGTGCCATTGTAGCACTTAGTGAAGACCCTACCCATGCTGATGGGAGCACTTCCCCAAGGGGCGGGGGAGCTATGTCAATGGGAGAAGCCCTCCCGTTGACATAACACTGTCTACAGAGGTGGTAGGTCGATATACCTGTATCGCTCAGGAGTATGGATTTTCCACACCCCTGAGCGACATAGTTATATCAACGTAAGTTGGTAGTGTAGACCAAGCCTTAGAAGCTTAACAATGAAGTCTCCTTAAAAAGAGTTTTATTATAGTGTATCATAAGTTGATGAGCTGAGGAGAGGAGGAAAATATACGCTAAGATAAAGGATAGGTGGCATTATTAAAAAAACAAAAAACAAAAAAACCTAAAGTGACAGTCTCAGTGAAGATTTTAAAAAGCAAACAACTTAAAGTTCCTCTTCAAATCCTTATTTGTAGAATCTATCATAATGGCCAATGAAAACTTTTGACTTTCAAGTCTGCTGTTTATACTTCATGATAATAGCTGAAGTGGTCAAAGGGCATTGGGAGTGGGCTGCTTAATGTCTTCTGGAAAAACAGGTCCACAGCTATGAACATCAAATGCAACTGCTGAATCAGGAATATACTGACAAAGATAAGAGATGTGAGTAACAGGAAACGTGCTTCAACTTCTGGTTCAGTTCTGTAAAACTAGAAGGGTGAGAAAGCACTGACTTTCAAGTCAAATTCAGGATTTTAAAATCTCATAATAAATAATCCTGTGCTGAAGGGTGTGATCAGTTCTAACAGCAACTCAGAATGGGAAAAACATGTAAACAAAGGTTAGAAGTTCTTTTCAATTCATTACTCATATCCTCTCCAGGCCTCTGAGATTTACATGTGAAAGAAGATGACTGACCAAACCTTAAATCAGAATCCCTTAAATCTTTCTGGAGAAGACCCCAGAATATTCCTGTGATCACCCTATTCATCCCAGGATTATAGACTGTTCTGAGAATTTATAAGTCTGGTCACATATTCAGGACCAGTGAAATACAAGGGTTATAACCCACCTAATAATGACAAATTTGACTAGGGGGAGAAAAATAAGTCAGAACCTGTATGTGGGTTGTCCAAGCTTAGAGCAACAAACTATTTTGCTATTCCAGGCCTGTTGAAGACAGCTGTAAATTTCAATCCTGAATATCTTGTGCCTTTATTACGTTTCTGAAGATTAGAACAAGCCAGGTTACTGAAAGGTCTACTACACTTTTCTAATACACATTGTTCGCTATCAAGTTTATCATTACAACAAAAGCCACTTGACCTGAACATTTGGCTAGTTTGATGCAAGTCACCATTGATAATCTGAGTCCAAACCAACCCCCTTCTTATTTCAGGTAGTTTTTCACTGCGCCTTACAAACTTCACTCTTATCTCTCTTCTCTAGAGAGGTGAAGTGTCTGTACTGCAGTTGAAATACTTTGAACACTGGTTATTTGACAGTTTACCACTTGAAAGTGGTACTTGGTAGTGTCTTATTCAGCTTTCAAGTCTTGTTCTATAAGGGTGTCTGTGAATGTTTTCAAAATAGTCTTTTGAAAAAAATAACTGTGTTGAAGTTCATGTCGTCAGGACTAGAAAGAGTCTGAACTCCAGTGTTGGTACACACAAAAAAAAAAAAAAAAAAAATTCCTGTCTACCCATGTATTCATTTAATGATTGGAGATTGCAACTACACCTCTACCCCGATATAACACGAATTAGAATATAACACGGTAAAGCAGTGCTCCGGGGGGGGCGGGGCTCCGCACTCCAGCGGATCAAAGCAAGTTCAATATAACGCGGTTTCACCTATAATGCGGTAAGATTTTTTGGCTCCCGAGGACAGCGTTATATCAGGGTAGAGGTGTATTTTTAAAAAGCATTTCAGTTCACAATTAGAGAGTGGAGATCTGGGAATGCTTCAGATTCTTTTCAAATAAGCAGGTTGTCACCTGACATGAAACACAGCCCTGTTCCATGTGCACACGGAAGTAAAAACCACAAGCATGCAAGTGAACCTGCTATGACTAGCACATGATCTTAAAATGACTTACCACACTGTCTTTTACTAGTTTAATTCTATCCTATAATCCGTGGCATTTCTTTTTCTGAAAAGTTCTGATGGTTTATTAAATTGTCCCAGGTCCTACACTTTTTTCATTCTTCTGAAGAGTCTGTCCTTGTGAAGTCTGCAGTGTTGCTGCAGCCGTGTTGGTCCCATGATGAGAGAGAGAGAGAAGGTGGGTGAGGTAACATCTTTTACTGGGCCAACTTCTGTTGTTGAAAGAGACACACTTTTGAGCTACACCTGGGAAGGTACCTTTCCTTTCTCAGACCTGAAGACGACCTCTGTGTAACTCGAAAGCTTGTCTCTTTCATCACCAGAAGTGGGTCCAATACCAGATATTCCCACACCCATATTATCACTCTAATATCCTTGCGAAGAGCATTCGGTCATGTGCTTCACAGCCCAATTTTATCAAAATCACAGATGGATATTTAGGGTCAGAACCTTAATTATATAAATTGGAATAGTGTTAGTGACTCCTTTGGAGCTATGCTGACATACAGCAAGTGAATTTGGCCCATAAAATATTGTCAAAGTAAGGCGGAAGGCTAAACTTTAAACTCATCAAAAGAAGCCAAACTGACTTGTTACATTCAAGCTCACAAATTATTAGAAGTCTTGTTTCCAGTAATCTAAAATTAAGACACTATTACACGTGGAGTAACTTCACCCAATAAAACGTATATACACACTCCTATTTATCAAGGGATGAGTCAGGAGATATTTGCAAGAATTCTTTTAAAAAAGAACTGTCAAGGATACAAGTGTAGCAGAACTATCTGCCGCAAAGAAGATGGGCCAAGCGGTAAGTCAGCAAGAGATGAGCATGGAAAAATGTGGAGAAAGGAGATGTGGAGAAAACCAAGGAAGCAGCCAGCAGCTTTAGCGAGACTGGAGCAAGGACTCTTCCCAATTGCTGGGAAATCTGCATGTTCTGAGAGAATGCTTTCTCCCTCTGCAGAATGCAAGCAAAGAGACAGAGGGGGTCATGAAGGGAAATGGAAAAATTACTAAACAAATTAAAGGTGACATGCATATTCTTCTAAAAAAGGATTTAAGACTAAAAACATAATTTCCCAGGACCTATCTGGGATATTTCTTAATGTAGATATTAGATTACAGTAGGAAGTCTGAGGTGCCAATATTTATGCTCAAACCCCCATATATTGAGCAGACTATCCAGAAGCACTGAAATGAAAAAAATTCACGTTCCTGCAGCATATTGAAGGGACACCAAGATAGAGATATTAGTTTCTTTCTATATGAGCTAGGCTATGTAGGGGAGAAGAGAAAGCAGGGCAGATGAGCGATATTCAACAAGGGCATTGAATGGATTCACAATTTAGATCAATGTGCATTGCCAATATTACATAGGGAAGAAGCATCTGTTTACTGAATCAGAGGCACAGGTCATATTTAAGAGGTCAACGTGGCTTCACTACAATGGAAAGGTTGGACCACAAACAGTCCCTCCATGAATATCAAACCAGGATACAGAATAATCTATTCTAAGTATGCAATTTTGTTTATTAACATTCCTTGACACTGCCAGGGGATATAAAGTTTCTATCAAATCTGCAACAGGCTTGTTTCCTAGCCCTTTAATAAATGTGACTACAAAATTGGCTTTCAGACCCATGAATGTTTGTGGGTAAAATGTGAAAGCAAAATCAGACTGGAGTTTGGCAAAATAGGAACAAGAAGCACAAGAATGCTTCTGGTGTGCAACCAGACAGCAAATGGCACAAATAGAAAATAAACCAATAAAAGACACCTATTGGTTAAACACATGCTTTAAGATGTATGTTGTTTATAGACTAGTGGTTCTCACACTTTCCAGACTACTGTACCCCTTTCAGGAATCTGAAGCCCAAGCCCCACGGCTGAAGCTTGTAACTTAGCTTTGTGGGGCCCTGGCCAACTTCCCTGCTTGCCACCCCCTAATGCCAGCCCTGCACTTGCAACCCCCTTGGGGGGGTCACAACACCCAGGTTAATTGATCTAGAGGAGTTGATGTACACCCCTGGAAGACCTCTGTGTACACCCCCGGGGTACACATATCCCGGTGGCTCTCAAGCAGGGATACTGCATTAAGAACATAAGAATGGCCCTACTGGGTCAGACCAAAGGTCCATCTAGCCCAGTATCCTGTCTTCCAACAGTGACCAGTGCCAGGTGCCCCAGAGGGAATGAACAGAACAGGGAATCAAGTGATCCATCCCCTGTCACTCATTCCCAGCTTCTGGCAAACAGAGGCTAGGGAGACCATTCCTGCCCATCCTGGCTAATAGCCATTGATGGACCTATCCTCCATGAATTTATCTAGTTCTTTTTTGGTCTAGTTCTGTTATGGTCTTGGCCTTCACAACATTCTCTGGCAAGGAGTTCCACAGGTTGACTGCATTGTGTGAAGAAATACTTCCTTTTATTTGTTTTAAACCTGCTGCCTATTAATTTCATTTGGTGACCCCTAGTTCTTGTGTTATGAGAAGTAGTAAACACTTCCTTATCTACTTTCTCTACACCAGTCATGATTTTATAGACCTCAATCATATCTCCCCTTAGCAGTCTCTTTTGCAAGCTGCAAAGTCCCAGTCTTATTAATCTCTCCTCATACAGAAGCCATTCCATACCCCTAATAATTTTTGTTGGCCTTTTCTGAATCTTTCCCAATTCCAATATATCTTTTTGAGATGGAGCGACCACATCTGCACACAGTATTCAAGATTAATCAATTTGGTGTCTGAGTACCTCCCACTGATGCTTGAAACAATGTGATTAGTCTGTCACATATGGGGAATGGGTTTCCATTATAGCACAGACAGACAACAATATCTAGTTACTCGGTAGGTTGTTCAGTTTTGGAAAAGAGAAAGGTGAAAAATCTTTAAAACAGTTTGGAAAGAATGCCTGGCCTTTAGTCATGGAGCTATACAGTATGAAATGCATCAACTATTCATTAGCCAAATGTGGATCAAAAAGACATTGTGGTTGACGACATTTTTAACTGACACTGAAATAAAGCATCTGTAACCATGTATCCAAAAGTAACTGATGCCAGATTCAAATAGTTTTATCATAGCAACCAAAAGCACACTGTGTGTTCAGTAGCAACCAGTATAGACAACACATCCTCCATTCTTGTGTTATTTCATCTAAGAGTTCACTGAACGATTCATTAGTGAGCTAGCTCAGGAGGACCATGTAGAAAAGCATATACTTACATATGGGAAAGTGGTATAGTATAAACTACTGAAGACACTGAAGCACTGAAGACAGCAGGTACTGTAAAGTTTGCTGATGTTCAAACTACAATTTTATAGGTAAAAGCACAAAACTAGTTGTGTTAAATATTGGTGCGTGTGGAGAAGGATGATAAACAACACCTAGCCACATTATGTAGGGCTTTAATATTTTATGAAGTCGCTTTCTGCGACACTCCCTGAATCAGTTCTCCAATTCAAAATCTGCAAAGGGGTCAGGCAATTTATGCTGCTTCTCATGAGGCCACTGAGAATGAATGTAGTCAGAGTTGACAAGTCAAGTGGACAAAGAAACAGAACGGGTTTTTTTAAAAAAAGAGAACATTTTCACTTGTTTTCTACCTGAACTGAAAACCAAGTGAATTACAAGTAGCTTGCTGCCAACATTTCAGTCAACTACCATTAGTTTGCACCCATTAAGGTTAGTGTCAATTTATACACATCTACCTCGATATAACGCTGTCCTCGGGAGCCAAAAAAATCTTACCGTGTTATACTGAACTTGCTTTGATCCACCGGAGTGCGCAGCCCCACCTCCCCGGAGCACTGCTTTACCGCGTTATATCCGAATTCGTGTTATATCAGGTCGCGTTATATCGAGGTAGCGGTGTATATTGCAAACCCATTGCTAAGAAGCCTGACAAAAAGGTATATTTAAAAATATAGAAAAGTGGAAATACTCTATGATCTCAAAAGAAGTAGTTATATTAAAAAAGTAGTAGTTGTATCAGTTGGGGGAGTTTAATATCACACCCAAACTTTTAAAGCCCCTTTTTCACTTTCCCCTTAAGTCATCTATAGAATATTTATATACAATACTTACACACAGCTATATACTTCAAGTTCACTGTAGTTATCTAGAATTAGAACACAGGATACATAAATTTGTGTCCAGATAGGGAGTTTACCACAGATTTTTGCCTCCTTACTCTGATGAAGTGTTAGCAAGAAGAGATACTGTAGTTCACTCTTTATATACCACTTCCTTACAAGTCTAATATCCGTATAAAAGTTAAAAATGCAAGTCTATTAAAGAAAGTTTTGAGAAAGCACTAAAGCCCAACTATAACATTTATAGAAAGTTACCTGCAAGGAAACACCGAGAATTGAAATCAAATCTATTTCAAGCCACACTAAAGCCAATTTTAAAAACTTCCTAAAACCAATTTTTTTAAACTCTCCATTTTAAGATGGAACTAAAGAAAAATGTCTCATTCCCTCGAAACTACAAACTGTAAATGAATATAATTTTCTCCTATGCAGGCTAAATAGTTTCCCTTTAGGCACAGCTGTTATAGTAGATTCACTTCACTTCATTTATTTGATTTTTTTGCCTACATCTGGATGACTGAAAATGCAAGAAGTTTCCACCCACACCAGAGAAGCCTAAGAAGATAAGAGCCAAGAAAAACTAGTAACTATTGAATGAATGTGAATTAACAGTTTTTACCTAAAGGAATCTCAATCAAGGCAAGGGGACGATAGAAGTATACAAATTAAGTCTGACATGAAGATGCAGAAAGTCTTGGCTTTTCTGTGTAAGTAGTAAACATAAGTTAAAGGACCAAATATACATGCACAGATGCCAATGAGGTCCAGGAGATATAACTGCGGGCAGAATTAGGCTGTTTAATTATTTTTATAATTAGGAGGTATACCTAATCCTTTACTGCAGCAACATATAGAAAGCGAACATGTATTCTAGTGATGCTATGAAATATAAAACCTCCGTTTAGAAAACAGTAAAAGATTACTCATTTCTTCTCGTAGGAAAATATTTTATGAATGTATTTTTAAATGCCTGTGTTATATTGTTAACTTATACCTTTTGTTTTCAGTCTTTAAATATTTCTGAACTTGAGCACTGAAATTTTTGCATTAGGGTATGTCTGAGCTTTCGCAGATGTAGAGAGAGAGCTGAAGTGTAGGTGGTGACAGGGAAGTGAGCTGGGATTTTAAAATAGAATGTGGTGGAACAAAGTGAAAAGGGAAGTCCATTCGTTCAAGTGGCACATTCACTTTTTAAAATGGAGTCAGCATGGCAAGAAGAAATGGAAACAATCTTGAGTTTCTCTGGATTACTAATCCAATTAACTATGACATATGACTGACATCTGAAAACTCAAACACCCATCCTAAAATTCTCTTCTTGCACCATCCTTTGGATTTTGCACAATTCTCTTCTTTCCCCAGAACTCCCAAACAGAATGAAAGAGGACTTAAGGAAAGATTCACAGTAGCAGAAAGGAGGTGAAGTCCCTTACTGCTTCCTTTTTCAGATAGGGATGTCTTCCAAGTTCATCTGTTCTGCCCCCTCACAGAGAACCTATACCACAGCACTCCCTCCTGTAAAAAGGCAATGGTGCTCCTTTAGTCAGATGTCACTAAAGCAAAACAGGGTCCCTTGCAAGGGTATGTGGTACCTCCACAGGACTCCCAAGCATTGAGAGAATAAGACTAAACTGTGTGTCTACTATTCAATACCTCTACGTCACTACTATAAATCTATTTTGGACTCTACCTTCCTCCTGTCTCCTTTCCCTTCGCTTGTCTTGACCAACGTACTTGTGCTCACGAACAATGTCCTTATACTGAGATGCTAACAGTGGCCAGGGGCTATCAATTTTAATGTGCTACTGAGGTCACTGCTGGAAAAGTGTGCTGCATCCACAAGATATAGGTGTAATATCCTTTGGAGGTTTTGCTTGCTGGGGAATTTCAACGATACAGGAAGTTTTTATACTAAAACCAGGGATGTCAGGAAATAGTCTGGCAACAGAAATATAATCTGTTTTTTGCTGAGGCGCTGCACAGGATTGTGAGCAATTACATCACTACAGAACCTAGGGAGGTTGTGTACTCTGCAACCCCCTACTCCCTCTCCCTTGAGGATGAGTAGCAAGAGTCGGAGGTGGATTATGAGGAGAGTAATGAACATCTCTCCCTGGAAAGCCAGGATCTCTTTGGGATTAAGGACACTGAGGCCTGCTGTGCAGGAATGAAGCCCAATTCCCAGCCAGAAACCCAACCCAGGACTTAGGAGGCAGATCCTATCAAGGGAACCTCAGTATGCAAGTATCTATCTTTACAATTTATTATATTATACTGCTGTGCTAACTTCTGTTCCAGGTGCCCCACTACTGCAGCCATCTTTGGCAGATATGAGCTAGGAGACTAAAACTTCAATTCCTGCCTCCCTTGGGTCTATGCTGTCCCACCTTCATTAATTCCCGCCCACAGCAGACATTTTCACAATGGTGTCTTGAACAGCTGGGCAATCAGCTTCTGTCTCATGCTAAAGCCCCAACCATCAATTGTTTATAAGCCCCTGCCATGGAGGAGACACACCCATCTACATACCTATTTCCTTTTCACCTCCCTGCATTTCTCCTGCTTGCCAAATGTCATCCCCATGTCCCAAAAAACTATTCACCTGCTCCAGATGGTATATGGCACCAAGGCACAGCTGCAACCTCTACCCCACTTGCCCTCTGGCAGCATATTTGAATAATGAAAAAACATTCAGTTGCGCTAAATTCAACTGTTTATTGAGACAGTAGTTACAGGAAAAGTTTGGTTAGTATTCTCAGTTTACATGAGGTAGACATGGACATTGCTTGCCCATAAAGGTACTAAGGCTACAGCTGAAGTATACATGCCCTGTAGCACACATTCGTACATGAAAAGATGTTTACTTTAAGGATAAAACAGCCATACTGCTCTTAATGGCTTTTCAGAGACTTACATAGAAAGACTGGGTGCAGTTAAGGCTTCAAATAACCAGTGCAGAACCCTATCTTTCTCTACGCTTCCAGCACATCTGCAGGGAAGATAAAGAACCTAAGATTGAGAAATTGCTTGATTTTGGTATAGACATTATGTGGGATAGCAGCACAGTCACTGCCTTGGTATAGCTCACAATTCACTCCTGCTGCATTTTGGGGAGTACCAACTTGATGAATAACTTCACAGCATCTCTCTCTGATCTGCCCTTTGCCTTTTTAAATAAGGCCATTCTCTGCCTCCTAGTCACTCGCCTCAATGTAACGTCATCGAGAGTCAGGACAGCGCAAAGTGGATGTAGAGGGGATTACTTTACAGCTCACCCCAGATGCCCTCCACTAACCCCTCCGACCCATATAAGCACATCCCAAGGCACATCAAAACTGCAAAGACAGACCAGTAACACAATTCCCAACCCCAGACAGTCTGCCACACACCACTGCACACCCAAACAGCATACAGTGCACACTGAAAAAATCCCAATCTAGCAATCTTCAAACACATACACATACCATCTTTGAGGTCCCAGACCTCGCAACAGATTCCCCCAAACCCCCTGAAAAAACCGACAGCTAAAGGTTGTATTTGAGGTTTGAGAGGGAATGACAGGGAGCTACCCAAAGAGAGCATTTGCGTGGCCAGACAGCGTTGCCATGACTAAAGACACTGTATAGCAGTGGTTTTCAATTTATTTTCATTTGCAGACCCCTAACAATTTTCAAATGGAGGTGCGGACACCTTTGGAAACATCCTAGCATTGAGAACCTTTCCAAACCACCCTGCAAAGTCGTCAACTGTGCTTTGGAGCACCATAGAGAAATACCCTTTTCCGTTTATAAAACCAGAACCCTGATACAGGAGGCAAATGATAGGCAGATTAGTCTCATCCATTGCCCTAATACAATTTAAGACCTCCCTGAACGTAAAAATCAATAGCAAGCTTTAAAACTCAGTGCAACAATACCTAATGCAGGGGTTCTAAGGACAAATTTTTTGGTGGCCGCAACTCTTGCTAGTGGCCGCGCTCACACTTTTTCCTAAAATACGTAATTAGCTTTAGGAAAAAACAAATAAATATGCATATATACACATGTCCAAATCATTGCAATTCACTTATCGCTAACTAGTAAGTCTGCTGTGAAAAGTGATATTAACAAACATACAAGTATCACTTTTCACAGCAGACTCTCTCAGCCCTGCCAAGCCAGGGGACAAATTAAGCCCTGGATGGTGGATTTGGGGAGGCAACAGGGGGGCCTTGAGCCCCACGGCCAGAGCCTGAAGCCCGCATCCAGAGCCTGGGGCCTGACGCCACACAGCTGGAGCCTGGGGATGAAGTCTGAAGCCTCTTGGCCAGAGCTTGACACCCCGCCACCCCAGGGCTGAAGCCCAAAGACTGAGCCCCACTGCCCCTGGGAATGTGGGGAACTCACCGGCTGCCTGGTCCTCCCGCATTGTGCCCCAGTTGTCTCCAGAGGTGGGCAGGACCCAACCCTTGCTGGTGGCCCCAACAACCAACACCAAGGCAGTGCATCCAGGAACAATAGGGAGAGGGAAGGGCTGCTACTTTGTCCCCTTCCCCCAATCACATCCCAGGAGGCTGTAGCTGCAAGAAAAGCCGCTGGTGGCCTCAGGCGGCCACGGTAGCGATATTTGAGAAACGCTGAGTCCTATGCATGGCATCACACCTGGGCATAGCTATGGACCAGTAACATTCGGGAGTGGCCAGCTTCCCAATGGCGATGATGACCCACTTCTCCGCAGATATGGGGCACTGCATGTTGGCATGCTACCATTACAGCTCCAGGGCTAGTTCAGCATACATCTCAAGATAGGTCGCCTTCCTGAAGTTCTCTCGCAACAGCTGATCACCCCAGGTCTGCAGAATGATCCTTTCCCACCAATCAAAGCTCGTTTTCTGAGCCAAGAAACAGTGCTGCACTGTATGAAGCTGCTCCATTAATAGCTCCTGTAGTAGCAGTTGCATGGTGTTATCCTCGTTTTCCTCCCTCCGCTGCTGCTACTGCCTCATCTGCTTGGTGGTGCAATGGGTGAAGTTCAAAACCAAAGCCACTTGGCTCCAAGAGCTCAAATAAAGCCCAAACAGACTCTGCGTATTTACAGTTGCAAACACAGTAGCACAGAGCATTGCTGGGTCCATGCTGGCTGACAGCAATTCAAAAATGGCACTAGTTCCGTCTCCCTCCCCCCTCCCCGAAAAGAGAAGGATAAGCATGGTCACACTGGATCAGACCAATGGTGCATCTAGCCCACTCTCCTGTTTCTGACAGTGGTCATGCCTCATGCTTCAAAAGATCATGAACAGAATAGAGCAGTTATCAAATGATCCATTCCTTATCATTCAGTCCCAGCTTCTGGCAGTCAGAGGCTTAGGGACACCTGGAGCATAGGGTTGTGTCCCTGACCAGCATGAGATGGAGAGAGCAAAGTCATGGGATTTTTAAAATTTGACCCAAGACCTAGAATTCCACTAGCTTCCATCTGACTTCCACTATATATGCCACAGCATGCAGTGAGAAAAAAAAATCCAGAATACACACTGTTCAGCATCAAAGCAAAGGCCCAAAGGATACTGTCCCAGAATGCCATGTGCTTAGTGTGCCTCAAGGTCTACTGTGTACACACAATGGGGCAAACTGAGTCATGTGCATGCAATTACTACGACTTATGTACTGCGCACCAATTAGTGGGTGTCACACTGCAAATTTAATCCCCTATGTAGATAAGGCCCAAAGCAACGACACAGTGGCACAGGGCCTAATGTAACTAAAATTAAGTGTTCTCAAGCAAGAGAATATGCAATCAGTTCTGATATCTTCCTTATAAATTCAATAAAACTTGTATGTAAATATTTTTAAAATTTTTTATTTTTATTGCAGTAGGGTCCAGAGGCCTCCAAACAAGAGTCCCATTGTGTTAGGCATGTACATACAGGTCTATCTCATCTTACGCTGGGGTTACGTTCCACAGTCAGCGCCTAAAGCGAAAATTGCGTATAGTCAAAATTACATTGAGTGTAATGGTGGGCGGAATCGCCTGCACCACAGAAACAGTATTGTTATTTTTCTCTTTTTTTTGTTTTTGTTTTTGCCGACCGCGTAAAGCTAAAATCGCACATGTTAAATGCGCCTAAGATGCGACAGACCTGTATAGTAAGAATCCCTGCTCTAAAGAGTCTAAACCAGTCTAGACCAAAAAGTCTAAACTTTACAGTCTAAACCAAAAAGACAGAAAAAGGATGGGAGGGGAGAAAGTAGTATGGAGGAATGCTCAGATACTATAGTGATGGGTGGTGATACAAACCCTAAGGAAGACAGAAGTGGAGTGACTTGCCCAAAGTCACAGCAGGTCAGAGGCAGAGGTGGGAACAGAACCCCCAATCCAGTGCCCTATCCACTACTATCCCCTTCATAGACTATTTTCCCACATGATTATCCCCCTGCACCATCCCCAGAAAGGTTTAATGGTTTTGCTTCTAGATTTAGAATTATTCTATGTGGGCATCAGCAACACAACAGTAGCAGAAAACCAGCACAAGCATCTCAATCCTCCATTTCTTCCAGCTCTGATGCATCAAGCAAAAGTCCTGATCACATGAGCCTAGACTAGGCTGTGGCAGCGACTGTCTTTGTTGTGTGTGTTTGTAAAGCACCTAGCACAACAGGATCCTGCCCCAGGACTAGAGCTGCTACAACAGCACAAATAATAGGAAGAGTAAAAACTTTCAGTCCTAGATAACTATTTCCTATCCACTTATTCCCAAACAAGCTCAATTAAGCTCTTCACACTGGGCCTTTAACACAGTTAGCAGAACCATTTTAAAACCTGGTTTTAAAAGTATTTTAAAGTGGACAAGTGTTAGAGGTTTGGTGTAGACAGGCATGGAAAGTGAATTGATTTCAATGTAAATTTTTTTAAACAATACTATGAAATGAATAATCAACAGCTAATTTTCAAAGAATATTTCAGCAATTTAAAGATGTTTTGTTTAAAACACCCTGAAGGAAGGTGACTGGCCAAGCTAAAACCTGATCAGTGTTGAAATGACAAGTTGAACCAAATTTAAATAGACAAGTTACAATTTAAAATTCCTATTAATTGGGCTTAGCTTGAGACCTGTGTTACACTCATCTCTTGGTAGAATAGCTCCTTTGATACACTTGCTGGGCAATTCTAACCGAAATATGGACAAGTACCAGAAGAACCTAACAACTTACAGCAACTATGCATCTTCCATTAAAAAGACACTTTAAATTACAAATGTGCTGTTTTAAAACTAAAGACTGTACTTTGGCTCTTTTCAAGTCTGTACGTGTTCTTTTGTATAAGAGTCCAAGCCTAAAATAGTCAAATTTAAGTTTGTGACTTTGAACTTCATTTAATTTTTAAGTATATTCAATACCCACAGTATGGGGTACATCATCTTTCCCACAAGCTGAAACCCAAAAATTATCTACAGAGCTAGGATAAGCACAAATGCAAAGTAATACAACAGAGAGTCCTGTGGCACCTTTAAGACTAACAGATGTATTGGAGCATTTAGAGTCAGACCAGAGCTACAGAAAACCTATTCAGGCAACAGGAACTGCAGAGAAAGCACTTGCAGCAAGTCACATGACTGTGTGCAGACAGCAATTTACAACACATATGCTTGTAGCTGCAAAGATATGTAAGAGCCCAAGCCACAAACCATCCAAACTCACCAAGTCTGAACATCTAACATTTACAATTGTACATGCAGCTAAACCAGAGGACAAGACAAAAGTCATAACGAAACTCTAAGCAAGAGGTGTTTCTAACACTGGAAAGAACTATGAAGCCAAGAGTTTGTTGCTCATCATAGCTACAACTAAAAGGAAAATATACTGCAAATAGGGCTGTCGATTAATCGCAGTTAACTCACGCGATTAATTGTGATTAATTTTTTTGAGTTAAAAAAATTAAATCGCAATTAATCGCACTGTTAAACAATAGAGTACCAATTTAAATTTATTAAATAGTTTTGGGTGTTTTCTACATTTTCAAATATATTGATTTATTACAACACAGATTACAAAGGTACAGTGCTCACTTTATATATTTTTATTACAAATACTTGCACTGTAAAAATGATAAAAGAAATAGCATTTTTCAATTCACCTCATACAAGTACTGTAGTGCAATCTCTTTATCGTGAAAGTGTAACATACAAATATAGATTATTTTTGTTACATAACTGCACTCAAAAACAAAAAGTAAAACTTTAGAGACTACAAGTCCACTCAGGCCTACTTCTTGTTCAGCCAATCGCTAAGACACAAAAGTTTGTTTACATTTATGGGAGATACTGCTGCCTGCTTCTTATTTACATCACCTGAAAGTGAGAACAGGCGTTCGCACAGCACTTTTGTAGCCGGCATTGCAAAGTATTTATGTGTTAGATATGCTAACCATTCATATGCCCCTTCATGCTTCAGCCACCATTCCAGAGGACATGCTTCCATGCTGATGATGCTCATTAAAAAATAATGCGTTAATTAAGTTTGTGACTGAATTCGTTGGGGAAGAATTGTATGTCTCCTGTTTTGTTTTACGCACATTCTGCCATTTATTTCATGTTATGGTAATCTCGGATGATGACCCAGCCAGCACATGTTGTTCATTTTAAGAACACTTTCACCTCAGATTTCACAAAACACAAAGAAGGTACCAATGTGAGATTTCTAAAAATAGCTACAGCTCTCGACCCAAGGTTTAAGAATCTGAAGTGCCATCCAAAATCTGAGAGGGACGAGGTGCAGAGCATGCTTTCAGAAGTCTTGAGAGCAACACTCAGATGTGGAAACACAACCCAAACCACCAAAAAAGAAAATCAACCTTCTGCTGGTGGCATCTGACTCAGATGATAAAAATGAACATGGTCGGTCCGCTCTGCTTTGGATTGTTATCGAGCAGAACCCGTCATCAGCATGGATGCATGTCCTCTGGAATGATGGTTGAAGCATGAAGGGACATATGACTCTTTAGCGCATCTGGCATATAAATATCTTGCGACGCCGGCTATAACAGTGCCACGCAAACGCCTATTCTCACTTTCAGGTGACAAACAAGAAGCAGGTAGCTTTCTCTCCTGCAAATTGTAACCAAACTTGTTTATCTGAGCCATTGGCTGAAGTAGGTCTGAGTGGACATGTAGGCTCTAAAGTTTTACATTGTTTTATTTCTGAATGCAGTATTTTTTGTACATAATTCTACATTTGTAAGTTCAACTTTCATGATCAAGAGATTGCACTACAGTACTTGTATTAGGTGAATTGAAAAATACTATTTCTTTTGTTTTTTACAGTGCAAATATTTGTAATCAAAAATAAATATAAAGTGAACACTGTGCACTTTGTATTCTGTGTTGTAATTGAAATCAATATATTTGAAAATGTAGAAAACATCCAAAAATATTTAAATAAATGCTGTTCTATTATTGTTTAACAGCGCGATTAATCGTGATTAACTTTTTTAACCACTTGGCAGCCCTAATTGAAATCTAGCCTAGTAACATCTTAAAGGAGGTGCAGAAGTCATTCTGGGCATAGGAGAGCAAGCCCCACTGAAAGTCTAGGGGACTTGCACTCAAGTCATAGGCACTTATGAAAATCCCAACCAAAGTAACTACTCACAGTAATACAACAGTTTAAAGAAGAGAGATACAATTAATACTCAATCAGATTTTATGTAAGATAACTTGAACATAAGTGTCAGACATGGTCAAGGTGATATTTTAGTCAATGTAAACCACCATTTTAAATTAGGCTGGATGAGGTCCATCTTACTAACAACGCAGGTTAAACTGATGTGCTTTACTGTGAGCTACCAACATGACTGCAGAATGCAATGGGTTCAGAAAATGTTCTCAGAAATGGGACTTTGCCTTGCACTTTACTCTGAACAAGATGCAGTGAGACAAATGAGATTCAGCTTTTGGTTTTAACAAGAAAAGCATTTAAACTGGGTTCTCAACTACTTCAACCATCTTCAGGTCCTCTATATCTCATACTTGTTATCGCTGAGCCAGACAACTTTTGGTACCCATCTGTGTTGGCAAATTCCCATCTAGTTTTGAAAGGTCCAGGCATACACACTACAAAAATACTGGTGGGCCTTTCTGCATGGTAGCTTAAAGGTGGAGTTAGGCCTGTTTCCATGGAAAATGTACATGTAAGTGTAGGCATGGAGTGAAAAATGGGTATGGCCATATTTTGACTAAAAATGAATACATCTTCACCTAATTTTGGGTAATTAAGTTTCATTAAAACAATGAAAACTATGCAAATTTGTCTAATTTGCATGGGAGTTGCCATGGCAACTGCCAACAACCTATCAACAAGGGAGAGGTCACTTCACGTGAAAAACTATTGTGTTCCCACAGGCATTATCGTTTTTTCAACTTAAAATCAATATTTAGGTAGTTGTGTACAATAAGGTATTGTGACCGAAGATTTATCCTCTGTTTGCTTCAGATTTGACTGTGATGCACCTGTGATTCCTGAATAAATCATGGAATCCAATTCAGAAGTTCCCAAAAACCATACACAAACAGTAAAGGCCTAAACATGCGTGATATGTAACGTGGAGGCTCCTTTCACAGACCTTACAAAACCAAGACCTGGAATCACGGAAGAATCTTTTTAAGACCGACACAGGTCAAACAATGTGCTGCTATTATGCAATATAAAGACACAAATGAACTCCCTAACATTTTATCACTTAAATTGTGGAAAGATTTTCACACACAAGAAAATTCTGCAACAGCTTGAAAAACAAGCAGAACCTTCCAGCGATAGTGAAGAAATCGGCCACAAATCTCACAAATCAAAAGGGAAATGGATCATCATCCACCGGACTATGAAAGAGTCTGTATATTTTGTGACAAAGTATCCAAGTATGTGAAAAGGATCAAGACCCACTGCATCAAGCAGTAGATCAAGTCAAGTAGTGATGTGCAGAAAATTAGATGGACAGAAAGACATTGGCTATTACATCAAGGGAGCTGGTAGCAGCTGATGCACAGTATCAGATCTTGTTATATAGCGGTGGTGCTCAACCTGCGGCCCAATGAGCACACACAAGATGGCATTAACAGGGAACACAAGAGCGCACACCATGTTCATAAATTCAAAGACTCATACTGTCCTTTCCCCCCTTAAGATCATATATATGCTGTTAGTGGAGGTGTACAGAAATCTGCCAAGCAAATCCTGTTACCATGGTAAGTGAAATACCTCACAGGCAATGAGATACTCAACCAACTAGGTTATGGGATATCCTATAGTTGGCTGGAGGAAATGGACATTGCCCTCTGTCTACAGAAACTGGCAAGGCAGGTGTGGCAATACCATCCAATGTTCTGTCCTGCATCCCCACCTTTGGCATATAACATCAACAGACTTGGAGACACTCAGTGGTGCAGGGACATCACACAGAATAAATGGTATTGCAGTGCAGCCTCAGGTACCAACTATTGGACAACCCAATAAGCTTACACATGCAGAGAAAGTATAAAATAAAACAAAACAAAAAAAATCACAGCGTCACTCCCTCCACCACTAATGCTTCCTCCTGATAACGTCTGTAACCAAGCTGGCCCTCCTGAGATGGAACCAGTGGGGACAATGCTCAAATTAAGAACCAAGTATGGTCTCTGGTCAGGCAAACAAATGTAAATGACCAGATGGTCAGCTCCTGGACTGGCTTAGCGTCCATGCATGCGCAGTGAGACTCAGGTCAGTGTTGGGTATTTGGGAACCAGAAATGTGCCAGCAATGGAGGTGTCTATGGTGTATGAAATCTTGAAGACTGAAAACACTGGAAAAACTTGACTTGAAAGATAGAATGTGTGCCTCACCAGGCACTGTATGCCAAGGCTGCAGAACTACTGTGGAAGGATGACAAACTCAAGTCCATAATCAGAATGGGGACATTTCACACACATGCAATATGTCTCTGATCATTGGGAAAAGATTCCAGGAGTTGGTCCCACAGTTGAGTTCAGTATTATTGCTGAAGGTTCCATCAGCAGTGTACTGGAGGGACAAAACTACAATTGAACTGTCAGACTACATAAATCAGTGTATGAGGCCCTGCTTTTATATCTGAATGACCACCACCTGGTTCACTTAAAGCCTCAATGACAATAATCCAGATGGAAAAGTTGTGCAGCAACACTACACAGGAACAGCTGAATGATGTCCAAACACAGGACAGATGTTTGATAATCTTTCAGCTTTCAACACACACCTGAACTTCTTGAAGCATGAAAATGGCAAGCTATCAGCATTCTGGATTAACTACACTGATATGGTTGAGGTGGCTCTTGGGCCTATTTGAGCATCCAGAGAAGGTGACTGGCTTCTTCACCTAGCAATGGTAAGAGCAATGATACCCTGGTACTTTGCTTAAGACAAGCAGAATTATGCAAGATGTCTGTTAGTATACTACACACAAATGACATGGCTGAAATAGAACATCCTGAAGTGTATGATAATTTTAAAAAAAGTGGAGGCTTCTCTATACAGATGAGGTTATCAAACCACTGTGGATCAAGCCATTGAAGAGACTGTCAATAAAGGCACACAGACAGCAGGCGAAACCAAAGGATTCGGTCTTACAGCTGGGGCAGGGTGCAGAAGTACTTGTCTGAGGAAACTAAGACAAATGATCAAGGTCTAAACACCTGGCATATCTCATGCAGAACCATCAGGCATACAGAGAGATGAAAAAGATGTGCAGTCACAGACGGATGAGTTAGGCTGTCTCCACTGATTCTGTAGCTCCTGCAGGCATTTGAGAGGATCTGTTACATGCAAATGAGAAAGGAGAAGGTGCATTGACATGTAACTGGCTAGAAACAGTGCAGCCAACCCAGAACATCTATGACAGTCTGCAAAAACTGAAGACATGCAGCAACACAGAAATCCAGTCAAACAAAAGCCTCAGAGAAGATTATATAAAAGGCAGATTACAAGATTTTTTGGCCATATGCTTTTGGTAGCAGCAAGGAGGAATTTGGACATGAGGGAAGTGTTGCAACACCCCTTAGGACCACTGCCCTGGGCTCTCTCCAACTTTGACAGCACCATGAGGAAGACAAAGCAGCCCTGGCAAGGAATCTTGAGAGAGAAAAAAAAAGTAAGCTGACAATACCTAGTCATTCTGCCTGCATCATAAATGGAATGGCTCTTGTACAGAAAATAAATGTTGAGAACAAAACATATAGTGATCTGTCAGAGGATGTCTGTCAGTCTTGAAGACTGGAACTGACAACAACAGCATAGATATGATCTTTGATGTGTAAAATAATATCTCCATTAGAAATTCAGGGAGGGAAAACAGAAGGTCTGGCCCTGGAGGACTACTGAACAACATTATATCTAGTTACAAGATCCAACAATGGAGGGACAGCGTTCTTGGATGTTATACCAGCAAGAGTGCTCTCATCAAGTTCTTATGTGATGAACTGAAAAAGCCCCATTTCCTGGAGAAACTAGGTGAGAAAACAGTGTGACATGCCAGAAAGATTGTAACAAGTTTAACCAGAGAAGGGGCATCAAACTTTCTGAACTTATAGTCTTCACAAGAAGAGACAGACACTCTGATTATGTTACATGCAAAGCGTGCATCAAAGAACCATGAATGTGTTATTGTATCTGAGGACACTGATGTGGTAATTCTTACTCTTCCTCTCTTCAGGGACATCAGCAAAATCTACATAAGATGTGGTATCAAAAAAAGTGCATGAAGTATATAGAAACAAGCAACCTTGGCACACTAGAATGTCTGAACACCCATGTTAGGAATGCATGCATTCACTGGGTGTGATTCTGTTAGTGCATTTTGCAGAATGTCGGGAGGTGACTGGCCTAAAGCTGATCACCAGAGAAGAGACTCTTTCAGAGAGCACTGGCAGAGCTAGGGCAACACTGGGTCTTGTCTGCAGATCTCTCTCTTCTTCAAAAATTAACAGAACGTATGCAGCTTGGTCAAATATCACAGAGGGGAATGAGCTAAGATACCAGCTGTTCCATGCTAAGAAGGGAGATGCTGAATCTGGCTAGCTGCCTCCATGGAAAGACTTCCACTAACTTCATGTTTTGTGTGCCAATTACCAGGCTGCTGTCTGGTGTAGGAGCCTGGAGAAGTATCCTGTCATACCCAGCCCTGAAACAGGGCATGGCTGGGTCATGGAGGAGGGTGAACTGACAACAGAATGGATGAAAGGCCCACCCACCCCTAAGGTAGTGTTGCAACTGATAGCTTGTAAATGCAATACAGAATATAAACTCCCTGTTTTCCAGTGCCTTGCAAATAGACTCAAATGCTCTCCAGCATGTAGGCTGCAAATAAATGAGAACACGAATGAGGAGGATGTGAAAGTTAGTATGGAGGACAGTTCAGATGATGACATTCCAGTTAGATATGGAACACTGGATTGTTAATAGGTTACCCATTTTATATTATTGTAGGCTTGATATATCACTCAATGTTATGGCAGAACATACAACATTAGTAGCACTGAAAAAGCTTCAAAAAAACATTATGTGGTATTTAGACGGCAGAAGTGGTTTAATTATATATTTTGTAGATTTAGATTTGAAATTAATGTCTAACATACCAAAATACTCTTTTTTGCTTATTAATGAACAATGTGCTAAATAAAATATAATCAGAGTGTGTTACCTTTCATTTAAATTATATAACAAAAACTTGCATATAAGGAATTTTTCCAACAAAAAAATAGGTTCAGTTCTACCACTAATCTACTCTGCAGGAAGGTCCACCATAACTTTTTATCATCCATTGACATGGAGCTATCCAAAACTCAGGAAGAGATTTTTCCCACCTAATGATACCAATGGTTTAGCTCAGGGGACTCAAACATGCGGCCCGCAGGGCTCTTGCATGTGGCCCGCCAAGCTCCCCGCGCGCACCCCTCCCCCCCGCTCCTCTGCCTACCCCCGGGGTTGCCCCCTGTGGTGCTGCGAGCCCCACGCTGCTCTCTGAAGCAGCCGGCAGCACAGCCCCTTCGGGCCGGGGGGAGGGGGAAGGAGACAGAGGGCTCCTGCATTGCCTCCTTCCAGGCACCGCCCCCCGCAGCTCCCATTGGCCGGGAACAGGAAACCACGGCCAATGGGAGCTTCGTGGGAGGTACCTGGAGGAGCGGCAAGAGCAGCACATGCACACAACCCTGAGCCCCTCCCCCTTGGGCTGCAGGGACATGGTTCCAGCTGCTTCCTGGAACGGAGCAGCGCAGGGGGACAGGGCAGGCAAGGAGCCTGCCCTGGCCCCAGTGCGTGCCGCTGCCACCCCGGTGCCGCTCTAGGTAAGTGGCGCCGGGCTGGAGCTCGCTCCCTGAACCCCTCATGCACCCCAACTCCCTGCCCTGAGCCCCCCTGCTGCATCCCACACCACTCCTGCACTCCCTGCCCTGAGCCACCTGCTGCACCCTGCACCCTGACCCCCTGCCGCACCCCTCACCCTCTTGCACCCCACACACCAACTCCTTGCCCTGAGCCCCCTGCCGCATCCTGCACCCCAGCCCCCTGCCCTGAGCCCCCTGCCACATCCCGCACCCTCCAGCACTCCCTGCCCTGAGCCCCCTGCTGCACCCTGCACCCCGACCCCCTGCCGCACCCCTCACCCTCTTGTACCCCACACACCAACTCCCTGCCCTGAGCCCCCGTTGCACCCTGCACACCTCCTGCACCCCCTGGGGGCAGCGTTGGGGTGGGGACTTTGGGGAAGGGGGTGGAATGGGGCGGGGAAGGGGGGGGAAGAGGTGGGGCAGGGGTGGGGCCTCATGGAAGGGGTGGAGTGGGGGCAGGGCCGGGGCCAGCGAGGGGGGTGTGTGTCAGTGATGCGGCCCTTGGGTCAATGCACTCGTCCTCATGTGGCCCTCGTGGTCATTTGAGTTTGAGACCCCTGGTTTAGCTTATGGACTATTGAAAACATATGGGACTTCTGAAGATTGGGGTCTGCAGAGACAATGGGTATTGTTCAGATTTTTACACCTGTGCGCCTCAGTTTGTGGAATGCTTTTATTCCTGACCTTAGACGTAACCCTTCTGAAACCGTATTTATAAACCTTGATTTCAAAGAAATCCAGCACAGAACATTAATTTGATTATGAGTTTATATTTCTGTTTTTAATATGCTTTATGTCTTATGCCTAAGGGATGTCTAATTACTTTTGTTGTTCCACACTGAACTGAAATGTAACACCATTTCTGTTACATAACCTTGCAGGATTGGAACAGGATAGCATAGATATCACCTCAATTTTTTTCTCCTAGTTTTCCACACAGATGCTTTAATTTCAGAACAAATTTCAAATGCAAGTGGTCAATTAAGGAGAACAATTTGGGTTACTTTGGTCTAGCTTATAATTAAATGTTTTTAGAGCTACTCTAAATGGAAACAATGCAATTGTACTTATTGGAAAAATACAGGTAAGTTTCAAATAACTTGTCAACCTATTAATGTTAACCAAGGCCAAATACAATTAAAAAAATTAATGACTTCTTGTAAGTATATAATAATTCTATTTAATTTTAAAATTTTACTAATAGTAGAATGTGAAAAGCTTACACAGACCCTACTTTCTAATCATATATACACTTTATAGTAAAAATTACCATTTATGGGATGAAGTTTCTCAGTTACTGCACATTTACATATTTTAATGCAATATGTTCTGTAACCTCAAAGAAACTGATTCCACACTTACAGAATTTAAAAATGTTTTAACACCAAGATGCCCAATAATTAAACCCACTCTCCTAGCTGAAATACACCAGTGTCCTAAGCCATGTCCCTCCCAATTTACACCTACCCAGTCAAGTATGTCCTGCTGATTGGGCCTAAAGACCTCACTCTCCTGCTGGCCGAACTCTGTGTAGGGTCAGGCATTGAATTGGAGATGCAAGCACCGATATCAATTAATTTTTCCACCACCATGTACACAAGAAATTAATACTATCTCCAATAAACCCAACAGTGGTGGGCCACTTCTTTCTGCACTCTTCCCCCCCTCATCCCCCAAACAATGTATGCTACCTCTTCCACAAATAAATTAATGCTGAAAGTTCTCCCAAAACACTTAAGTGTAGACTGTCTCGCCTTAAACAAGTGATTACAGACCCCCTTGATGGGAAGACTGGGGAGCCTGCAGGCATCCTGTTTTAGGAGATGCAAGAGAGCAGGGGACCCTAAACCTAACACTCAGTGCCTCTGCACGCCCCACGTGTACAACCATTCCAACAGCAGCCAGCAATTAAGAGCTCCCACACAGGAGTGACAGCCCCATCATCCTGACAACAGAGCTAACTTTGCAGGTTTATGACGACATCACTTCACAGTTTACACTCAGTTCATATTTGGAAGGTTTTCTTTGCAACTGTAAGCATGCCAAAATTTTAGATGAAAAATGAGATTCTGCAGAAGTTTCTAGCACTCACTTAACAAAAGATTCCTACCCACGCTGGGCAAATGGAGTTTAAGATCGTTAGTATATAGTGATTTAATTTATTTTTAAATGTCCTGCATTTTGAATGTATGACAACTTGACATATCACATGCAGTTAAACTGAGCCATAGATCTTTTCTACCACACAATCAATCAGAAACTAACCTAGCTGCCAAACACCTGAAACATTTGCTCTTCTTCCTCAAAATAATGTAGTTAATATTGAAAAATGATTAGCTTTAAACTGCCTTGGTGAGGAGATCAGATTTATAAGATTAACAGTTCATTCCAGACTATCTGAACAATTGGAAAATAATTTTAACAGGAAATTGCAATCCATGCTTTCAAATCTATAAAACATATGAAAATAGTCATTAGACACTCAAGGTTTGCAAGCCCCAAACATGACCTACTTTATGTCCTTGTATCTGTTTGGCAAGTCCACATTGCATTTTTCACTCCAGAACAAATGGATAATACACTGACTTTGAAGCATCTGTAAATAAAATATAGCCAGCAGGCCAGCACTTATGTGGAACCCCACAGTAACAAATCAGCATGCATCCATGAGGGAGGAAAAAATTAGGAAATATTTTAGTTAAGCTTCCAGGGGGCCATTCTAAACAATAAGACAACATTATGCAGCATATACAATATCTTTTCCAAATGTATCAGCTAATACTCGGCCACAAACAAATCTAAATATATGCAAGTAACGTGAGTTGCTCAAATTTCAGACTCTTATATTAGTCCAACATATTCCATTGATAGATTTTCTTCTTTACTATTAATCATTTACATTGTGGTAGTGACTAGATGCTTCAAATCAAGTCAGTGCTCCCCTGTACTAGACAGTGTACAAAAATAAGTGACAATCCATATTTCAAGATTATTGGAGTCTGTCATAGTTGAGTTATAAAACAAAATGAGGTGTTGCAATAGATTCATAATCATTATGTTTAAAACAGATACTTGGAATCCTTCATATTTGGAAGATCCAGGGGAATTTCTCTCAAATCAAAAGCTTTCCAAATGCATTGCTTGGAAATCTCAGAATGAATTCCTCTCCACCTCATATTCTATTTAAAAGGCTTAATACATTTCACAATTGTTACAATACTTCTTAAAGCAGTTAAGTATTCCTAATTTTATATGTGACTAGAACTGCTGAAAAAAAATTAAGCTTTACCTTTCTACTACCACTTGTCTAAAAACCTCCTATTCTATTGTTAAAAAAAATTAAAACATTCTGTTTCAGCAGTCTCTCTTTTAAAAGGCTCTAATTGTTTTCTACTACACTGAGTCAAACATTGCAGGAAATAAAGTGAAAAATATACTCTAGCTGTACCATATGGGTTGTGTACTATTACACATTAAATACTGACCTAGTGTTATAGGGAATGTGTTCATCTAATCAAAGACCAACTTCTGACATTCAGACTAAATTAAGTCTATGAAACACCTGGTAATTTTTTTTAATGACCTCTCATCAAGGAAATAATTCAAATTTTCAGAGAGCACTTATGGTCTGTGCACAATAATGTATTAACTTCCTGCCAATGGAAGTTCTGTTCATTTGCCAGAATGGAATGTGAATCCATACTAGGAAGTACAAAGATTTGATACTAAAAACAAAGTCAGTAATTGCAAGGCTTCACTTCTTAGTTTTCAGGTCAACCTCCTATTGCTAATCTAATTTTTAGATTAAAGTTTCCTAACTACCAATATTTTTTTAGTACTCCTCTGAATGCATCTGCACTGAAAACTGCTTTAGATGCTGAAGATTTCAAGTCATGAGGAACAGAGATAGATACTAACAAAGTACAGCTTGCTGGTTCTTAGAGATTTGTTTTCCATGAGATTTAAAAGTTATAGTTTTAAAATAGTGACTATAGAATAAGCATATCCCATTTTGTTAAATTAATTTGCCAATTTTCACCTCTCAGCAACTACAAACTTATGAAGACAGTCTCTGTATAGTGTGATTATTTTCTGAACTCATCCTTGTTTAAGGACAGCATGATTCCTAACTTTACATGTTGAAAAATGAATAAATTTTTGGTTGGTAAAGGGCTAAGACCAAATGGGGTTTTGTGCTTCATGACAAGTTATGCAGCTGAATGCATGTTTATAATGGAACTTTTAAATAAGCCCCAAACTCGAACTGTTTTATTCCAACTCACATTCTTCATTTCCCTGAACAGTGATTTGTAATGAGTTAGACCCAATTTGACCTAGATTTGTAACTCAACCAATGGGTACTATACTTGTGCACATTCTCTTATAGGGACACAATGATTACACAAGCTATCAATTCAATTGATTGGTTAATCAAGCTACAAGTTAGATGGAAGTATTGATGAACAAGGAGAGTTGGCTATTACAGGATGCGCCTATTTTAAAATTTCTACTCATTACATTGTTCATCACAAAGTTACAAAAACATGAGCAAAATCCAAGCAAGCCAAGTAGTTTTTGATCCACTTCAGGATTTCAAGTTCAAGGAACGAGGGCAGGACTGAACAGCTACCTGTCACTAAAGCATACTTTAAAAAAAAATAAAAAATGTACCTGCCCTGTTAACTCAGTTACACATCCAACAGCTAAGACAGCAATTTGGTTTAAATCTAAACAGCGTGAAAAGTAACACTATCTTCCATCAAATTAACAAAGCAGTGGGGCATGGTCAATGGTTTCTGTAGCAAACTACCGGTTGCAAAAGACAGCTTCATTTAAATTCACAAGCTGGGATTTTTATATAAACATTAAAATAGAATCAGTACAGCACTCCTTGTTTAATTTTTTTTTCATCTTTAAAAAAAACAACCCAGCTTTACACTAGCCTCATATTTAGTTTCCAAGGTACTGCAGATATTTCACTTTGATCACACAGCTACATCATACATGTAGTCAGGGAGAAAATGAAAGTTTGACACCAAAACAGCATGGATGGTAATTTAGCATTATGGGATAAACTCATTAGCAGAAACATCCATCTAAAGTGACCAATAAAGTTAACTCGTATGCCGAAGAACAACCGTTAATTTTAACATCCCACTGTAATGAGCAGGATTAGTCACGTATCTGTGGTTGTTTCAAGATCTCTGAAGTCACTGGAAAAAACACTATCTGCTTATACAGTATTTGGTTTTGTTTGCCATCATGCAAACTATAAATGTTTCTTTATATGAAGGCTTGGATTCTGTAGCAAAATTTTGATGCCACAAACAGAGGATACACAGGGTCCTGATTACTGATGTGCAAGAAGGAAGGAATCCAGCTAGACTTTCAGATCCCCAGCTGAAACTGTTCCATTGACAACTAAAAAAAAAAAAATTTTTACTTGTAGACTGAACACACATGATGCTGAGCTCTAGACCTCAATGACTTCCACTACATCATTTTTGCAGTCACTTTTCAGTAGATCTACATTAATGTTTCTGCATAGGCTAGCACAACACCCCCTCTCTGCTGAAGGCTATCTTCCCCATTTTCTATCCCTATTCATCTGCCTATGTAACAGAAGACAAAAAATGAATGTTCAACTGGACTGTATGCCCTAAAAAACACTTTAGAATTTAACATTTTAAAAAACAAAAATGGTAAGTATAATATACATTCTAATTAGCTTACACAAATGAGGTAAACACATGAATAGCTGAAACTTCAGTTACTCCAAATTCTTTTGGGGAAGGTGAATCACCAATTAGATGCATAAAGAAAACAACTCACCTACTACCATGAGCGTGAATTCAAACCCTCTCTTCACAGACTTTCTGTAAACTTGATTTGGGAGATTTGCAAACCCCACATATCCTTCAAGGTTCTTCTGTTGCTAATACAAAAACAAAGATTTAAATAGTCAAA
This sequence comes from Platysternon megacephalum, assembly GCA_003942145.1. Taxonomy (NCBI): domain Eukaryota; kingdom Metazoa; phylum Chordata; order Testudines; family Platysternidae; genus Platysternon; species Platysternon megacephalum. The sequence continues at coordinate 1,993,582 of QXTE01000076.1, forward strand.
AGAAATGCTTGTAATTTTCTAATACACTTCAGACTAATCTTCGTTAGCTTTTAACATCTGTACAACTGTTATGCCAATCCTGATTAAGTCAAGATGTTTATTCATTAAATTGTAGACAATTTAGTAAACTGCAGCACCAGGCAGAAGACTGGAGTGGGGGGTAGCCAGCCATTGTCTACAATGGTATTTTGCATAAAAATAAATATAAAATAAAATAAATATATGGAGATATACCTATCTCATAGAGCTGGAAGGGACCCCGAAGGGTCATCGAGTCCAGCCCCCTGCCTTCACTAGCAGGACCAATTTTTGCCCCAGATCCTTAAGTGGCCCCCTCAAGGATTGAACTCACAACCCTGGATTTAGCAGGCCAATGCTCAAACCACTGAGCTATGCCTCCCCCCCTCCCAGCATAAGTATAGCTATACCACTGTGGTGGTACTGGTGCAAACTCCCAGTATACATGGCACTGCAACAATGTAAAAAGTAACTTAGGCCATGTCAGCACTATAGACTTCTGCCGTCATGCCATGTTGATCGAGTGTGAAGAGGTGTGATCCCTGACTGAAATAACTGTCAACAGAAGTCCCTACTGTGGATGCAGTTATACCAGAAAAGATGCACTTTTAATGGTATAAATATTTTGCTTGTGGGGGGTGGTATGATACTGGCAAAACTGCACTTTATCAGTATATCTGCATCCACACTACCAGCACTTTACTGATATAGGAATACAGGTAAAGTATATCAGCAAAGCACTCCTAGTATAGATATGCCTTTGCATTGGTGCAATTTAGCCCAATCTGAAACTGAGGCAAGTCACACCAGTGCACCACTTCTACATGGGATCATCACTAGTGCAGCTAGTTCAGTGTGATTGTACTGGTACAAAAAAAAAAAAAACCTACTGTAGATGTGACATAAGTCTCCATTTCCTCACCAGTAGTTCAGAAGGATGCCTTTTGTAGGGAGAGTTGGGAAGGATGTGGGTGTTGTCAGTGCCTATTTTGCCACCTATTAATAAAGGCTTTTGCGGGTGCTTAATCCTACCCCTTCTTCAAACTAGATCAGTGGTTCTCAACCCACTGGCCACTTGCAGCCCAATCAGCACATAGCTGTGGCCCATGTGACATCCTCAGGGCCATACAGGTAGTATATATATTGTGTGGATGCGGTCCATGTAACACAGAGAACTGCATATGAGGCCCACAATGGTAAATAGGTTGAGAACCACTGATCGAGAACCAGTAATACCCACATGGCTGGTATCTCCTGCTGTTGCTTTAAGGGAACCTTAGGACTGTTCATTTCAGATGTGTGAGGGGTGGGGCTTGTTTTTAAGGAACAGAAAGTTTAGTTTCATCCTTTATGGCAAGTTTTTAAATGGTTTTAAACTGTTTCTCTCACGGGGGGGGGGGGGGGGGGGGGGGGGAGAGCACGCCTGAGAGCCTGTTCCATCACACTGTGCTGTGGGTGGGGGTGTTACACTTTGATGGTAAGCTGCTGCGTTCACCCCTATGCTATACTGTAGAGGAGAAGTTGCTTGATCCCAACCCCACTCCCATTAGGACCAGGACAAATAAAGCTTCTACATACCACACGGTGAAAAAGTCTTTGACAGCCCTGCTGCTATGAAGAAACCCTAGGTGGAACAGTAATTTCCCATAGAGAGTGGAGGAATCTTGTGTGCCCACAAAAATTAAAAACAACCTATATTGGTCTATTACTGACTACCACTTTTCTGAATCACCAGTGGGTTAGAGAGAGTAATATTGTCTTCAATACTTGAGAACAAAAACAACTAGTAAAGTGAATATGTGCAGCATAGAGCTTCCTTAATAAATGGGAAGAAGCTCATGATGGATTTTTCAGTGACAGGTCCTCAATACTAGAACCCACTTCCTCATTTGCTCCAACGGAGCCCAGATCTGTTGATTTCAGGTCATGCTACAAGGGTTATTTTTTCAGTTTCCCTTTCCCCTTTTGAGCTATAAATCCACAATTAAATTGTGTGAAAGAACAGGATTGAGCCCCTAATCTACATTATCTTGCAAGTACATTGTGCACAATATTTTTACCAACAGTTGCAAATTAATGTAGTTCAGAACAGTTCTATGTTGTTAGCATTGCCATGCTTTTGCTAAGACCCTAGGCTAAAAATCTTTAGCCTCAGTGCATGTGCAGCAGATATTTTGTAAAATAATATTAAGCGTGTGGTTTGGTTTTTTTAAACTGAAGTGGTTAAAGGCAGTAGCCATTACTGTGTACTATGACCCATCAGTTTTCATTTTAGGAAAATGCTTTTTCATATATATATATTTTTTAAAGAGAACATAAGTTAAAAGCTTTGCTATAGTACATTTCACACTTGTGTCTTTTCATTAGTACTGTCTATACTCAATAAAAGTGTTGCTGTGATATCATTACTGTAACAAGAAAAACAAAACAAAAACAAAAACTTACCTCATACACATCCTGAACCTCTGGAGGAATAAATTACTTTAAAAAGCCAGTTACTCTACAAGCTTTGCTTTGATTAGATGCAGTGTTGTCTTTTTAATCAGGGTGGTTAAAGAGTTATTTAAACTATATACATTTATTTTTAAAAATAAACCTATCCATAATCTATTACAATCATTTAAAGATATGCTGCATCAATGAGACCTCTTTAATGAATTAAACAGTGCTGCTTTTTTCATTACACAAAGAATGGAGGGAAGGGAATATCTAACTTTTGAGGTTATCTCAAGTTTTCTAGATATAGCACACCATGACTGGCTGTATTAAATATTATTTTCAGCCTTTAAAATGGAGTGAATTTTGGTATTTATATTTTTCCAAATGTAAATACTTTGTTAGTTGTGTAGTAAAGCTTTTGCATTCATTATTTTTGGTTTCAATTTAGTTGGAGATGCAAAGAATATTTCCTTCACCTCAACTAGTTCAAAGTTGAGAAGTTTTCCTATTGCAACTATGAATTAAAAACTAGGTGAGAGGATGAGATCTACCAGTTCTAAAAACCTACGTGACACAGGACCAGATTTGCAAAGGTATATAGATATCTAATGGGATTTCCAAAAGTACCCAAGCAGATTAGGCACCTAAATAGGGCACCTAAACACCTTTGAAAAGTCTGGTCACATAGTGACCAGAAATATCTGTAAATTTAGTGAGTTTTAAATGCAAAACATGTCTTGGTACTTTTTTCCTAAATTTCTTATGTATCCAGTACATTAAGGTAGTTTTATTTAACAAAAACTTTAAAATGCTGGTTTTGTGCATTTTTATTGAATTCCAATTTCAATCCAAATGCAGCTTGACAAATGCTGAGTAAAAATTACTGAAGAAATGCTTCATTCACCATTTTCTAGCATAATAAAACAAAAATAATTATCTGAATAAACGCATGTTAAACTATATAACTGATTGAGGTGCAATGACTGAGTGGGATCGCATCTTGCTCTCTCTCACACTAGAAGGTCACCTCCAGTTCACCCAGTTGTAAAACAGGTACCTGACCCATCAGGTTAGGGCAGTCAAAGGCAGTGAGGCATAATGCTGGCCACACCACTCTCTTGTGTACCACTGGCTATGAAACTGACGTGCCTTAAACTGCATCAGCCTGATGAGCCATTGCTATGGAGAAACTTTGACTTCACTATATAATTGCTTAAATAAGTGTACAGATGCAGCATATAATACTCCTGGTTAGCAAAAAGTAGTACCAAATTTAGTACAATGTTCATTATAAATCAACATAATATGGTTACACAAAGTTTAAATCATAGTTTCCTGCTTGCTGATTTAAATCATGATTAATCCCATTCTGCTTTTTATGACTTTCTATTTTCCAGCAATTTACTAAATTCTTAGCTTTTAAATTCCTCACATGGTTTTTTAAAGCTGTTTTGCTACTATTTCACTGATTTACTTCCACACTGTGAATCATTATACCAGGTCAGAGCATCAAGTTTTAAATACCTACAGTAGCTTAACTTTTTTATCCTTAGCTTGATTTTCATCCAAATATATTCTGTAAAGTTTTAGTTCAACAGTTACTCTAAACAAACCAACACTGTTTTTTAGTCTAAGTGTAATTGTAAAAGTAATGATACTCACAGCTACTTTGTAAACAACATATTTCCATCATTCCAGTGTTCCAGATATTGAGAGAGAGTACATCCAAGGGTAACAGTAAAAAGTGATGAATTCCAAGCATTGCAATGACAGGTCCAGCAGCACGCAGCAGAACACAAAGCAAGGGGAGGAAAAATGTAAAGTTACTTACATTTGATCAACAATCATTTTAATAGTCTACAGAATTGCTTATAATTTGATTTAAAAAAACCAAATGTTTATTCCTTCATAGTACAGACTACACTAAATCGGTACAACCATAATTTGGCTTCCTGGAGCCTATGATTACAATGCAATCTTAGTCCATGATCGCATAATTTTTTTCCAACATGACCACCACCTCTTTCAGTGAACAGGATAGAGGGGCTCTTTAAATTTGTTTCTCATTCAATGTGAGACCCAGGCCTTTTTAGCAGACACCATCCAAACCCCACACTGAATACAAAATTATGAATTTCCCCATGATCTTTTCTGTGGTACTCTGACTAGTATCCAAGTGCTATACAAACAATATCATCTTCACAAAATCCCTGAAAGATGAACTGATACCACCACATTTTACAGTGGGAGAACGGAGGCATAGCAATCAAGGCCAAAATCATCAAAAGTGCCCATTACTTTTGAGTTCCCAATTTAAGATACCTATGGCCTGATTTTTCAGAATACTTAGCATTTTTATTATTTCTTATGTTCAATGAATAGCTCCAATTAACTCCACCTGCAGTTTAAGCACTCAGCACTTCTGTAAATCTGGCCCCAGGTGTCTTGAATTAGGTGCCCAGAAAATGAAGAACACAATTAGTGGCCACAAGTGAAAATTCTGGCAAGTGACCTAACTAGCATCACATAGCAACTCTGTGGCAGAGGCACAAATAGAATCCATTTCTCCAGGGTGGCATTTAAGTACCTTGACCACAAAAGCATCCTCTCTCTTCCTGCCATTTCTTGCCCTGTCCACAGCACACCTCTGCAACAAATGAGGTAGGGGTCCTACAGACACCTTTATTCACTACACAAGCCTAAATTAAACCATGCTCAGTGCACCAGCCACGCCGTGCACTGTATGAGGGGAAAAAACAGTATTTGATCATATAATTAAAGACTATCATAATACACATTCACATGGGGGCCAAACTGAAGCTGCATGAGCAACCACAATTCTGGTATTTCCTAACCTTTGAGGACTTGGCTTGACAACTGTAATTTTTTTTTTAATATAGTTTTTATATTTCTTCATTTTTTTAAAAATAAGTAGGGAAAAAACACCTATCATGCAGAACCATACAGACCCCCACATGAATTAAGCAGCAGGTTTGGAATTACTTGAACTAAATGAGTAACTGGTAGCACCCTCCAAGTGAGCCAGTGACTAGAGAGGGATGAGAGACACTTTGCTAGTGGCTTTCCCAGATACCCGCTGACATGATGAACCTGGATTCAATTGCACTTTCTGGAGGTGAGTGTTCTTTACTGGTCATAAACTCTTTTGTACCATCCCTCAAGCCTGTCTGTACCTCTCTGCTCCTATCCACCCACTGCTAGTTGTGTCTCAGCCACCTCACCTCCCTTCTCACACCCAATTCATTCATGGTCAGCTGCTTCCTCTTCCACACTGCCTGGGCACCAGCAGCAGGCGCAAAGGAGAAAGTCTCCCTGCTCTCAGTTCTGCTGCCTGGTGACTGTGGGGCCTATTTCCGATCCTCCGTCCGTTCACGCATCCGGGCAGAGTTCCTCTGGGCGGCATCCACTGGCTCCCTTGACATCTTCGAGGAGCAGTGGGTGCTGTCCGGGGTTCTCTGCTTGATGTCCCGTCAGGGTCCCTTCGTTTGACCCTTTGACCTCACTCCTGTCCCTGTTATCTCATTAGTTGTCCCCCAGAATCACTTGGTTTCCAGGTCCTGTGGATCCTCCCCTTAGGCTGGGGGGGAGGTCCTTTAGCAGTGGGCGGGCTTCTGCCCACCCACTTCCTGGATCCAAATAGGATCACAATGGTCCCCATACCTCCCAGCTGCTAAAAGGAGCAATTGCAGATAAAGTCCTGCTCAGCCTCTGCAGCCCAAGACAGAGCATACTCAGTCACTCTGTGGGTCTTAGTAAATGCACAGTCTGACTGACACACAGCAGCTGTTTGGAGAGGTAGCATGCTCAGTGCTGAGAATCTTTTGGGAATTTAGCTTCCAGTCTCTAACACACCTCCACTGAACATAGTGAACTTCAGATTTTTCAGAGGCTTGCAACTTGGCGAGTAGGCCTTCATGGGATTAGCAAAAGGAACATCCCTAGCACCTGGGTGACCTCCAATGCCCTTGCCAAAATGTGGTAGAACTTTTTTTAAAAAGGTCTTATTCTGACACTAATGTGGACAAAAAAAATTTCCTTGGCTTTCGTCTAAGAAATGGCTGTACTGTACCATTTTAACTGAAACTTTCCCAAAAAGTTCAGCCTGAGTCAGACACCTATCATGGAAAATTCAGTCCAAACAGTTGACTTTTGGCATAGTCACAAGCAGCTGAAAGCAGGATTTGAAAATAGAAAGCATTAGGCAACCTTATGCACATTTGGGAACATTTTATAGAATGTAATGTGCCACATTGGTAACTTACTCTTGTAAGAAATCGAGATAAACGGAATGCAGACTTTTCTTTGTACAAAGGTTGTTTCGGAAAAAAACTTGTAGTTTGGCACCGTAAGAAACTGCACTTGCTCTATCTATTTTTTCCCCAGTAAAGATGTTTAAACAGCTCCCCCTCAGAACTCTACCCCACATTCAGTTTATTTGCCTCTGTGTTTTTACTCAGCTGGCTACAGGCACAAGATGCTGTGAATAGAGTAAATTAGTAGAATTTCTAGTTTCAGGTTACAAGTGACTTAGGCCATGTCAGCACTACAGACTTCTGCCGCCCTGCTATGTTAGGTTAAATCAATAAACCACAATTGAAACAAGTAGTGTGTTAACCTATGGTATATTTAAAGAGTTACAATTTTTACAGTGTTAAGAGTTTGGTGGACCCTTGAAGTCTCCCACACTTGCTGGAATCTTAAGGCTTCATTGCAGATTAAGTTTTGGACACACGTCAAAACACCACTGAAGACTACTAATAAAGAGGTTTTACTCTAAAGCTTGTCATAATTTACCTAAACATTAAAAACTAGAAAAGTATACTCCTGTTAATAGGGTGTATAACACTGTTTCTTCCTCTCACTATCATCCTACACTCCTGAGACATCCCAGAAGCAAATGACCAGGTAAATACCTGCACACATGCTCTGCAACTGGCAATTTCTGTTACAGTGATATTAAAGATGGAGTACTAGAGTGGGGTCATTTAATACCCAGGTGTATAACAGGACTGTGCAAGGCCCTAGCATCTGCTTTTAGGCAGCACCATCAATCCTGTTTTCATGAGCACTACAAAAATTGGCCAAATTCACATAAAACTCACCCTGAACAAGTGTATAGTAGAAATGGCATAAAAGGGAAAACAATTTATTCTGTCTTATCAAATTATGCTTATCCAAAACTTCTGCAAACAGGAAGAATTTTTCCTTTCAGTATTCAGTTGAATGTAGAAACATCTGCTAAGTCAATGATGAATAACTTTTATGAACAGGGTAGCAAAGGTTTAGCACTGACAGAAAGGAAACCAGTAGAGCTACTCTCACCAGTGGGAGTCAGCTGCAGCCAGCAGAAATTATAAGGCTTTTAAGAAAGTAGGATAATTTGGCCTTAAAAAAGGAAAATGTAAGGCTCTGCCCACGCAAGAAAATTAAGCTAACTTTTCCACCTGAACTGATTGAAAAGCACCTCACAAGATAACAATAACTGCAGCTTTCTACTGAAATATCTACAGTATGCCCTGAGTCCAGCTGACTGAGTCTCAAAGTGGCACATCTGATGCATTGTCAACTCAAGTGTCATCTATGCCCAGTTAGATTTGGAAGAAGAGCTGGAAGACAAGAAGCTGTGAGGAGCATAGCGACTCATGCTGCTCCTCTTGCTGCAATGCCAGACAGCAGTCATCCATGGGTATTGCTCACCAATACTGATAAACCAGCTGTCGTTTGTCAAAACAAGAGACTCAACCAGGAAATCAGCTAGTCAGCAACTAGGGCACAGCAGAACTAGAACTGAGGACAACCAGATGTAGCAGGACACTGGGAGGTTATGGAGAGGAGTCAGAATGAAGCCTCCTCTGGTGAGTCACAGATGAATCATCTACACCTCTACCCCGATATAACGTGACCCGATATAACACGGGTTCGCATATAGCGCGGTAACTCCGGGGCTCCGGCAGCAGGGCTCAGGTGGCGCTTTAAAGGGCCCGGGGCTCCGGCTGCTGTGGGGAGCCCCGGGCCCTTTATATCACCGTCGGAGCCCTGCTGCCGCTACCCCGGGGCTCCGGCAGCGGGACGGGTGGCAATTTAAAGGGCCCAGGCTCCCCGCGGCCAGAGCCCCGGGCTCTTAAAATCACCACTGGAGCCCTGCCGTCGCTACCCCGATATAACAGGGTTTCACCTATAACGCGGTAGGATTTTTGGCTCCCGAGGACCGCGTTATATCGGGGTAGAGGTGTAGTGGGGAAAATGAACAGAAGCAGGGGGCATTTCAGAGGTAACATGGGTTACGTTGCTGACTGAGGGTTAGCGCAAGGAGCAGAGAAGACTCAGTTGGCAAACCAAAGAGGTTCACCAGTTGAGGGACCTGTGAGATTTAACAGCCCTCATATCTTAATCATAGGGACATATGGGCAAACCTTAAACCAGTGGTCCCCTAACTTTTTACCTCTCCCCTTCTCTCCCACCCGGGAGCCGGCTCTGGGTGGGGGGGGAATGCAGACAGGGGCAAGGGGGCCGGCAGCCGGGACCTGAGCCGGAAGCAGAGCTGGGTGACACTCCCTCTCCACCCCTCCGGGGGGGGCTGATCCTGACCCCAGTCGCCCCCCCCCCCTCCCCCGCAACGTTTCTCCGTGCCTCCCTAGGGGGCATGCCCCACAGTTTAGGGACCTCTGCCTTAAACAGATAAAGAGTGGCTAGAGTGGACTCAATCAGTGCTCCGGACTGAAACAACCAATGAGTGCCTTAGCACAAGCAAATCAGGCTGCTATCTAGAAAAACAAAACTAACTGGCAAAACTCAGTTACTTCTAAACCCAGACACTTGCATGCCTCTCGTATTAATTTTTTTCTGTCAAAGTTAAAAACCTTTACAATAGCATGGTGCAATTTTACAATGTAAAACTTCTACATGGCTTCATTCCCACATGTCACTCAAGTCAAACATGCACTGTAGATAATCAAGCAGTTCTCATTTAATGCCACACCATTCCTTTTCATTCTATGCACAGAGCTATTCCATTCTATGCACAGAGCTATTCCATTCACTATTATGAGAGCAATGTTTACCTTATTTCTTTGCATATTCTCAAGAGTTCTTTGCCATAATCAATACTACTGCATTTCTTCTATTTAATATTTAATAGCATCAAAATCTGAAAGTTTATAGAAATCAAGAAACTACACAAATTACCTCTTGTTAATTTTAACTTATTGGCAGCAGGTGATTTTTTTTTTTTTTTTTTTTTTTTTTTTTTTTTAAGTGTATGCTACCATCAGTAATGAATGTTTCAGACCTTCCACTGTTCAAGAGTTGTATGTGTTGTGGAAGCACACAATTGGAGGCTTGGGAGGCTTTTGGTTCTCGCTCCACCCCCTCCACCCCCAATTTAGTGACTGCATTAATAAAGGAAACTAAGTTGGAACAGAAGTTTCATCTCACTTTATTAGAAGTGGACAAATTGAGTTTGGTACAAAACTGCTCATTGAAGCAATATTCAACAGCTTTTTTTTAAAAAAAAAAAATCAAACCCATCCAATTATTTCATGCAAGTCTTAGAGATTCCTGTTCTCGTGTTGTGTCTTCCACCCTTGTACACAAGACGACAAGTGGATGTTACAAGAACACCTCTCTCTGAAGAGCCAGAAAAATAATTTAAAGATTAAGATTCTAGAATAAATCATTTTACTTTCTTCTCTGTAAAAAGAGTGAAAATGTTGAGGTCACAAAAGCAGGCCAACAAGAGAACAGAAAAGAAGCAGGATATTGGGAGAGAGCTCAGTACAGAAATAGGGAAGAATATAAGAAGAGTAAGGCAAAGTAGTATGCTGTTTGTCAACATTAGAAACAGCAGCAAGTCCATAAATATCAACTGTATTTCAGATAGTTTATCCAATAGACACTTGCGTTTTATTCCTTCTTCCCACCTCTTCACCTACACCAGACATTCTGGCAGAAGGTCAGGCAACAGCCAGCATTAAGCTGAAGCTGCAAAAGCTAGCTAAGTATTTGACCCCTAAAATTAACAAAAAAGAATCAACTTTAAAAAAAATGTCTTTTATAAGTTTTACAAGTGACATCTCACATTACTATAACTGAAAGATAAGTTTCTCATGGGTTCAGTTGGTGCATACCCACAAGTATGTCAAATTCAGTTTCTTCAAGTTGTGTTTAGAACAAAAACAGATGTGGGGATTTGGGAGCAAACAGTACATGCAAATGCTTTCAACTCCTTTTATGACATCAACTGAATTACAAGATGACAGAGTCCCTTCAAAAAGGAAAGGTGATTTTTCCAAAATAAGACCGTTTGTCCCAAATTTCACCTAGGCTGTTTTTAAATATATTTTCCATACCTACCCAAGGTGAGTAGAAAAATATTTTCCCCTCAGAATATGCAGTTTGATTAATTCATCCATTATAACAGGTGTCACCAGATGGTGTTAGTACCTTACAAATTCTTAAGAGTGCAAGCAAGTTTTAGTCTTGGAAGAAAATGTGACTGTTTCTTGCAAATTACTAGGAAGAGCTGTGGCAAGCAGTCAGAGTGTTTTCCACCTTAAACTCTCTAATTAGAGAGAATTCTTGAGGAAGAGAAGCTCGCTGGAAGCCAGGCAATGGTGTTTGAGTTGATGTCCCTGAAAGGGAGGAATTGCATGCATGCTGCTTGTGACCACTGCTGTTCCAAGACTGTATATAAGTGTAAAAAAACCAAACAAACTTCACTGACAATATACTCAGACTCCATGTTGTGTATTTCTCTTCCGACTGGAAGCCACCATACACATCTACTACAGCTCAGCAGAGGAGCAATATCTTTCTTAAAAATATTCCTGTACTCTGTAGCCTCTCTTAAGGCTTTATCCACTAAAATAAAGACCAAATATTTCAAACGTAGGCACGACTGACATATTGGCAGACCTTCAAATTCCTTCTGCAAACATTCAGCTCTGGAAGAAGCTACTGTTAGAGAGTTTAGCCCACTTACTCTTAAACATTATTTTGCTTTTGATATATAAAGTAGTCCTAATTTTCTTTTCTATAATTTTAAGAATGGGTCATTTTTATATTTGCTGTTGATGAATTTTCATTTTAGATCACTGAAGATGGAAGAGCTCTTTAAAGAAGTCTGTTTATTCTGACCCTATCCCCCATGTTTTGGGAACCAGTAGTTCCCAAAGTTGAAGCCACCTATTTCTTTATCTTTCCTCTTATTTTCCCCATATCAGTTCTGGGTGCTTTTAACACTGTGGCTTATACGAACCACTCCTACCTGAGTTTAGCTAAGAAACAATCTGTTTGAAGCAGGTTGTGTTTTCAACAACTCCTATTTTTCACTATGTACAACACATTTTAGACACTAAAGCTAAAACCAAAAATCACAACCTTCTAAACATTTAGTTTTTACTTTTAAATATTGCTTTTAAAAACTGTTTCCGTTAGCATATCTGTTTGTCAGGATCTACTAGTAAAAAAATGCGTTGTTACATGTCAATTGGATTAGCAGCATTTAGAAAGTTTCTACATTTTCCTGGAAAGAACTCAGAATTAAGTCTAAATTACGATTTTGGAAGCTGTCCTCTGAACATCTGAAGACTTACAGTTTAATCAAAATATTTGGTGAATGGTTATTAGAAGAAAGGAGGGATTGTGAATTTGTAATCATTTTAAGAGTGATGTCAATTCAAAACACCAAAGTTAGGCAATGAACTGGAAAAGTTTGACCAAATGCACTCAAACTATGGTCTGTGGACCACTAATGGTTTCAAGCACAGAGCTGGCTGGTCACATCATGTTGGTACTTCTTGTTTTCAACTGGAGAATTACAACAAGACAGCTAAATAAGAAATTTTAGTGAACATAACCTTTTCAACCTAAACAACTGCTGTAAATACCAAAGATGTTTGTCAGTATAAATCGGAGGGAAGTAGTCTACAAGATTCAACAGATGTATAATCCATGCTAACACCCCAAACTAGACTAAACTAAATGATAAAATGTACTGTTAGACAATGATTGCAAGTGTAGTGATGATACAACTACATAATTTATGTACTGGAAGCTGCAAACTACTAAAATTTAGCCCATTTCTGATGCTGTTCATTCTGGGGCTAAAAATTGACTTTAGTTACAATTGTTACTACTCCAGATGGTGAGAAAAAAGAATTCATCCAACAGTGTACTGATTACTAGCAGCTCAATTGCTCCAGATGGAAAAGCTGAACAGAGTGAGAGGACTAAAGCTGTAATACTACAAAAAGAATCATTCAGGTGGACCAAAGCATCAGCCTGCCAACTGAGGTTCTCTCTACAGGATCATCACTGCAGTCATTTTCAAAGCTTGCCCAAGACGATTCATTTGGATAATAAAAATTTAAGAACTCTGTAATGACCAAAAACACCCAAACATTAGACTAGTCTACTTTAAAGTTAAATAACCAAATAGTCTGTATAGATCACTTACTGAACATTTCAGATGTGTAAAGTTTTCCTGCTTTTAGAATTCTAGCAGAACATCTCAAAAGAACTGTTTCATGTGAATACAAAATAAAATCACCAGATACCTAACCCACTACCTGTAGGTAAATACAAAGACAAGAAAAGGAGGCAGTACACAAGCAAAGTCCTGGGGCAACTCCCTGATGAACAGCCCAGCTCCCTTGCCACTAGCTACTAGGAAGTGGGAGAATGCTGGGATTTCTGTTGCTTACTCCTACTTGGGAGTCTCCAGCCATCATACAACCCCAACTAATAGATGGCAAGTTTGAAGAGGACTCTTCTTGAGCTGTATGAAAGAAGACAGCTTCCTGTCTTTTCTGAGAAGAGACTGAAGGAGAGATTTCTACTATACTCCCTCCTCCAGTAATAAAATGTATTGCCTGTCTCTGCTTTACATATCAGTAACAGCAGTTTGGAAACTTACAAATTCTTGACACTTTTGCGGATGCCAGAAGATTCTGAATAGCAATAGTGAAACCCAGTACTTGGTACAACTAAAAACAGTAGCCATCACTAGAACTATCTGCCGGCAACTTAGGAAGACATTCCTTCATTAATGTACAAACTGTTCTTCTAAGGTTTTCCTCAACCATAAATGTAAGCTTATATCCTGCAGAGGTTAATTGTGTAGTTTCTCTCATTTGCCAGGGAATAATTCTCACTTTCCTAGGGACAGTAGATTTTTCAAATCCTGATTTCACATTACTTGGCAAAACCTCCAAAAGGCAACAAATATAAGTCTTAGTGGTTTTTCCCCCCCTTTGCTTTATTAAAGAGTATCTGAGTTTAGCTCCTAAATTAATAAGTGCTGTTTACATTTTCAGAGACAAAAATCAAGATGGGTTTCCTGGCCTCTTTCCACTTCGGAAATTTCCGGTGTTCCAATTAAAAATTAGTTCTATTTAAGCCTGCATTTGGAGCCCAAATGTTTGAGCCTTAACTCAGAAGTCTACCATACCCTAATACTATAAAATAAAAAATTAAATATACATTTACAGAATCTTTCATTCCAGAGGCTCTCCAAATGATTTAAGCTTTATCCATCACTGAAATGCACCCACTTCTGAAGAAGCTATTTAACAGTAGACAAAAACTACACAAAAATTTAGGACAGGTCAACTACAACTGCAAGATGAATCTACCTAGGCAGAATGTTATCAAACTGCCCAGGATTAACACTCCACTTATGAAAAATTCAAGGGATCTTTAGTAAATGCCAGTTTGTCAGGATCTCAGTTTTACATCTTATTCAAAAAACAGTAGCATACTGCCATGTCATGCTAGGCCACTGGTTCAGTACTGACAGACTGAAGAGTGTTACCTGCTTAACCACCAGTAGTACTGACTGAAGCTTGTGAGTATATTTTGTCTTTCAAAAGTCTTAGACTATGTATACACTACATATCTTACAGTGGTACTACTGCTGCACCACTGTAAGGTCTCCCATATAGCCACTCTATGCTGACAGGAGAAAGCTCTCCTAATCAGCATAATTAAACTACCCCCAACAAGCGACAGTAGCTATGTCAGTGGGAGAGCATCTCCCGCCGACAGCACTGTCCACATCAGTGAAGCTTATGTCGGTCGGGCAGGGAGTTGGGTTGGTTTTTTTGTTGTTGTTGGGTTTTTTTAACATCTCGGCCAACAAAAGTTTTTACCAACAAAAGTGCGAGTAGACATAGCCTTAATATTTAACATTAGAGACACAAGGTGGGCGAGGTAATATCTTTTATTGAACCAACTACTGTTGGTGAGAGACAAGCTTTTGTGCTTACACAGAGCTCTTCTTCAGGTCTGGGAAACATACTCAGTGTCACAGCTACATACAAGGTGGAAAAGATTATTTAGCATAAGTAGTAAACACTTATTTAAAGGGACCACTCAAGGTGAAGTTAACACCCCTCCAGTCATGGGGGGAAAGGAAGGCAGGGGAAGACAGCTAGGGGGGATAGTTAGTGGCTTATAGATTGTTGTAATAAGCCCAAAATCCAGTGTCTATTAATCCATGACTCAGTGTCCAGCGAAGTTATGAATTTAAGCTCCCAAGCTTATCTTTTGAAAATGTTGTGCAGGTTCCTTTGAGGATGAGGACCGATATGTCAAATATAGAGTGACCGTTTGTGAAAAGCTTTCACCCACGTTTAACATGTCTGAGTGAAAGTTTTGTGACTATACCAACAGCAAAAACCTCTTTTGCCCAGAGCCTTCTGCCAAGGCAATTCATCACTCTGCCCCTGGGAGACTATGGGTCAAAGACACTCACTCCTGAAATCCCTAGACTGCTACCAATTTTCAGGCTTATTAATGTATAAGAAAGCGTATATATTCAGCAGTGGGACAGCCCAAAATAGGACTTTATTTCATTGTTGCTTATTATATTGCACTCATTTGGCTTAAGAGAACCAACTGAACTTGAATCTTTGGTTTTATAATGCCTCCCAAAAAAAGACAAAAAGATAAGACCTGAAAACTCCAGGGACACTTAAGTACTTAACTCATTTGTTGCACTCCAAGTAACAACCTCTCGTAGTAGCTGCAGTTTGTGAGATCACTTTGAAGGTAGACCACAAACTCCTAAAGCTGTTTGTTGCAACCCCCAAGTTTCTTTGGATTCCATTTTTCCACTCTGGAATCCATTTCTGTAGTTATTCAGGATTAGAACTAATATTAGGTACTTAGGGTGGAATCTCCTAGAGGTGAAGAGTGGAAAAAATGGAAAACAAATATATCTGATTTGAAAGTACAGGAAGAGAATACTAAAACTTTCTGAAAGTCCTTGTAGAAGGACAGAAAGATAGATGCTAGAAGGTCACATTAAATCAAACACTGGTATATTAGGTTTTCCTCTGATGCCCTACAGGGACTTTAGTGTTCTATTCTTGTAATGAGAGGGTCACAATTATCAAGAGCATTCATCAGATATTTTTAATTATTAAAAATGTTTACTTCTGTGTCTGTATCTACTACTTTCTTTTTAAAAAGCTATAAATAAGGAATGACTAGTGAAAAGTATGGGGAAAAGGTAATATTTCATACATTTTAAGGTCAGAGGTGACTATTAGATCATCTAGTCTGACCTTCTGTATAACAAGCCATAAAATTTCATCATGACTAAAATATCTTCCAGAAAGGCATCCAGTCTTGATTTGACAACTTCAAAATGAAGAATCCACTCTTCCACTGGGAGTTTGTTCCAATCACGCTCAAAAATTTGTGGCTTGTTTCTAGTTTGTCTCTCTCTTCCATGTACTGGTTCTCATTATGCCTTGCTCCACCAGACTGAAGAGCACTTTAGTATCCAGTATTTTCTCTCCATCAAGGTACTTAAACACGTATCAAAGAGGTCACGGTCACTTGATTAACAGATTGAGCTCCTTGCAGTCTGATTGTGGGGCATTTTTTCCAGCCCTCGAATCATTTTGGGCTCTTCCCTGAACTCTCTTCAATTTTTCAACATCCTTTTATAAATGTTGACAGCAAAACTGGATGTAGTATTCCAATATTGGTCTCACCAAAGCACTATACCGAGGTAAAGTCTATCTACTGTTTTCTCTATGCTGAGACAAAGAAGTTAATCATCTTTGATTATTTTTGTTTAGATGCAAAACTTTCCCCATCTAGATATAAATCATTCTCCATGATATCTGAGGCCTTTATCTGTTTTGGGACAATATTTTTCAAAACTGGTTGCAATCTATACAGTGGAGTCGCATCTTACGCGGGGGTTAGGTTCGAAAGTCAGCATGTAAGGTGAAAATCGCGTATAGTCAAAATTACCCTTGAAAATCCCTTAAATCGCCCATAAAGTACAGTATACATGGTTTTGTGTACAGTATACACCCCTGTACAGTATGTATAATGTATACAGTAGTGTACAGTATATAATAAAGAATACATATGCCAAATATAATTTTACAGTACTGTATTTTTAATTACATAAGAGAGACTGAAGAATGAAAGAATAAAAAAGAAAAACAGTAAACCTAACCACTCACCATTGATCCTGGATATTCTTGCTAGTCGACGACGACGACGACACTACTGGGGGGGTCATCTGGTCTTGATATTGATCCAGGAGATGATGGGCCAGGCTCATCTGCTGCTGGTTGTTTTTTCTTGCAAAACTTGGGTGATCGGCAACTGTCGCTGTTGTCTCTTGAGCTGCTCAAACATTTCTTGATACGGTCTCAAATCGTCCGTAATACCATGTGTGATTTTGAGGCTTCGTTCCATTGGGGATCCTATTCAGAAAATAAATCAAGTGTTTTGCTGCTTGGAACACTTCAGCAAATTTATAAAGATTCCAACTTGCTGGTTCTTCCTGTTCGTCATCATCATCATCATCATCATCGTCTTCTGTAGATGATTTTATCAGTTCCTCTAACTCTTCGTTAGTCAATGTTTCTCTATGGCTCTCAATTAATTCTTCAATTTCTTCCTCAAGGATGTCGACGAAGCCATCACCACCCACTTGCCTGGCCACCTGAACAATGCATTTCACTTCTTTGTCAATGGTCGTGAAACCCTTAAAATCATTCCCACATTCTTTCCATAGGTTTTGCCAACATGCATTGACTGTTTCAGGCTTGATTGCATCACTTATATTAAACAGGCAATGGATGCAATCGGCAATATTGAAGGAATTCCAACACATTAAGATTGGGATCAGCATCCATAGCACTATGTATCTGTGAGAACGTAAGCCTCGTGTACGTGGCCGTGAAACAATGAATCACGNGGGGGGGGGGGGGGGGGGGGGGGGGGGGGGGGGGGGGGGGGGGGGGGGAGACGACTTCAATGTCGTTATACGCAAACTGGAGTGCCTCAGGGTGGCCAGGAGCATTGTCTACGATCAACAACACTTTAAAGTCAAGTCCTTTCTCTTCGAGGTACCGCTTGACCTCCAGAATGAAACACTTGAGGAACCAATCCCGAAATAATACTATCACCACCCAAGCCTTTTTATTTGATTGCCAGAACACAGGCAGGAGATTTTTGTTCTTGCCTTTTAGGGCACGGGGATTTGCAGCCCTGTAGAGCAAGCCTGGCTTTATTAATTGCCCAGCCGCATTGCCACAAAACACCACAGTCACACGGTCTTTAGCTGCTTTGAAGCCAGGGGCTTGTCTTTCTGATTTCGAAATGTAAGTGCGATTGGGCATTTTTTCCCAGAAGAGCCCAGTCTCGTCCGCATTAAAAACTTGTTCCAGAAGATAGCCCTTTTCTTCTATGATTTTCTTTAATTGTTCGGGGTAGGCTTTTGCTGCCTCTTCATCAGGAGATGCAGCTTCACCAGTAGTCTGCACGTTTTTGAGGTTGAAGCAGTTCCTAAACTGTTAAGCCAACCTTGGCTGGCTTTGAATTCCTTCTCATCAGAAGGCTGTCCCTCTTCGGTGGGAGGTTTGAACAGCGCGTAGAGACTAAGAGCCTTTTCTCGCAACGTGTTGCCATCAATAGGCACACGTTTACGGTTCATGTCTTCCAGCCATAAGTTTAATGCCTTTTCAGTCTTCACTCAAGTCTTATCACGTACCTGGCTCGTCACCTTAGCAGTTATTGGAGCACTTTATGCCACAGCTTGACGAATTTCTCTCTCTCGAATCTTGATGGCACGGATGCTAGATTCATTGTGGCCATATTTACGCGCCACGTTGGAGACCGACATACCGTCTCTCAATAAGTCCAACAGCGCCAGTTTTTCCTCCAGCGTTGGAACAGATCGCTGTTTCTTCGGTTGAGCACCAGATGAAGTAGTTGGCTTGCGTTTAGGGGCCATGTTGTATGAAAAATATGTATCTTTAAACACTAGAATCACACTCAGCGCGGTGAGATGCTCACACTATGAGAGGCACGCAGGCACTGAGACTGACTGAGGGAACAGCAGATTCACGTCTCCCATCTCATGCTCACTCCGGGGCATATGCTCATTGCGCGCATATAGTTGAATTTGCTTAAGTTAAATGCACGTATGATGCGACTCCACTGTACACTAAACTTTTGCCCTTAACATTTTGTCACTTTAAGGAACAGTGGCATTTTCCTCAGGAGAAAATTTAGAAGAAGAAACTTAAAATGAGTCAAAACCAAACCACTACGAAACAAACTCAAGTCTGTATTCTCATTCCCCTCCTCCCCCCATGTGAATGAAGGGATTTAAAGAGACTAAAACATGCAGAGTACTGGTCTTTCTGACAGCACCAATGTGTTCTGTCAAGCATGTGATCTGAATGTTAGTCTTCCAGTATCCACGGATCTCAAGCTGATGCTATCAGACTTTCAAATGGGATAGTAATGACGGCCAAGAAGATAATTTGTCAGTATGAAAAAACTGGGCGATAGTGGCACGATAAAAACTATGTTGTATGCAGGGTAATCTGGTTCTAGAATGAAGTCAAAGTGGTAGGATGTGTGTCAAAACAAGGTTCATTCTTTTATATACTACAGACAAATTGGCCACTTTCCTCTTGAGAAGTGCTATTTTCTAAGATGTTTAGCAGCATGGTATCTACATGCTCTAGTATAGGGATAGCTAAGAGTACCCTAAACAGCAATTTTTCTCACATCCACACTTGATCAATGCAGTAAAATAGGTTTTGCAAAACAGCTGCACTTAACTCTGAAAGTGAAGCTACAAAAAAATTTGATTAGTAATGCAAAAAATCCCATACCTAAAAAAAAGCTGCCCCCATCCTGATACAAGACATTAAAAACAGTACACTTAAAACTGATTAAAATAGGGGTTAAAAAATTCACTATCAACTCACCATTGGCAAATGGGAAGTTCTCCAGGAGAATTGAAAGAAGAGGAGAGATTATCAAAACTATCAGATTCTACAGAATTTAAGCTCCCATTAAAATTCAGTTTTAGCTCTTGCAGTTGTGAAAAAGCTTCACATCACCTATGCTGACACTCCTCCTCACCCACAACACCTTTTTGTAGCCACCTCTGGCTAGGTATCTGCAGACCACTAGGTAAGTACAATTTATACACTAGCCCACAGTTGAACACTACTCAAAATTCAATTACTAATTTAAACACTGCTCAGGCAAGCTACTCAAGTCATGACTAAAATACCACTACTTACAGAGAAAACACTTGCAGATAGCTTGTGTTATTCATGGGTGAATAAACCAAATTTCAGAAGTGAGGAACATCTGTAACATGCACATGTCTGTGTAGTCTCAATGGGTTAAGTGGACATAAGCCCTATCATAAATTTAAGTAAAAAATGTATACCAAAATAACTACAATCCCAATCCCATCAAGCTACAGGCCTCATCCTATAGTTAGTTCTGTGAGTAGGCACTTGCAGGAGTGGGCCTTATGATTACAACAAAACTTACTAAAAAAATGCCCTATCACCCCATTCAGATCTCACAGGTACAGTAACCAAGGATCTGCTGCTCCTTTTGAAATAAAACATCCAATTATTTCTCTAACATTATGAGCATATGGTTTATATAATCTCAGTTACTCTATTAATAACCTGCCCAAGTGACAAAGGACAAGTCTGACCCCAACCAGAGCAGGGTAATAGAAACTATCAACTCAACAGCTGTATGCCAGTTTTAAAGATAACTTTGTTCGGATCATGTATTGTAGGATAAGTCTTCAGATGTATACAATCAAAATCCAAATTCGTGACTACCAGGAAAACACTTGTTTTATTATCCTTTATTTATAATTTAATGTCTGGTGGATGTTTTTGTATATTCTTTGAAGATGGTCCATTAAAATAATTTAAAGAACACATCTAAAGCACCATTTTAAGTGAGACAAGTTATAAAACAAGACAAGTTATTTGGTTTTGTGGGTAAACTGAAGGAAATGCTGCGGTGTTTTATAAGAACATAGTTTAGAGTTCTGCTGTATCTGTCTCAGTCCCAAGAGGATGAATTACTAGTCTTTTTACACTAACAGATATAAAACAGAAGTGTTGGACTTATATTAACAAGCATTATTATGGGCAATGCATATTACATGCTTGAATCTTATCATAGAACACCTATATGTTTATAGTAGCACTGCATAAATTGTGTAATGGGGGGGGGAGAGATAGCTCAGTGGTTTGAGCATTGGCCTGCTAAACCCAGGGTTGAGAGTTCAATCCTTAAGGGAGCCACTTAGGGATCTGGGGCAAAATCAGTACTTGGTCCTGCTAGTGAAGGCAGGGGACTGGACTTGACGACCTTTTGGGGTCCCTTCCAGTTCTATGAGATAGGTCTATCTCCATATATTTATTTATTTACATTCATCCAAAAATGAAGTTACCTTTGGGGACATCTATATGGGGCGATCAGTTTAAAGTGACCAATCTAAAAACTACTGATCTATTTCAATTTGACCAGAAGGAGACAGGATACAGGGTGATCCATGCCATATCTATAGTTACCCCAACAACAGGATGAGCTAAAAGGTACTAAATTTGTCAGTTTCAGGGATTATAAAGATTCACTCAGGCAGAAGCAATAGATTCTGACATGGTTTAAGTGGATACTAATATTTTCAAAGTGAGTCCTAAAATACCCTATCAGCCCCTAAATGCAACATCTGGATGATTCCGTAACCGTTATTTTTTAGCCACTTTTCAAAACCTGTATTCACACACAACTTCCATTTATTGGTGCTGGTTGTTAAAGTGTCTGCTACTAAAATGCAGATAATATTGCTTTGAGCTAGAAAACAAATGCTGCTCTGCTTTGGATTTCAATGCTATCAGCCCCAATCTGCTTATCAATTTTATACTAAAGCGTGATGCAAAAGTGTTACAGGATAAGGAGACATGAAAAAGTTACTACAAAAATGCTTTACATAGTACTTCACAGATGCACAAAAAAGCACAAAACACAAGTATCCCATTCATTCACTAATATTTTTAGCAAGTAAATCCCACCTACATATGTTTTAAGGGAGAGGGAGAAGTTACAGGGAAGTGTTTCCCTTCTTCCCTAGAATAAAGTACTATGTCTGCACTTTAAAAAAACACCACCACCTCACTACCACAACAGTTAATCTAATATATGGTCTCATCTGACAATTTACTGATTTTCTTTAACTTAAACATTATACTCCAGATAGAGACTTAACTGGGAAGAGAGGGAAAATGTAGGGAGAAAAGGGCTGAATATCAAATAGGCTATGTTAAAATACCTTAAAATAAATTTAGATTACTTGAACAAGTACTGTCATCTAGGAATAACCAGAGTGATCCAATTGGTATCTATTATTTTTATGATAATCCTAGCTTCATAGCCCCCAGCAGAAAAAAAATCAGTTTATATAACTCAGCAAACATTCTGGTATTCTAGGACCAATAAGTCACTGTTACAGAGATTAAAGAGGTATTAACTACCTCAGTGAAATGAAGAGGTGTACCCAATTCTCAAAGGTGCTGAGTACACATATATACACAAACAATACTGATATTTTACGCTTGTTTTTTGTTTTAATTGGACAGGGTTTTCACTAAACACACTAATACAGCGCTTAGACCAGAGGTAGGCAACCTGCGGCACGCGAGCTGATTTTCAGTGGCACTCACACAACCCAGGTCCTGGCCACCAGTCCGGGGGGCTCTGCATTTTAATTTAATTTTAAATGAAGCTTCTTAAACATTTTAAAAACTTTACTTTACATACAACAATAGTTTAGTTATATACTATAGACTTATAGAAAGAGACCTTCTAAAAACGTTAAAATGTACTACTGGCACGTGAAACCTTAAATCAGAGTGAATAAATGAAGACTCGGCACACCACTTCTGAAAGGTTGCCGACCCCTGGCTGAGACTTTTCAATGTACAAAAGATTATATATCTCCTCCATGAACTTAACCTTTCAGGTATAAAGCATTAATGATTGAAAACCTATATATCACAGTGCCTCTCAGACGGAGATTATAAAGGACAGTAATAAAGAACAAATGATAAACAAGTATTCTCAGATAAGATATTACTCCCCTGAGCCTCTGCTGTGTTATTGTGTCTTCACAAGGAAACATGCCCAAAGCTGCATCCAAAGATATTTAAATGTTACACTTTACATATTTATACCTAACTTTCCTAGGGACTGAAGTCCTACTGCAACAAAGTCACAGTATCTTAAAGTAACTAATACTTCCCCCAAAGTTGCCTATTAAGTTTTGCATATCCCATCACAACATTTATTTGGTCGTCTGTCTTAAAATGTTAGTTAAGGCTTAGTCCCAACCTCTTTCGTAGGTTTCTTTTTAAAAAATGAATAAAATAGAAGTTGTGTATCTTACATTTATTTAAAAAAGCTTTCAAGGGACAAAAAGTACATAGGTGGACTAATTTTAAATGAATACTGAGCAACTCATTTACTATCACTTCAATTACAACAAAGAATCAAATACACCATAAAACCCAGAAGTCTAACAATACAGCAAGCTCTTTTGGGGTGTGACTGGATAACTCCAGTGAAAATGAGCTCTCATTCACAATACAGGAGTGGGGCTTTGGGGCAGAGTTGGATGAAAGAGGTTAAAAACGTGTGTATACATCGACTATGAAAAAGCTTTACCGAATAAAACACCCACAGCTCACAGTAACTAGGAGGGAAACATGGTGCAATTTCTCTCCTATCTCACGCTGCCAAACACACATTAATTCTCTCCCCCCCCCCCCCCCCCCCTTCTGTGATTTCAGTCCCACCCGCTTCTCTCTTGCATATTTCTCCTGCCTTAATTCCTGCTGAAAATTCCTCCCTCCCAAATTTGGGCGCAAACTAGAGCGGAGAGAGTACCAAAAAAAACAAAAACAAAAAAAAACCTCTCGAGCATTTCCGATTTTGCACCGGTTAAAAAAATTACAATGCAGGAAGTGGGGGGGGGGGGGGAAGAGGCAGGCCCACGTTGGGGAGGGGGGTGCTGGAGCCAGTCGGAGGGAGGCAGGCCCACGTTGGGGAGGGGGGTGCTGGAGCCAGTCACAGGGGGGAGGCAGGCCCACATTGGGGTGGGGGGGGCTGGAGCCAGTCACAGGGGGGAGGCAGGCCGGCCCACATTGGGGTGGGTGGCGGGGTGCTGGAGCCAGGCCCACGTTGAAGTGGGGGGGGGCGGGGGGGGCGGCGGGGGGGGGGGCCCGGCGCCCCCGACGGGGGGGGGGGGGGGGGGGGGGGGGGGGGGGGGGGGGGGGGGGGGGGGGGGGTGCTAGAGCCCTCAGCTCTGAGGATGCAGCGGGGCGGGGTTCCGCGGCGGGCTGCGCCCGGAGCTCCGGCTGCGAGCGAGCTCTCTGGGGCGGGGTAGCCCCGGCGCCTCAGACTGGAAGGGGGCGGCGGCTGGGCCATGCCCGGCGTTACAGCCTCGCGGGCGGCGGAGAGACCCACCCTCCTCCCTGCCCGTCATGGAGACCCCGAGCCGCCGCCGCCCACAGGAAACGCCGCCGCCCCCCCCCCTCCAACTGTCACAGTCCCGGCTCCGGCGCAGGGCGGCCCCGCGGGCCCCGGGCTGGACACTCACCCATGGCGCTGGCGGCGGATCTGCTACTGTTGACGTTCCTCCACCTCAGCCGCGGCGGCACTGACCGAGCTTCCCCCTCCCCCCACCAGCCAACCCCAGCTACTGCTACTGCCGCTGCCTCCGCCCCGCCGATTCGCTAACGTCCCCTACGCCGATTCCGCGGCGTAGCCGCCCTGCACCACGCCGCCCCTACGCACACGAACTAGCGAACAGGCGGACTTCACTTCCCCACGCCTCTCCTAGTACGCAGCAGCTTCCGGCCTTGCGGCCTGAGGTCCCGGACACTCTCGAGAGATTTCTCCTCCTCCCCGCCCCCTGAACGAGATTTGACTATTGCCCCGCCCCGTGGAATTGTCCGGCGGCCATTTTGAATCCGGGCAAATCCGGACGATGAAACGCTGTATTGCATCTGCGGCGTTCGCTTGGCTCAGCGTCAGGAGGAAATCCCCCTCCCTCCGGACTGAGCCACGGTGATAGCGAAGCATGGGGGGGAGGGGAGCCTTGCCCGAATCAAAGATGGCTGACAAGCAGGGCTACGCAAGGCGGCTACTCCAACCCTTTCCAGGGCTATTCTGCCGTGCTGCGTTACGTGTTCTAGTCGTCGTCCCCATAAGCACCGTAAACTTGTGTCACCGATTTACGCAATTAGCGTAAAAGCGGCCGAGGCTGCGGAAAAGAGCGCGGGCAGCGAGGAGAAGGCGGGAGGGTGAATGGGGCGGGGAGGTGAAGCAGGCAGCTGCCGGGGGGCGTTGACAGGCGGCCCCGGGACGGGCTCCTCGCGCAGCAGCCACACCCGCCTTCGCACCTGCGTTTGCCCTGCCCAGCGCGGGCGGGCTCAGGCTGCTGCTGCGGGGGGAGTGTCAAGGAGCGAGCGGCTCCCTCTCTGTGCTGTGTGTGATTTTCTTCCAGGGATGTTTGGGCCCAATCATAATCTCTTGCTCACCCATGCGCGTCCACAGGCTGGGAGAGAGGCACCGCCTCCCGGGACAGTCTCCCTCGGGGAGACCTTCGCTTTAGTACCAAAGTGCAAACACGCCTGCCTGCCCCCAACCACGTGGCCTAACAACACGCCATCTGCTCCTGCACGCCTTGCCATAGACTGTGTATTTTACGTTTATTTTACATCCACTCTACAAACTGAACATACCGCCCTGCTGGAAAGCAGCTCCTTCTGGGGTGGAGAGTTGCAATCAAATACACACCTAGCGTGCCCCACACTGTGAGGAGTAGGAAGTGGCAATCTTGCCCAAGAACATTTGGCCAAACCCATCATCTTATGAAAATTGTCGTAAGAAACTAATTTATTGTCTGGCTATTTTATTTTTTGTAGAAATGGCTTTCCTAAGTAAGTCCACATGAGCTTCTTCAACTATAACTACTATAAATACAAATAAAAGAGATTGGAAAGAACTAACTGAAGCTGTCTAAGAATTGGACGTTTTGCATATTTAATTATCAATCTTCCTCTGTCAAATTCCTGAAGTGTAAATAATGGCCAACCTTTCCTGCTGACAGCAAGTATTCATTTGAATCGTGTGTCCCAGCAGTGAATGAACTCTTTAAAAATCAAACAAAGTAAAACCATGTTTGCAGCAATTTGCAGAAAGCAGATAAAACCTTTGTAGGAGACTCAAGGTGTATTCCCTCTGTCCCTTTGCAATTGTTCTGATAATACATGCTGTTTGGTTCACTCTGGTGCATTCCAAAGACAGTAAATTGTCTCTTCAGAAATATCTTTATGAGTCGGGGTAAATGCCATCACTTGCAAGGACGGAGTAGCAGTATCTGAGAAGAATGAACACCAGTAAAGGCAGACAAACTAATTCCATCTCTCACTCAAACTGATCTCAGAGTTTAGAATATTGCATTTTTTATGTTTCAGCCAAAAAGCCTTGAAATCTTTCAAAATCGTGTCTTTCAGTGCCAATGCTGAAGGCTCGAAGGCCCAGATCCTCAAAGGTATTTAGACTTGTAACTTTAATTGATTTCATGGAAGTTAGGAGTATACATACCTTTGAAAATCTGGGCCTAGATGTCTATGTGTGTGGTGTGTTATATATATGTGTTTGCAATTGCAAACTATTACGTTATTATTTATTTGTATTATAATAAATAATAGCACCTAGTGTCATGGACATATGGTTGTGCCAGGCAGTGTACAAACGTGGACTAAAAAGAGGATCTCTGGCCTAAGAAGTTTACAATCTAAGTACTTTCTTTGTGCTAGGGATGTTACAGAGGTCTGTGCTTTCCAGTTCTCGTCACATTAATGACCAGTACTCTAGTGGGGAAAGTGCTAGCAGAAAAGAGGGAATATTCATAGTCTTAACAAGTCTTACGGTGTTATGTCTGAATGCAATTGATTTCCTGCCATTTTGAGAATGAACTTTTAAGTGCAGAACTGTTACTGTTGGTACAGAGGAGCTAGTTTCCTTACAACTGCAACAGTGATGTCTCAGTATCATACATGGTTGTAGAAGGCATAGGAATACTTATGGGAATTCTCTGATTAGTACTGTTGTAAGAAGGTATAAACGAGCAATGAGAGAGAGAGACATAGATGAAACATATTCTCTACCCAATTTTATTTTTGTCCTATACTGTGTATAAAAATACATCTAGTTGGTAGTTACTTTCATTTTATTATGATAACATAGCGAGCAAACACTTCTTGTGAAAACACTGAAGGCGCATACTCTTTAAACTTATATTAGAGAAGATATGCATCACCATTCTTTGTGGTTCTATCCTGCTTCAAGAGCTGGAACAGTTACAATATAATGTGGTTCTGAGATGCCAAAGAGAGAGAGAGACTCTTATTATCTTTGGCCACAAGGCTGCCTGATATTGTCTACCATAAGTTTGTATCTTTCATAACAGATGAGAAGAAACAATCCTTTTCACTGTAGTTGTTTTGGATGGCAATGTCCATGACATTAAATTATAGGTACATGGCTTTTGTGGTCAGTTGAATGCTAAATAAAAACAAGCATTTGATAGCCAGAATAGTTGTTTATTGCACACACAGTATACTCCAACAACTAGTCCATAAAAAGTACAACACAGTGGAACAAACAATAAGACAGAACAAGAAAAATAAAATTATTTTTCTCTTGTAAGGGTTTCAAGCTGTTGTACTTCATATTTTCATGGTCTTTTCATTGATACCACATTGCGTACCATAGCTAAAATAGGTAATTTATTGGGAGATGTTCTAAAAAGGGAATAAATTGTTTCAGAGTATGTCTTTTAAGTGAGAAATTGCTTGATAGATTAACTGGTGAAAAAAAATTAGTGGAATGGATACATCATCCTGCTCTCTCTGAAATCAAAGGCAAAATTGCCACTGACTTAATCTGAAGCAAGACTGAACCCAATCTCATTAAATCTCATTTGGTTTTTGTGAGAGGTTAATGTCAGGTTCTTCTGGGCTGCAAATAACAATTTTTTTCTCTTTTCATACAATAATTAGGAGCACTAAGAAGATTGGTAAAAAATTAGTACATTTTGAGAAAAAAGAACAAAATGCTGATGCCTGAGGCATTCTGTGTACAGTATAATAAATGCTGTAATTTTAATTTTTAGGCAATTTACTCTTTTTCTCTCAGGATAAGGACTTTGGCCTGGATCCACAAAGGGATTTAGGCATTGCAACACTAAGTGTTGCAATGCCTAACTTTTAGGCACTTAGAAAATCACCGAAACAACTCTGTGATCCACAAAGCTTGAGTTAGGCACATAGGCTCCATAAACATTGAATGAGGAGAGACAGGCTACTAAGAATGTGATCAACAAAGCCAGTACGCTGGCGGGGGAGCCACATAAGCATGGGCAGCAGGTTAAGCTTCCCCTGGGGGAGGCTAGCTCTCAGCCCCGCCTCTTCTGCCTGCGGCCCCACCCACACTCCACTCCCACTCTGCCACAGCCCCCCCCCACACACACACACATGCAGCTCAGCCTGTTGCTCCTCTCCCTCCCTCCCCCACGAGGCCCTCACTGCCCGCCACTCCCTGCATCCCTCCTCTCCTCCATCCTTCTCCCGTACAAGGCCTCCACCACTCCCTGCATTCCTCCACTTCCCCTTCCCTGTGAGGCCCCCGTCACTTGCGTTCTCCACATCCCTCCTCTCCTCCCCCTCTGCTCACTGCATCCCTCCTCTTCTCCACACACTCCCTTCCCTCAGGAGGCCCACATGGGAAAGGAGGGACACAGGGCAGTGTGGGCCTCGTGGGAGAGGGGTTGAAGGAGAGGAGGGATGTAGTGGGCGGGGGGGGGTGGAGGAGAGGAGAGGAGGAACACATTGAGCAGCGGGGACCTCCAGAGAGCAGGGTGGACTGGAGGAGAGGAGGGGCTCAGCCAGGCAGTGGTGGGGGCCTCAGGGAAGAGGCGGAGCAGGGACGGGAAAAGGTGAAGCGCAGGCGGGGCCATCACGGCCCAGGCATCTGGTGGCGGGGCCATCACGGCCCAGGTATCTGGTGGCGGGGCGGCGGCAGCTGCGCCAGGGGAGGCCTAGCCTCCCCTGGCCTACTGTACCCACCACCTATTCACATAAAATAGTCAATGAGTGATGCAGTGTCCTATACCCCACCCCACTCCAGGAGATAGGTATTTGAGTCTACGCTGCAGGGAGGCCCATCTCTCTACTTGGGAACCATAGCGGGGAACCCCTCTCCTGGAGTTAGGCACTTCAGTCATTTCTTGTGAGGTGGGAGACCTAGGGTCCAGTCCCCCTGCTCCAATAACTCTTAATGATTTAATACAAAAAGGAACAGCTGCAACCGGAGAGATTCAAGGAGCCCCATCTCAGAATATCCCACAGGCTAGTGGGAAGTGCACTCTCCTTAGAGCTGGGACTAGGAGGCCCTTGTTCAAATCCTTTTTCACCCTGTAGCTGAGGGGGGATTTGGACCTGGGTCTTCCACATCCCAGGTGAGTGCTCCAACCCCTGGCCTAAAAGTTATAAGGTGGGCAGTGGCATCACCAACTCCTCCTCCAGTGGCAGTTTTGTGTGGAGGGAGGCAGGTGCCTAACTCATTCCCACAAGAAACACCTTTGGCACCTAAGCCATCTGACTCCATATGGCAGGTTCCCAGTTGTGCATCGCTAAGCAGAGATCGACACCTCCTTCCTGCCCAGACTTAGTCACCTAGTCTGTGAGGGGGTGGGGTTTAGGACATGCTCCATTTGCTGGCATCTCCCTTTGGCTAGTTTAGGCAGCTCCCCACTTAGTGTGCTGGCTTTTGTGAATCGTATTCTAAGGCTCCTATGTCTTCCCATTCACTGTATAGGACCCTAGGTGCCTAATTCAGGGTTTGTGGATTGCAGTGTTGTTCCTATGATTTCTAGTTACCTGCTGCAATGCTCAGTGTTGCAACACCTTTGTGGATCTGGGCCTTCATTACTACACCACTAGAATTAGGAAAATTAACTTGGAGGAAATTTCAAGGCTGCCCAGGTTCTCTATAAATTGATTAATTTAAAGAAAAACTGCAATTTGTTTGTAAAATGTGATACTTGTGAAGTTCACAATTTTTAAAAAAAAGTGAAATATAATGCAAATTGCTAAAGATCAGAAGCCATTATTATTCTATCTGCCTGCTAATATAGGGGCAAATCCAGCTCACCTTCTTCACACACTGTTGACTAAGGGCCCAATCTTGCAAAGTGACCAGCACCTCTTGCTAGGAGCTGGGTTGAGAATGCTCAGCACCTAAATAGAAGGCACATTGTCCTTCTCCAAATCCCTCCTTAAACCTCTCATTTGCTGTGATGCCTACAAAAAAGATCTTGACAACAGTTAGGCTACTCATGTACTGACACCACAACCTATCATGCTGATCAATATTGTCTCATGGTTTCCTTGCACTTTTCCATCTATTTGTCTGTATCCATCTGTTGTCTCTTGTCTGATACAGTAAAAGCTGTGTTATCCAACACTTTACAAACCGGAAAGCTCTAGAAACCGGCATTTCTGATATCCATTAAAAGTCCGGTTGGTGCAGGGCCGATAGGCTCCCTACCTGGCTCTGCATGGCTCCACGGCCAATGGGAGATGGAACCATGGCCAATGGGAGCTGTGGGGGGCAGTGCCTGCGGGTGGAGGCAGTGCGCAGAACCACCTGGCCGTACCTCCGCCTAGGACGGGGTGGGCAAACATTGTGGCCCGAGGCCAACCTGGGAATAGAAATTGTATGGCGGGCCATGAATGCTCACAAAATTGGGGTTGGGGTGAGGGCTCTGGTTGGGGGTGCAGGCTCTGGGGTGGGGCTGGGGATGAGAAGTTTGGGGTGTAGAAGGGTGCTCCTGGCTGGGACCAAGGGGTTCAGAGGGCGGGAGGGGGATATGGGCTGGGGTAGGGGATTGGGGTGCGGGGAGAGGCTCAGGGGTGCAGGCTCCAGGTGGCGCTTACCTCAAGCAGCTTCCGGAAGCAGTGGCCATGTCCCCACTCTGGCTCCTACGCAGAACTGTGGCCAGGCAGCTCTGCGCGCTGCCCCGTCCGCAGATGCCACCCCTGCAGCTCCCATTAGCCGCAGTTCCCAGCCAATGGGAGCTGCGGGGGCAGCGCTTGGGGCGGGGGCAGTGTGCAGAGCAGAGACCCCTGGCTGCCCCTACGCATTGGAGCCAGAGCGGGGCCATGCCGCTGCTTCCAGGAGCCGCGTGGAGCAGCCCCCGACCCTGCGTCCTGGCTGGAGCACTGGAGCGGGGAAAGCCCCAGACCCTGCTCCCCAGCAGAGCTCGAGGGCCAGATTAAAATGGCTGGCGGGCTGTAGTTTGCCCATCCCTGGCCTAGGAGCAGCAGGGACATGTCACCGCTTCCGGGGAGTCGCCCGAGGTGAGTGCCGCCCGTATCCGGCACCCCAAGCCCCCTCCCACACCCCAGCCCCCTGCCCCAAGCTCCCTCCCCCACCCAAACTCCCTCCCAGAGT
The DNA here is from genome assembly GCA_003942145.1 of Platysternon megacephalum. NCBI lineage: Eukaryota > Metazoa > Chordata > Testudines > Platysternidae > Platysternon > Platysternon megacephalum. The sequence goes on from QXTE01000076.1 coordinate 2,024,953, forward strand.
CCACGCCCCACACTCCCTTCTGCGCCCCAGCCCTGAGCCCCCTCCCGCATCCAAACTCCCTCCCTCTTAGTTAACCGGAATTTTTGACTTACCAGCACCCCCCATTCCCCTAACATGCCGGATCACAAAGCTTTTACTGTACTTAGATTTTAAGCTCTTTGGAGCAGGGCCCACCTTTTTGTTCTGCTTCTGTACAGTGCCTAGCACAATGGGGTCCTGATCCATAACTAAGGCTCCTAGATACTGCAGTAATACAAATAAATAAATAATAATAATAAAAGGTACTTTTATCATGAACCATTCATGATTGGGCCACTGGTGCCCAATCCTTCATATCCTGTCCCTAGTGAGTAGTCCCATTAAATCAATAGGACCACTTGTGTGAATAAAGGTTTTCAGGATCAGGGCTTATGTTTATATAGCTTTTCTGTTTCAGTTGATGCTGTTGAGGTCAATAGGGCAGTCATGAAATGGAAAATAAGCTACAAACTCAAAAGCAACACAGTAAATAAGTATACAATGTCCTTCATACTCTTGTCACCACCATCTCTGCAGGCTCCTGGCACTGAGTACCACCCATAACACTATTCTAGAAATATGCAAATAAGTTAAGACATCATATCTTCTCAGACCCTTTTTAAAAATCTCACCATATGTTGTGTTTCCAAAAATATGAATGCAATGCTAAAAACAGTGAGATGCCATATATGTGAACAAATACTTTTAAAATATTGAAAAAATACATGAACACAAGCTTCCATTGAACAATAGCCATGGGAAAAATACAGCTTCTCTTGTTTTATAGTGTGTTTACTGTATTGTACTGGTATACATCCGTTACTTCAATTATCTAAAGAAAGAGGCTTTGATAAATTATGACCCAATGATGCAATATTTGTGAGAGGCGCACACATACACTTATTGTTTGAGGGAGGAAAATGTGTGCTTTGTGTAGTAGTGGAGAATACATATCAGTAGAATCTAGAAAACAGTTTAACCCTTGGTCATGTATCCTTAGAAATAATGTTTACTTAATTAAATGAGATGAGATATAGCCTTCATGGAAGTAATTCAGTACTTTACACTATTTTGCTCCTTGTGAAGGACATATGGTTTGGGAAGTCTGGTCGAATGCTTGTNCCTTTTTGTTCTGCTTCTGTACAGTGCCTAGCACAATGGGGTCCTGATCCATAACTAAGGCTCCTAGATACTGCAGTAATACAAATAAATAAATAATAATAATAAAAGGTACTTTTATCATGAACCATTCATGATTGGGCCACTGGTGCCCAATCCTTCATATCCTGTCCCTAGTGAGTAGTCCCATTAAATCAATAGGACCACTTGTGTGAATAAAGGTTTTCAGGATCAGGGCTTATGTTTATATAGCTTTTCTGTTTCAGTTGATGCTGTTGAGGTCAATAGGGCAGTCATGAAATGGAAAATAAGCTACAAACTCAAAAGCAACACAGTAAATAAGTATACAATGTCCTTCATACTCTTGTCACCACCATCTCTGCAGGCTCCTGGCACTGAGTACCACCCATAACACTATTCTAGAAATATGCAAATAAGTTAAGACATCATATCTTCTCAGACCCTTTTTAAAAATCTCACCATATGTTGTGTTTCCAAAAATATGAATGCAATGCTAAAAACAGTGAGATGCCATATATGTGAACAAATACTTTTAAAATATTGAAAAAATACATGAACACAAGCTTCCATTGAACAATAGCCATGGGAAAAATACAGCTTCTCTTGTTTTATAGTGTGTTTACTGTATTGTACTGGTATACATCCGTTACTTCAATTATCTAAAGAAAGAGGCTTTGATAAATTATGACCCAATGATGCAATATTTGTGAGAGGCGCACACATACACTTATTGTTTGAGGGAGGAAAATGTGTGCTTTGTGTAGTAGTGGAGAATACATATCAGTAGAATCTAGAAAACAGTTTAACCCTTGGTCATGTATCCTTAGAAATAATGTTTACTTAATTAAATGAGATGAGATATAGCCTTCATGGAAGTAATTCAGTACTTTACACTATTTTGCTCCTTGTGAAGGACATATGGTTTGGGAAGTCTGGTCGAATGCTTGTTTTATAGCAGGGGTAGGCAACCTATGGCACGCGTGCCGAAGGCGGCACGCGAGCTGATTTTCAGTGGCACTCACACTGCCCGGGTCCTGGCCACCTGTCCAGGGGCTCTGCATTTTAATTTAATTTTAAATGAAGCTTCTTAAACATTTAAAAAACCTTATTTACTTTATATACAACAATAGTTTAGTTATATATTATAGATATATAGAAAGAGACCTTCTAAAAACATTAAATGTTTTACTGGCATGCGAAACCTTAAATCAGAGTGAATAAATGAAGACTTGGCACACCACTTCTGAAAGGTTGCAGACCCCTGTTTTATAGTAACAATAAACTATTTGCCAAATGCAACTAATACTTTCTTACAAAGTGCCAGACACTTTATTGACTAATAATATGACAAATTCCCCACCCCAAGGGGAGTTAGAATCTAAAAAAACAACCAATATTCACGCAAGGGAGTGAGGGTGTAGAAGAGTGACAAAAAGCAATGTGATTTAGGTTTGGAGAGATGGAGAACATCTCCTGTAGTTCCAGTTTTGTGTTTGTTTATTTGTTAATCAGTAAATCCCACTGAGGATGGTCAATCTTAAGTAAAACCTTAAGAGGCTCTCTGGATACCCAGATGTGTAATCATTAATACTCAGTCCTGCAAGTCAATCTGCACAGATGAGTCCTTATCCCGGCAGACTCACAGGCATATGGGTCTTTCCATACTGATCACTTTGCAAGATCAAGGCCTGAGAGTAGAAGCTTAGTGAATACAGGTCTGTCTCATCTTACGCTGGGGTTACGTTCCGCAGTCAGCGCCTAAAGCGAAAACCGCGTATAGGCAAAATTACATTGAGTGTAATGGCGGGCAGAATCGCCCGCACTACAGAAACAGTATTTAAATTGTTATTTTTCTCTTTTTTTTTCTTCTTGTTTTTGCCGACCGCGCAAAGCTGAAATCGCACATGTTAAATGCGCCTAAGATGCGACAGACCTGTAGTTGAATTAGAGAACACTTAGCTCTGTAGTAAGGGTGCACTGCATCTTGTAGAACAAAAACAAATCAAATACACCTGGATAGATGGCCACTTCTTTATTGTTCAACATTTTTTGTTTAAAAAAGAGCCCAGCTTCCCAGAACAAAAAGACTTTCTTACATTTTTCTTTTTTTCTGTGCAAATTTTAGACAGTTTTTTTTACCCCGTTTAAAAAGAAAAAGTTGTAGAACAAAGTGTATTAATTATTTACAGTCTCTGACTCTCCCTGCTATTTGTCAGGAGGTGGCTTATCTGCATGCATTGCCTGTCCCTCCTGGCTGCTTTTATAACAGCATACTATTAAATCAAACTAACCTATGTCATTCAGCTCCCAATGCTCTATAGCTACCATGTATCCCTTACAGCAATGATATACAATATAAAAATAGAGAGAGATACCACATCCTTCATACCATATGTATATATTGTTGTAGGCTTGTTCAACAGAAATCTAGGTTTATTTTAAACTAATCTTGCTACTGTTGAAGTCAGTGGGAGTTTTGCATTTGGTTTCAGTGGGAGCACTATCTCTCAGTGCTGTAGTCACCTTTGCTTATTATTAGCAAACATCTGCACAAAACTGGGTTTGCATTTACTTAGAACTCAGTGAATAGCTAAACACATGAATCTAGTATGCAAAAAGTAAATCATTACACCTGAATTAAATTAGAAAAACTATAGGTACATAACACATGGAAGAACAAATTAGAAAATTAAACATTTATCAAACAGGAAATTGAAATTTACATTCAGATTAATTCTCTGTATTCATACTGTGGATTGCAATGCTTTGATTACTATTCTGCATAAGAAAAATAACCCTTAGTAATATTGCTGTGATGACTGAGCACTATTTGAAGTATAAACACAACTTAAAAGGAATTAGTTAAGCAGGCTTTGGAATTCTTGATCTTTTGGATGATTTATCCTACCAATAAACCTGGCATATTTCAAGAGCCAGTTTTCATAGCAGATACATCAGAAAAACCCAAGACACCTTCTTAGCCTTCCAGATAAAAATTGTACATACTACCACAAACCTACAGTGTAAGACAGTTTTTGAAGAAATTACATACTCTCTATAGTGACAAGCTTCTGCATCATTTTTTTTCAACTCCTCTTGAAGTGTAAAGTAAATTTTTTGTGTTTTGATTTCAAAAATGAATGGTTTGGGTTCATTTTTATTTATATAGTGCTATAAATAAACATGAGGTTTACAAAAGAAGACAGTTTCACATTGTTTTCTCTACTTTTCTGGGTCACAAGGTTGTTATATGCTATTTAGGGGTTAATTGACAACATGGTCTCCCCACACGTGTTATGTTTATATTAAATGTTATACATCCTAGCCAACATTCCATCTTTCAGTAAAACAGTTTGTAATGTGATGCCCAATGCTCTGTGCAAGCTATGTATGAAGCCTGTTGTGTTTGGGTATACATTGACAGCATTATTAGTAGCTAACTCACTGCTTTATAAAGTGCTTTAGAATACCTTCATTGTAAAAGCTGCTAAACAAAACCAATTCTTTTTTCTACTAAAATGAGTGAACAGTTGCATGATTTTCAGTGTCATGGGTTTTGAAGCTAGTGTTGTGGTATCCATACCATTTTTGAGACTTCAGTTATCTTAACTGAATGTGTGTGACAGGAATAAACAAATGGATATCACACTTATTCAATTTAGATGTGTGTTCTACTTTCTGAAAATATCTTTGGTTTGAGTTGTTGCACTAGCTCCTCTTGAAAATGGAACCCTAATTAAAGAGGGGCTAGTTGTGCAGAAAGCAAATATTCATGTAAGCAACTTTTCTTTTGAAAATTTGTTTAGATTATTTTTAAGGTCTAAAAGAATTGCAGCATAGTTCTACCTGTAATACAAAATTATACTGTTTTATTTGTTGTCATATCTATTAGCTGTTCAAGAAGTTCAATTTTGATAATTCCACTTTGAAAGTCAATGAGCTTCCATTTCATATCAAAGTTATTTCTGACTGTTGGTCTAGTTTACTATATTTGTCTATAATATTTAAAATGTCTGTAAATATCCCCACGGCAATAGGATCCTCTTGGCAGCAATATACTGGTATATGAATCATAACTACATAAGTAAATAAATGGCTTGTGGGGTAACTAAACACTGAAGGGAAGCTAAGATGTTTGGTAACAGCAGAAGTTGTTTACTGTGAATGAAAATCAATGAACATTGTTCCTGTTGTGTGATGGACAAAACAAACCATAGTATTAAAAAAATTCTCGTCCTGTGAGAGTTTGAAAATTGGGTGCTGCTGCTTTAGTGGACTTTCTGTGGTCGCTTTTGAGGTGAGGCATAGAATTAATAAATAGGCTTTGTTGCTCGGTGGGAACTGTGCTGTTGCTGAGAAGAGGGGAGACAGAATTCATTCCCCAACCACAACCCCAGTGTGATTGGGCTAATAGAGTGGCTATGGCCTTTTTAAATCCCTATGAAGGGATTTTGGACCATTGGAGACATATGACCAAAGATCGAGTAGCCCACCACAGGCCCCCTATGTGGCAAGTAGATAGAGAAGAAGCCCTGCTATAGGGTCATTATATATGAGCTCCACCTTGCTTGCCCTGTGCAGGGTCAAAGCCGTGCTTGCACAATGTGGAGGGCCTTATATGTGAGTGGATTTTAGTAAGGGACTGGTTTCGTATAGCAATGGAATTATATGACTGCACACGTGTAGTGTCAGTAAAAAACTCCGTGTCATTTGCGAGAGAACAGCATTTGATTTTTCTAGGCTGTGATTGGCTAAAAACCTTTCCATATTATTCATAATTACCACAGCTATAAAGAAAGTGTCTGTTCAAGTTAATGTCTCTGGCAAACATTAGCTACTGATGTCTTGTTGCATAAATGCATGCTGCTGCAAAAATGACAGTTTTTAACGTAATGGAGTGTAATCTGTTGTGATGTGTAGTGTGGCCTCTTACAATGAACATGGAGCTGAGGCTCTACACTTGAATTTTTTTCTGTATCCAAATACAATACATTCTACAGTGAATTTGAAAATGCGACCATTCTAAGACTTTATTGAATCACAATGTGTTAAATCATATCAAACAACAAATTGAAACATTTGTTTTATTTAGGCATTGTACCTACTACAAGAGTGGGATACAACAATTCCTAACCAAAGAATACATTTGTCCAGTTGGATATTGCTCATAGTTTATTTACAAAATGAGTTATTTTTGTTAACATCTCAGCATGGCAAGGTGCCCAGACTCTGGGCCATGTCTATACCTTAACAGCTTTTGAGGATAGAAGGGACTGTTATGATTATCCACTGTGACCTCCTGCATAACACATACCATGAAATTTAACCAAGTGATTTCCGCATGAATGCTTTATCAGCTGCCTTGCATTGATACCAACCATCAGCAAAGTAAGTGTCTGTATTAATTGGTTTAATGTTATTTACTTAACATTAATGTGTACAAAGCTAAACATTTATTTTTCAAGAAGATGTTCTGAGTTGTGGGGAAGAATTTATTAAGCCTGCAACAGCATTTCCCTACTTCCATCGGGAAGAAGCATGAACAGCTGTGAGGAGTTGCAGCATTATTAGTCTGCTGACTCACCCAGGCAGCCATACCAGGTGGGTCTCATTAGCTCACACTCAACAGAGATAAGACAGAGTCTATCTAAAGAGGAAAGAACAGGTAGTTTTGATAGGAAGTCAAGCTCATCCTGAGATTTTTTTTTAACCCTTTTGACAAAAGATCAATTCGTTGAGTTTAGTTACTGAGGGTAGGATCCATTAAGGTCCTTAGACACCTAAACTCCAGACTTAGAGAGAATGACTGTTTCTTGGTGTTTAGGGCACCTTTGTGGTAACCCCAGGCTCCAGTTTATTTACTCCAGTCACTCTTTAATTAGTTAGCCACAGTGGAACAGCTTCAACAAGAGAGGTTGAGAGGAAACACTATGCTAGAATGTTCCATAGCTCAGTGGTTAGTACACTCCTGAGAAGTGAGAGACCCCCGTTCAAATCCCTCAAATCTGGTAGAGGGGGAATTGAACTGGGGTCTCCCATATCCCAGGTGTGTGTTTTATTCACTGGGCTAAATGTTATAAGGGGGGAATAGTGACATGTCTTCCTCTGGCCATTTTGTGTGTCACCTAAAGATTGTCTACACTTGAAATGCTGCAGCTGTAGTACTTCAATATAGATACTACTTATGCCGACAGGAGAAGTTCTCCCAATTCCCTGAGAGGTGGTAGTTAGGCTGATGGAAGAAATTCTTCTGTCAACCTAGTGCTGTCTACACCTGGGGTTAGGGAGGCTTAACTATGTTACTGGGGGGTGGAATTTTCACACCCTGGAGCAACATAGTTGTGCCAGTGTACGTTTCTAATGTAAGTCATTCCTGTAAGATACTACTTAAGTGTCGAAGCTGCCTGACTACAGGAAACAGGTTCTCATGGATTGCCAAGCAGAGATAGGCACCTTCATTCAGCCTGGACATGGTGTCAATCTCTATGAGAGGGGAGAGGCTTAGCACATACCCCTCTTGTCAGCATCTCATATTGATTAGCTTAGGCTTTTGTGGTTCACATTTTAAGGTGCTTCTCTCTCCCCATTCATTGTATAGGGAGCCTAGGCCCCTAACTCAGGCTTTGTGGATCACAGTGTTGTTCCAGTGATTTTTCTAGGTGCCTAAAAGTTAGACACTGCAATGCTGAGCATACAATGCCTAAGTCCTTTTGTGGATCTGGGTCTGAGGAAATGAAATAAAGGATCCACCAAAAAGGGGATAAGCTATACAGGGAACTACCTTGTGTGTGCTGTGGTGGTTTGGGTTGTGAACCTCTCCTGCTGACACTCAGCATGAAACACATGCTTATTAACATTCTGCATTTTTCTATGATTACTTGATGGGAAAGCTTGTTACAAAATAATCTAATGTTTGTACCGAGCATGGAACAAGTAAAGTGCCAAATGAGTGCTAAGTAGTAATGATAAGATACTTATAGGTAAAGCACAGACCTAGACTGAAATAAAATTCATAAGAAATGAATCTTTATATACATAAATTTCATTTGTTGTGTATCACTGATAGATTTACAATAGAAAAACAGATTAAGCCACAAAATGTTTTTCTCTAACAGTAATGACCAAAAATACACTTTTGATACTGAAAAAATAACAAGTTGGTCATTTTGTCTGACAAGCTTTATCACTTCCCGACTTACTATCAAAAAAGTCAGGGTAAGCTTTGGCCAACAATAAGTATGTTTACATGAGGGAATTTCTTGCTCATTTCTCAGTAAAAGTGCAGCTATGATGGTGCTGCTAATCAAGGCTTTTCCACCTCTTTCATTTCTGCTCGATGCTCTGGCTTCATCATCTCTCAGTCTCCCCGCTCTTTCATCAATTCAGTGGTAGGCTCCAGTTCTACAATGAACTCTATTGTGTGCAAGGGTTTGCTTATGCAGAGCTCATCATAGGATCAGGGCCTTAGACTGCAAGCTTTTAGTTAGACTGCAAACTGTTTGGGTCAGGGACTATATTTAATTTGTTTGAATAGTGTCCAGCACAATGGGACCCCAATACTGATTTGGGACTTTGAACGATACTCTAATACAAATAGTTTAAAAAGAGGAAGGTGATAGGTTGGCCTGCTCTCAGTTCCACCTGTTGCCCGCCTCCCCACTGTGAGCAGGTCAAGAGCAGCTGAGGAGATATTTTGCTACTCTTGGTTCTGCCTGGCACCCCGCCTCCTTCTCTCCTCAGGGAATAAAGCAGAACTCAGAACATCTTCTTGAAAAATAAATGTTTAGCTTTGTACACATTAATGTTAAGTAAATAACATTAAACCAATTAATACAGACACTTACTTTGCTGATGGTTGGTATCAATGCAAGGCAGCTGATATAGCATTCATGCGGGAATCACTTGGTTAAATTTCATGGTATGTGTTATGCAGGAGGTCACAGTGGATAATCATAACAGTCCCTTCTATCCTCAAAAGCTGTTAAGGTATAGACATGGCAGGCCTGTGCCTAGGGCTCTTGCTTCTGCAGTCATCTGATTACATTACCAGCACAGAATTCCTTTAAAAAAGAAAAGTTTCTAGCTCTCACAGTTGCAAAGAAAAGCCTGAAAAATGTGACCTGAGTGTAACTAATGCAGTGACATCTGCAGACAGCCTGAAACAATAGCTCTGAGAGAGGTGAACTGCCCCAGGCATCACCATCAGGCCAATCCAGATAAATTTGGGGCTGCAGTACATCATGTTAGCTGGATCCCCATCCATTCCCCTCCCATTTTACTCTATTTACACAGATATTATGGATGTTTTGAGGGCCCACCTCAGCGTGGGGCCCTGGTACAATAGTTCCCCACCCTTACCTCTCTCTCATCAGCCCTCAATGGGATGTTAAAATGAAGGCCTTCTGCTCTTGGAGAGCCTGCCAGCCTCACCCCAGCAGAGGACTCTGTGTGTAGTAGGAGAAAAGTGTAGTGGGTTCGGCCCACCTTTCCACACAGATGTACCCTGGATGCTTGGCTAAGTACTCGGAGGGCTGGTGGCTGCCACCTATGCCTTCTGAAGATGAGAAAGCGCCCCTACTGAGGCTTCTGATGTGGAAAAAAGGGGGCCCTATGCTGTTTCCCCTGCCTCTTTGGAAAGGGATGGGTCCCCTACCACTGCCTCTCCAAGTGGGGGTTGGAACCATGGGGTTAGGGGCTGGGCTGTGTGAGTGAAATCAACCAGGATCCCCATGTTGTTGTGTGCTTAGGGCCGCAGATTGCCTTAACCTGGTCCTGCACATGTCATGTCCTCACTCTTTACTTACCTTCCATGGCTTTCCAGTGCCCACTATTCATTTCCTATTTCTCCTCTTGAGGACCTGATATTCCCCCTCCCCTCCCCTCCCCTCCCCATATCCTCTGTGGGGCTTATGAAATGAAGTGTGTACCGTTTGAAGCAGGTCTAGACCCTTCCAAAAGTAAAGGGCCTCACCCTGAACTAAGGGAAGGAACCACAAAGGCCAGGATTCAGTTGGTTACGGGGGATAACAAAAGAGAAAACAGGAACAGGAATGAAGTCAAAGGGAAATAATCAGGGAGCCAGAAGTGGACACCGAGCAGAGAAACCCAGACAGTGCCCAGCACTCCTCAAAGACATCTAATGAGTCAGTGGATACTGCCTGAAGGAAGTCTGCCCAGAGGTGTAAGCAGACAAGGGACTAGAAATAGACCCCAGAGTCACAGAGTACCCCCCATCCAGCTTTCTACTGCTGGAGTGATGGATGGCCAGCTTGGCCAGTGCCAGGAGGCTGACAAGGAGGTCCATGACTTTGCAGAACCATGGATGGGGTGTGCAAAAATCAGGAGGTGCAGGGATAAGTGCTGGAATGGGGGCTGCAGCCTCTATAGATGTGAACCAGGGTCTCCCTCTTGAAGCAGAAAGGATAGGTATCGGGGTAGTTAGTGAACTGCGCCAGGTATACGTCCATGCTTACGGCTCCATGGAGGAGCCGCCAACTGATATTTCCTGTGGGCCGTGGAACCAGAGCAGAGTACAGACTGGCCCAGCGAGGTTCCTTGCCCTCCGCTGGTCACAGCAGATCCCACCACTTAACATTGGAGTGGAACACGAGGGAAAATAAGTGGATGGTGTGAAGCAGGAGTGTGTACAGCTATTCTCTGGGTGTGGTTCAGAGGCAGACTGGCTGGATGTTATTCAGCCAGTTCAGATGTTATGTCGGGGGTGGGACAGGAGCCTAATGACAAGTTCCAGAGGGCCAGGAGTGAGGGTTGGACAGGGAGCATCCTCCCTCCCCCACAGGACCCGCTTGCGGAAAGTGAGAAAAGCAGGAGGCAAGGCTGCCCTTATCTCCTTGAGCACACAACAAGTGACTCACAGGGTGGGAAGTCCCATGCACTGGCTGAGCAGCACTGGGTCCACATAGTCCCTCTGATCATAGTCCAGGAGGTCTCCCAAGTCTGGTGGAACCAGCCAGGACCATCCTCAGGTGCACCAAGGGGAACTCCACCACTGGCACACAGAGATGGGGGTTGTGTACTGTCCTCCACCCGGACATAAGTGAAGGTGGTGGAGTCCAGGTGGTGGTTGTGCCAGATGTCCACCAGGGAGTGATGGTTGACAATCTCCCTTAGGACTTTCGTAATGGTCTGGTACTTCACTATCCCCAGGCAGTCCTGTGAGTCCAGGGTGGTGGTAAAATTCTCCCCCAGGGCCACTGCATGAAATGTGAATGGGAAGGGGCTGTAAGATGTCTCTGAAATCAAAGCAGGAAGGCCAAAAGTATTCCAGTGAGGGTTAATTTTTAAAGCTTTGTATCAGGATGATAATGAAATGACTACAGTTAGGAGATGAAAAACCTCACATATTGCATAGGGAAGTTACTCCTCACAAAATCCTTGTAGTTCATTGCTTCTACCAAGCAAGGGAATGTGCCTGTTAACTTCACTCAGCAGAAAACATCTTCCCACCAGCTGCACCAGAAAATGATAAAGCAACCAAATTGTGGAAGAATGACTCATCAGCTAGGCGTCTGCCTTCCAGTGCTCTCTTAATGATTGCCAGCAAAGGTCATTGTTTGCTCAGCCAAAGCTTAAGGCTACAAGATGGATGGGGTCATTTATAAGTTCAGTATATAACAAAGATGCTGATGTCTAAATTTAAATCAAACACAGCAAGAAAATGGAAAGTCAGCAGTAAGATCTGTCTTTATGGTAATCAGATATAGTTTTAAATCAAAGACTTGGATTTAGCAGCTGCAGGAACATGTTGTTTTTGCTAAAAAGTCAGGGGACAATGTACATCAGAACCATCCCCTCTTCACGCTCTGAAATCCATTTTATTGACTATAGTAGGATCTAATTGTATAAGGACTACATGCTACTTTTAGGATCCCCTTAATTAATTTACCAGGTGCTTTCAGTTTTCTTTCCCATAATTCTGTGATTTTAGGCAGAATTCTAGATTTAAAAAAAAAGCAAACATCAGAATCCAAATTCTGCCTATGTATAGAGGACATTATACAATATTCTTCACTTGGATACTGGGGGCCAAATCCTATGGGCGGGAAGGGAGTTGGGGGGTAGTCACTTTATCCACATAAGTATCCCCATGGCCTTGCCTAAAGTAGACTTTTCCCCAGGGCCGACTCTAGGATTTTTGCTGCCCCAAGCAAAACAAATTTTGGCCGCCCCCCCTTTTTTTAGTGCCCCCCCGCCCCAACTCCGCCGCTTCCGAACCCCTTCTCCAAATCCCCAGCCCCGCCTCCTCCCCCGGGTGTGCCGCATTCTCCCCCTCCCCCCCATTGCTTCCTGCGGGCCCACCGCGACGTCCCGCCCTAGCTCACCTCCGCTCCGCCTGCTCCCCTGGGCGCGCCGCCGCTCCGCTTCTCCCCCCTTCCTCTCCCCCTTCCCCTCCCCTCCCCCTCCCTCTCAGAGCGGAGGTGAGCTAGGGTGGGGGGGCGCAGGAAGTAACTGGGGGGTAGAGGAACCGCTCCCCGCTCCAGCTCACCTCCGCTCCACCACCACCACCTCCCCTGAGTGCCCACCGCTCGGCTTCTCCTCCCTCCCAGCCTTGCTGCGCGAAACAGCTGTTTCATGCACGGCAAGCCTGGGAGGGAGGGGGGAGAAGCGGAGCGGCAGTGGCACACTCAGGGGAGGAGGCGGAGGCGAGCTGGGGTGGCGGGGGCACTTTTTCCCCATGCCCCGGAGTCAGTGCCTATGATGGCCGGCACCAGAATGCCGCCCCTAGAAATGTGCCGCCCCAAGCACCTGCTTGTTTTGCTGGTGCCTGGAGCCAGCCCTGCTTTTCCCCCTAAAACTTCCCACTTTAGCTATTAATGGGGCAGCTTCACTGGTGGCAGCAATATTTTGCTTTAAGATAAAGCATCAGCATTTTACCACTACACAGTCTAACCCTGCTTAGAGCAAGTCTAGTTGACACAGTATGTCACTGTTTCCAGTGCTAGGAAATTTGAAGAGAAAATTGGCTGGTATAAATGTGGCCATTGAATTCAATAACACTGTGCAGAAGAGGTGAGAAAAACTTGGCCCTTGATTTCATTTCTATTTTGTTCATCTCTTCCTATAATATTCCTATGAGAATAATAGAATAGGGCACACTAATCAAATATTAGCACCTTCCTGAGCTTTAGCTAGAGAATTTATGGCTTTCACTGAAATCCCCCTTGCATCTTTTTAGAGACTATGGGGATAGTATTTCATTTCTGTGGAATGACCTTATAATTAGCAGTAACTTCCCCAAGAAAAGCAATAGAACTGTAAACTATGTTATATTATAGCATCTTCTCTGAGATTGTCCAGACCAACTGCATACCCCGACTAGATTATTTTACTCTGTCTTGAGGGAATTTCTGATCTTCATATAAACTTTTGTTTTCATTGCATACTATATATGCCTTATTTGTAAAGACTGATGCTATCTGTGTATGGTACTGTATAAAGTACTTTTAAAAAATTCTCTTATATGTTCAATAGGAAAACATACATTTGGATATTATTTTTCTTTCTTTTCACTGTATTTCAAGACTTCAATTAGATGCATATGTCTTGTATTAGAGAAGCTTATCAGGCTCAGAATATGTATATTTCCATTTCCTCTAGTTCAGTAAAGCCGCATTACAACCAAAGCTTGGTAAATATCTTTATTCAGTTACAGCATGCAAGTCGTGTTCTGCTCTCAAATCAACAACCATTCTACTGAGTTTTTCTCCCACAACCATTTTTTTTACAGAAGTAAGAGCCTTGTCTTCTCTGGCCTCTAGGTTGTATCACTCTGCCTGGAATCTAATTCACCAGCCACCTTAAAAGGCTATTAATTTGGAATTTAAGGGAGCAGCACACTTTCAGTGATTCATCTCAAGATGAGATGAGAAACACATGGTGAATAGGGGGAAAGGATTTCATAGGATAAGGAGCACTAGTCATTTAAATATTCAAGTGAATTAACCAAAGAAGCCTCTTAATTAGGCATAACTATACAAAATGATATATCTGGTAAATTCTTTCCTAGGCCCATAGCAAAGTGCAGAAAAAAGTAGAACAAACTCTGTCAGGGTGCAGATTCAGCTTCCTTAATTAGCTAATTAAAGAGCTCAAAGGAGAAAGATGTAAAATTAAAGACGGGTAAAGGTGTGGTTGTAATGCCTCTCCTACATATCTCATTCCCAGATCACAAAGACAGCAGGCTGAATCTTTCACAATTACAACAGGGGAGGAGGCTAAAACAAAGGTCAGTATACAATAGGCTGTCAACAGAACAGTTTCTGTGTAGATTGCTCTTATATGTCTATTGGCTATGTCTATTTGAGACTTTTTTCTTCCCACATTTCCCAATAGCAAGAGCATAGAAAAAACACACCTGTGGCCAATGGCATTTTAACCAGCATTACCTAGACCTGCTCTGTGCAGGATTAGACAGCACAGTAATTAAAATGCAGGCAACCATGCTAGTGGTTTTGTTATTACTACCACTGGTGGATTTGCAAGAAAGGGAATTTGAGCGTGAAAAGTCTAATGTAGATACAACATATTGAGATTCCTTTTTTTGAAGTAAAAATAATTGGATCATTCTGCTTTCCAGTGTTGATTGTTTCTTAAGGAGTTTTGATATCCAGTTTTTATGACCAAAATTGTCAAATTGGAATTTGGTTTCCCTATGAGATGTTCCCCTAAAGGTGTTTTTTTGTCCTGTTTTATGATGAACAGTAATCATTTTGGATTCTGGTGGCACCTTAAAGACTAACAGATTTATTTGGGCATAAGATTTCATGGGTAAAAAACCCACTTCTTCAGATGCAACTTCCTCAGATTTCAGTTTTTACCCATGAAAGCTTATGCCCAAATAAATCTGTTAGTCTTTAAGGTGCCACTGGACTCCTCGTTGTTTTTGTGGATACCGACTAACACGGTTACCCCTCTGATACTTGGCAATAATCCAAGGACCTGTGGATTTGGAATATTTTAATTTAAGTGCTTTAGATTATTTATTTGTAATATTTAGATAATCCACTCAAGGTCAGGGCCGCATTGTGCTAGGTGTTGTATATACACATAGTAAGAGACAGCTACTGCCCCCAAAATAATTTACAGTCCAAATAGACAATATAAACAAATCTTGGGAAAAAGAAGGAATGATTATCCACATTGTCTAGATGGAGAAACTAAGGCAGAGAAAGATCAAGTGACTTGCCTAAGATCACATAGGGAGTCTGTGGCAGAGCTAGGAACTAAACCCAGATTTATTGGGTCTCAGTCCGGTGCTTTAACCACCAGACCTTCCATTCTCCTTTAATGTCCTTGATATCCCCTGTATATATAGGATACATGTTTTGCAAAAAGTTGATTCCTACAGTACCCTGCTAGTTTTTCATTGCTGATATTCCAGTTGGTGTTTTTATCAATTTCTGTTTGAGATTTGCAGCTGTGCTTATAAGCGGGGCTGGTAGCACTGCCTATTAAGGTTGCCCAACACTTCCCCTTATAAAACCCTGTTTTCAGTTGTCCATAACTTTGCTGAACTTTAACCGTTTTGGGCTGAAATTTTCCTTGCTAGGTGTCTGCACCAGGCTGAGGTTTGTTTACAAACTGTTCAGCTGTTTACAGGGCTTAATTTGTAATGAAAGAGGTGCCAGGGCTCAAGCAATTTTTTTTACATTCATAACTGATGCAGCAAGGCAAGCCCAGAGGTGCCGGGGCTATAATTTGCCAAGCCTAGAGGTGCCAGGGCTCAGGCTTGGCAAGCCCTGTCATAAATTAAACACTGGTGGTTTACAAGAATGAGGATAGGAAACATACATTGTTTTGGCCACATTACAAATTCTGTCAACCTTTTCTTTGAAAAGCTCTAGTGCCCCCATGCTTTGGAGGAGGGACTTGAAATGTGGCAGGTTGGTGGCCTTTGTGCCAGGGATATGCCTTTTACCATCCCCTTTAAATCAGCCCGAATGTGGCCAAGTTATAAACCTTTGAACATGTGCAAGCTGAGATTTATCAGTAGAGACTTCTTATATTTTAACAGCTAGATTCCTTGAAGAGTGTGTCCACACTGAGCATTGTTACAGCCTGGGGCTAAGCATCACTCCCTGCAACTGCAGTTCAGGGCTGCTGTGAGCCATGCTGGGCCTGGAGTTGAGTACAGGTCTGAGCACTTGCACTGAGAAAAAGGAGCTTGCAGTGAATGCCCTCCCTCCCCTTCCCCCCACTCCCCAACTGAGCCCAGGCAGCATGGAGGAGGAAGCTGCCTGATTCAAATGCAGAGGGGACCAGAACTTGACATGCAAGGGAGAAGTGAGGGGAGTAGATTGGGACAAGGAGCCTGGAACTGGAAGCTGGTGGGGATACTGGGACTTGCTGGGCAAGGAGACTGAGTCTGTCACCTGAGACTGGAAGTGTTAAGGGGTGACTGGAAATGAGAGCCAGTGGTGTGGGAAGAAGGAGGTGAGGGGGAAGGGGAAACATCTGAGAAGGATCCAGGACGTGGGAGAAGAACTGGGACTGGCTGGGCAAAGAGAGTGGGACAAGGAACTGGGGTTGTGGAGAGAACAACACCGAGATTGGATAAGGAGCTGGGGAGGGAGATTGGAACTGGGAGCCAGTGGGGATGGGGAATGTGAAGGGGGTGACTGGAGGCCAAGGCTGGGGAGAGACATATTGGATGAAGAGCCAGGAAGGAGGGGAACTGGCATGGGTTGGGCAAGGAGATTGGGGACAAATAATTGGGGGTGGGGAATGGGCATGGCTGGGCAAGGAAAGTGGGATTGGACTGGAGAATGGGACTAGGAGGAGGGGCATGCAGAGGGTTGAGACTAGGACTGCAGAGCAAGGAGACTGGGATGGGGAAGCCTGAGGAATGGAAACTGTAACTGGCTGGATGAGGAGATTGGGACAAGTGGAGAAGAGACAGGATTGGGATGGGGACAGGGCAGAACGAGTCATGCTTGTGGATGGAATGGACAGAAGAGCACACTCCCCTCCAGAGCCTGGACTGGAACCCAAGATTTGTGAGTCTCACCATTCCTCTGTTGTCAACAAATATCTGTGAAACCCATCCCCCTCTAATGCTATTCAACATAGATGATGACAACCTGCTAATGCCATCAATTATTCTGTTAGCTCGAGTGGCAGAAGTCTGTGTGGTGGATCAATAATTCCAACTCTGGTGATGACCTATGAGGGTGTCGGTATGATGCCACATGATGGAATTTCTATTTTTTTCAATTTGCTTTTTTAAAAACCGAGGAAACTGCACACACAAAACCACATTAGAAGAACATTATTAAGGTTACATGTGTTCATGAAATTAAAGTCTGTATCATAATGCATACACACAAGAGGACCACGTTAAGGTTACACAGGCAACCTTGATTCTGGCATCTCCTAACTTTGAAGTACTTGTCTTTGCAAATGGAATAATGTTCTTTTAACTGAGATGTTTTGTGGGAGGGAGGGTAGTGTAGAAAAGATATTTTCAACTTCCTTTCATGTGGTAGTTTTAAGCAGTAAAACTCACAAAGGAAAAACACTCTTAACTCGAGAATCATTTTCTTGTTCCTTCTAGTGGCATGGTCTGTGTAATTAGGAAGTGTAAGAAATGTTCAGCTCCTAGTGGTAGCAATCATCTTGAAAGAGAGGAGGGTTTGTTCTGATTTGACTTAGTCTACCAGGGGCACCAGAACAGGGCGGGCCAGGGGGCCATGGCTCCATTATTTTTAAAAGTGGGAGGGCTATGCCCTCCCACTTTTTACTGGCCATAAGGGTGAGTGATGGGGGGGTCAAGGGGAGGAGAGGAGCAAGTGGGGGGCAGGGACTTGGGGGGGATGGGCAGGGTGAGGGTGGAGACTCAGGGGGCAGGGGTGGCACGGGGGTGGGGCCATGGTTCGGGTGCCAGTGTCACCCCCGCTTTTAAGGACCTTCCGTCGCCCCTGAGTCCTATAAAATGTTTTTCTACAACTTTGTGTTCTTGTTGTCTGGGTTTGTGTTCTCTTTCTCTTCTCTAACACAATTACCACTTCTACATCTTGCTTATTTACACAACTATCAATTATTATTATTAATTGTTTGTGCTGCTACAGTCAGGATTGCAGTGCCATTATGCTAGGTGCTGTACAATAGCTCACCTTCTACAATTGGGTCTTGCTCCTAACAGGTACTAAAAATGCTGCAATGTAGAAGTGCTAATATACTCTGGTGTTTCCATTAAATTGCAAACTGTAACAAATTTGAAGTATTGTTTTATTCCACAAAAACAAACATTATGGTGGTATTTTCTGAAGCAGTTTTGGAACTGCTGTCACCAAAGTGAGAGAGTCTGTAATTACTGGGAGTGTTTCCTCCCATCCACAACAGTTTTATCCAGAAATGTCCCCCATCATTAGAAATCCATCCTATAATTAAAGATTAAAACCAGAACATAAGGTAATAATTTGCCACTTTCAATTTGTCTTTTAGGAGTTTATATTTTCTAGCTGAGGCGTTTGTTGTGTTTGAACCTTTCCACCCCTTGGCAAGAGACTTTAACTTGAACTACATTTCACTTTACCTCATTTGCCGGCCCCAACCCCACTGGTTAAAATGATGTGAGAGCTGGGTGTAAGACATTTTGCCTTAGGGAAATAGAAGCCTCTGATTCTCTGATGACATCACATTACAGAATTATTTTTTCACCAGCCAGCATAATGTTTTTTGGCTATATATAGGAACTATGCCACCTTTCCTTTAAGTGATTTTGGCACTGAAAATGAGGGCATAAGTGTTGAAGGTGGTGTGAAACAGGTTTATCCAGCTCCCCATTTCCAATAACTCGTTATCATTCTCTGGAGCCAGTAGCAAGGCACATATAGGATTTGCCACTGGAAAAGTCCTCTTTTTTTCTGTTTCCCAAAATTACAGTTTCTTTCTTGTGCAAAATATGAGAGAGTTGCTTTCTCAAGTTAAAAATAGTCAAAATGATTCACTGTTGCATCCTTGTAAAAATTGGATGGAGACTGTGACAGAGGATGTAGCTCTCTGCATTCTGAATCTCATCTCCCCCACTTCCTCCATGACTGGTTCCCTCTGAAAAACTCATTGTCGTAGGTCAGTGAGATTGTAACAGCATACATATCCTGCAAATGTGCCAGTTATCGCCCCTCTTCCCTTAGTTTATTTATTTCAGTTTCAACGTACAAAACATAAACGATTGCTCCTCCCAGATGCTGGGCACATTTGACAAATGATTAAAACCGCAGTCCAAACTGACCACAAGTAGCATCAACAAACCAACTGCCTTCCCCACCCCTCCAAAAAAATCCATAGTATAAGATGGAAATTTCCTCACCTGAGATCCCATAAAACCCTAATTCCCCTCCAAAAAACCCCCCAATTTACTCTTTAGTTGCCAAATATTTCCCCAGTCATAGGATTTTCAGCCACTTTATTATAAAAGTGTCACCTAGTAAGTGGAAACTATATGGGAACGCTGCATGCTTCCCAATCACTGCATTCTTTGTCTTAATAATCATTGCTGATCAATGGTGTGCATACTTAATGTTGCTGGGATGATGCCAAGAAGTGTATTTTTTCACTGTCCTCCACATCCTATAACAATAAAAAAATTGCCAGAGGTATCACCACCTTCATTCCCACAACTCATTGTTGAGTTAATGCTCAAAAGTCTGCATTTGTGTGATAAATGAAGGGTGGGGGTAGCTCCCTTTTATGGACACCCAGCCAGCCAGTTAGCTATAAAATCTCTGTTAGTAGCTGTTCTCTACTTGCTTTACCTGTGAAGGGTTAAAAAAGCCCATAGGTAAAAGGAAAGGAGTGGGCACCTGACCAAAAGAGCCACTGGGAGGGCTAGAACTTTTTAAAATTGGGGAAAAAACTTTCCCTTTGTCTGTCTGTGGTTGTTCTCCCGGAGAGCAGGGACAGGGCTGGGACTATGCTGTAAGAAGCTTTAAGCCAGGTGTGAAAAACCATCAAATCATATGTAGAGCTACTTATTTGAAACCCCAGCTATGTAAGTAGATCAGGAAATGTCTAGGAAGACGCAATTAGGTTTATCTATTTTATTTCTTTATGGCTGGTGGACTGTAACCTTGGGAGTTTAATACCAGCCAGGAGTGGCTAGTATTAATTTTTAGAATCCTTGCGGGCCCCCACCTTCTGCACTCGAAGTGCCAGAGTGGGGAATCAGTCTTGACAATACGTTTAACACAGTTCTTTTGAATTTGCTTTGCCTTTCTGAGAAACTCAAAGTGCTTTATACCTATTAAGGAATTAAGACTTACAGAACTGCTACAAAGTAGGTAAATATCATCCCCATTTTAGAGATGAAAACGTATCTGGGCTTCATTTCAAGTGCCTTGTCCAGGAACACACAGGAAGTTTGCAGTAGAGTCAGGAATTGAATCCAGATCTCCTGAGTTCCAATCCCTTCTTCTTATTATTTATTATTTATCTTACCATAGTTCCTAGGAGCCCTAGTTATGCACCAGTACCCTACTGTGCTAGGCACTGTACAAACACAGAACAAAAAGATGGTCCCTGTTGCAAAGAGCTTACAATCTAAGTACAGGGAGTCCCCGGTATACGTCTCCCCCTTATATGTTGTTTCGGATATCCGTCATTCATCAATAGGGGAACGTGTTCCGATTCATGTTGGTCCTGATCCGCATATCCGTCGTTTGCACGGATCAGGACTGACATGAGTGGGAACATGTTCCCCTATTGTATAGTACTGTACTTGCGTCCGCCAGCAGCCCACAGGGCCTCCAATCAACTCCTCCCCATCCCTCCCAGTGCCTACTGCCTGCTGCGATCTGCTGTTAGGAGGCGTGGGGGAAGGGGGAGGAGCGGGGATGGAGTGCTCAGAGGGGAACTGGGTGGGAAGAGGCAGGGTGGCCTGGAGTACAGTACTGTTCTGTACCCATCATGAGTGCAAAACGTGTTCAAAGTGTTAAGAGTGGGCCTGTGTCTAAGAGGCAATGTAAGAGTGTAACATTAGAAGTGAAATTAGATGTTATAAAGCATATTGAAAGAGGTGAGCGTGCAGCCGACGTTGCTCATATTCTCAGTTTGCCTGCTTCGACAGTACGCTCAATTTTTAAGAGCGCTGATTGAATTAGTGAAAGCACTAGAATTGCTACGAAATTGTCATCAATGAAGATAACAAAACAGAGAAGCAGTACAATGGAGATGGAAGATGGAATGTTTGCTGGCCGATTGGAGTGAGGACCTCCATGAAAAGAAAACATCTGTGAGTTTAAGCTTGTTTCAGGAGAAAGCCAAAAGCCTGTATAACAATTTAAAGGAAAGAGAGGGAGAGAGCTCAACAGCAGAAAAGGAGACCTTCAATGCTAGTCGTGGGTGGTTCCACAGATTTCAGAAGAGTGCCAATCTACATAATGTAAAACTCACAGGAGAAGTGGCTAGTGCAGATGAAGAAGCAGCTGAAATGTTTCCTACGCAGCTAATCACAATTGTTTTGGAAGGTGGCTGCTCTCCAAAACAAGTTTTTTAACATCGACGAGACAGGCCTTTACTGGAAGAAGATGCCAACGAGAACTTATATGTCTCATGACAAGAAGACTGCTCCTAGATTAAAAGCCTAAAAAGACCGCTTAACCCTTCTGCTTGTGGGAAATGCAGAAGGCGAATACAAGTTGAAGCCCTTGCTTGTCTACCACAGTGAAAACCCAAGATCAGTGAGAGGCTACGTCAAGTCTTGTCTCCCCATAATTTGGAAGTCGAACAGAAAGGCCTGGGTGACACACAATATTTTTCATGAGTGGTTTGTAGACCATGCTGTCCCTGAATTTAAGGCTTACTGTCAGAAGGAAAATTTGGCCTTTAAGATTCTCCTTCTGCTGGATAACACAGGTACTCACTAACTTGACTATGAAGCCCTCTGCCCGAACATCAAGGTCCTATATTTTGCCACCCAACAGCTGCAGCTTATGGACCAGGATGTAATGGCCACATTCAAGGCTTATTACCTACAGAGGACATTCTCCATGCTGATTAAGGAGATGGCAGGTGAAGGAAAGCCCAGTGTAAAGGAGTTTTGGAAGTCCTACAACATCTTGAACGGCTTGGAAAACATTGACGCGTCATGGGAAGAGGTCACTTTGCAATGTATGAATGCCATTTGGCGCCATGCATGGCCAGATGCTGTCCACAGCTTCGTGGGATTTGATGCCGTTCCTGCTCTCGAGCAAGAAATTGTCAAGCTGGCGAAGGATGTCGGCTTCGAGGTGGTGGAGGAGGATGATGTATAGGAGTTGTTGGAGTCTCACACTGAGCAACTGACAAATGAGGAACTGATTGAGCTGGACCAACAACGGATACCCGAAGAAAGCAAGGACGATGATGACGTAGGGCAGGAAGCCAGGACGATGACGACAAAGAATCTCTCCCGTTTCTTTGGATTGCTGGATGAGATGATGGAAATCATAGAGAGCGGTGATCCTTTCCATGAACGGTCTGCAAAAGTCTCCAGGGATCTCAATGATGCAGTGGCTTGCTACAGGAAGATCTGTCGTTCAGAGATTCATGCAGGAGAACAGAATCTTTTTTAAGACTTCTGCAACCAAAAAGCCAGCCACAGAAAAGCCAGCCCAGGAAAACCCAGCTGCCACCCCATCTAAGTTTAGCGTAATTGACACTGTTTTATACTGTATTACTGTACTGTATTTACTTTATTAAAATGTTCTATGTGTTAGTAGGGTTCTACATTATTTTATTCAATGTTTTATGTGTAAAATGTGTACTATATAATCTGTCATGATAAAAAGGTACACTGTTTAGGTGAAACATTGGTGAGTGTGGTGAAGCTGTGAACACATCCCCCCCCCTTATTCCATTATTTCTTATGGGGAAAAATTCCCCAGTATACGTCGTTTCGGTATCCATCACCCTTTTCAAGAACGAAACCCCAGTGTATACAGGGGACCCCCTGTATAAGACAAGAGACAACAGATGGAGACAGGCAGGTGAGGGAGTACAAGGAAGCCATCAGACAATATTGGTCAGCATGGTAGGCTAAGTTCCCTCTAAGCCGCGCGGCGTCTCCCCTGGCCCCTCCTGCCGCGGCTGGGGGACAGGCGCCCCGACCCAGCCCAGCCCCGAGCCTGCTGCGGTCGGGGGACAGGCGCCCTCCAGCCCCGATCCAGCCCAGCCCCGAACCTGCCATGGCTGGGGGACAGGTGCCCCTCCCCTGGCCCTGACCCAGCCCCAGCCCAGCCCTGCTGCAGCCGGGGGGAGAGACGCTTCAGTCCCGACCCAGCCCTAGCCCAGGCCCAAACTTGTCGCAGCCGGGGGACAGGTGCCACGACCCTGCCCGGCCCTGAACCTGCCGCGGCCGGGGGTAATGGAGACTGGCATCATTGGCCAATCAGAGGTGGGAGCCAATATCTCAGTAGTGACTGAGAGATGGTTGGGTGGGGATACGCTCTGAAGAGCCTTGAAAATGAAGACAAGCAGTTTATGTTTGATGCAAGAGAGAAGAAGAGGGATGCATAGACAGGGGTAACATGGTCAAAGTGATGAGTAAGGTTAAGACTTTGTCATGGGTATTTTTAATGAAAGTCATGGGCAGCGTGTAGGCAATAAACAATACATTACGGAAGCCTGGTCCCTGCGGCATGGGGCTGAAGCCTGAGCCCACCACTGCCCGGGACTGACACCTAGAGAGAGGTCCAAGTCGAAGATAGTGCTTGGGGTACAGGCATGAGTGACTGGCAAGTTGGTGGTGTTGTTTGCAGTGATCAAGAAAGGAGATTGGAGGGAGGGCTTGGGGTGTGGGGAAAGATTAAAAGCTCTGCTCTAGCCCATGCTGAGTTTGAGCTGATGGCTAGACATCCATCAGAGAGACAGGCCGAGATTTTAGGTTGGCCAGAAGGAGACAGTGGAGAAGTAGATCTGAGAGTTGTCAGCATTATAGACAGTAGTCTCTGCTGTGCCTTCAGTCAGTCACAGTAGGTTTCTGGATATGGATGTGTGGTGCTAATGTTCTGTCCACTGCCTCTCTCCCACATAGGCTGAGCAACTGCTTCTGTGCAAGGCCGTACTCACTGGCCTGTGGAGTAAGGAACCAAGTGACAGTTCTTCATAATATTTACAAAAAATTAAAATCTCAAATCAGTAGTTGATATAAAATGATACAAACTATAATTAAACTTCTTTGAAATGTACTGTTACTCATTTGAGATCTTAGTTTATTGTAACAAAAGTGTTGCAGTTCACCTTTAAAATGCCTGTTGCTCCAGATATCTTTATTTATATATATCTACACACACAATCAGTATATTGGATGCTATATTTTGGTCAGTGATCTTTTCACTGTATTAACTATTGCTTATTTACTGTGTGCAGTTTTTACCCCTCTGAGTTGCAGGCATAAAAGATATTAAGGCATTTATGTGGTTTACAACTTTCTCCTTCCAATTAGCCCTGGTAAGAATGTACATTACCTCAGCAGAGAAAATGTTAAAACAAACTTCAAGGTAAGTGTTGATTTGATTGGGGAAGATGAGTGTAATGGCTTTTAAAAAGCACACTGATTGTAAATGAGAGGAAGAAAATTCTATTCTGAAAGATGATTCTGGAGATAAAAAAAAACACTAAGTAACTTTTAAAACTGCATTTTGCACATGTTGATTTGTCTCATGTGTTTTCAATAAGTGTGGATGGCCACAGCCTGACATTTCCTTTCCGATTATATTTAGTGCATGTTTACTTTTCTTGTAGGTTGTATTTTGAATGTTTATTTTGCTCTTCTCACTACATTTCTCGTACTGATGTCTTATTCTTCAGAGTTTACTGCATATTTTATTTCCCTCTCTGAATTTGCAATCTGCTTAGCTTTACTCAGCTGTGTTTAACATGCTTATTGCGTGATGATGTGTTTTTAGTTGTTTTTTTAATCTGTCCATGGATAGTGCTCTTTGGAAGAGAAACATAGCAGAATGGGAAATCCAGGAATTTAAACTGAACATAAGATCCTTATGAAAAGAAGGAAGAAATATAAAGCAGCAAAATAACTACTAGTATGTGAGGAGAAGTAGTAAAATAGTCATGGAATAAAAAAGAAGCAGCATCCTTGCTTCCCACAGAGATAATCTAGATGATACTCAATAAAACATTAATGGACCCCCAAGAATTTCTCTGATATTTTTCAGAGTATTCAAAATATAGTAGCTAACTAGCTCCAGCAACACTTGTCTTTAGACTTTCACCATTATCCTGACTCCTTCCTAGTTGGGCTTTGGACCACTGTGGATGATCTAGTGGATGATCTCCTCAAACCTATTAAACAGTAAACAAACATCCATCCTGATTCTGCTAGATCTGTCTGTAGGTTTTGACACAGTTGACCATGAGTTGCTATCTTCTCCTCTGTGGAAACTAAGTAGGATCAATAGAACCACTCTAAGATGATAACTTCATACATTCCTTTTAGACATATCAGGGGGTCCTAATTAAGGCTCCATGTTTGTCACGGAGGTCACGGAAGTCATGGATTCAGTGACTTTCCATGACCTCTTTGACTTCTCCAGTGGGTGGTGCACCTGGCCCGGGGGCTGCCTGAGCAGCTTGGGCAGCCCCCGGGCTAGAAACCCCAGCCACTGCTGGGGCAGTCTCGCCCCGCCATCCCCCAGCAGCAGGAGTTTGGGTGTGGGGGGCGGGGTGGTGCTTACCTGGGGGGGGGGGGCGGCCTCCCTCAGTTCCTGGCTCCATGTGCTGCCTCCACCCACAGGCACCATGGTTCCCAGCCAATAGGAGCTGCAGAACTGGGGCTTGGTGCGGAGCGGAGGCAGCATGTGGAGCTAGGAGCTAGGAGCTGCTTCCCAGGAGCTGGGTAGGGAGCCTGCCCTAGCCTCACCAACACCCCCCCTCCAAGCACTCATGACACCCACCCCCTCTGGGCCGTGCCTCCACCCCCAGCACCGTTGTGCTCCCAGGGCCGCCCTCCCGAGCTGCCCCCCACCCCCCAAGTTTTAGTCCGGGGTATATAGTAAAAGTCATGGACAGGTCACGGGCCGTGAATTTCTGTTTACTGCCCGTGACCAGTCCATGACTTTTACTAAAAATACCAGCGACTAAAATGTAGCCGTAGTCATAATGGACAGCTACTTCACATCACCTACAGCTTTGTCTCCACTCTATATTTCTGTATCTGGTGTAGTCCTCTAGCACAAAGTTTCTCAACCTTTTTGATACCAGGGACCAGCTTGCTGCCTTCCTAAACTGTGTCAGGGAGATCTCAGAGACTGGGGCTGGTCCACGGACCGGTCATTCAGAATCACTGCTTTAGGGGATTTCATCTGATGATATGGGCTCAAATTTCAATAACACACAGATATGAGAATCCTTATCATTTGGACCAGACAACACAGTCCCCCAGCTACCTCAATGTCTGGGAATAATGAACATCTGAATAAAAAATAGCCAGCTCAGGCTGAACCTTAGTGAGGTGTAGATAACTCTGATAAGCAGGAGGAAACGTTTAGGAAATCTATCAGAAATCATGACTGGTCCCTCCATCCATCAGTTAAGGTGTGTGCAGTCTTCACTTACACTTGATTCAGCCTTGTGCCCAGATACCCAGGTTACAGTAGTTGCCAGTTACCCTTTTCCATCTTAATCTTGCTGGAAGATTTCACCTGCTCCTCTTGGATGCAGAACTGCCCACAGCGATTCATGCCTTTATTTCTGTGATGGAGTGCTGAAATGCCTTACACTTAGGACTGATCATAGAAGCTGCTCCAGTACACAGCTGCTCATCTGCTATGTGAACAGGCAATCAGGAGTGTATCACAACATTGCTCCTTGCACTGCAGTGTCTCCCCATTCAGCACCTGATCTAAATTAGGATCATGATCCTCCTTTTCACAGCTTGAGTTAGGTACTGCATTTCCCTCTACTGCACTCCAAGAATACTGTGATCAAAGGGGATAATGGAATTGGCTGTATCCAGGAGGAAGCTCACATGAGCTGAGGACAAACCATTTTTGGTGAAGAGCATTTGGCTATGGACAGGTTCACTTTATTCCTTGCCTCTTTTAGTGCAAGACACATACTTTTTACATAGGCCTTCCCTCAATAGGAGTGACATGTTGACTGATAGATATATCCTCTGTTAGATCTATCCTAACCAATTATTCCTCCACAGAAAAGACCTATGGAATTCAATCCCACTGAGGGTGGAGCAGTATTGTCCTACCAGGATGATGCTGAAAATTTATATTTCTATTTTGTGACTAAACTCCATGATGACTGGTGTAACAGAACTGGATATGAAGTGACACTGAGCCCTGTTATTGTACTTCCGAAACTGTGCTAACAGTGTTTGGTCATTGCTAGCAAGTTTCTAGGATGGTTTAAGAACATAAAAATGGCCATACTAGGTCAGACCAAAGGTCCATCTAGCCCAGTATCCTGTCTTCCGACATGGCCAATGCCAGGTGCCCCAGAGGTGTAGCCTTTTATTCTATTTAATGTTAATTATACTCCCGTGGGTTCAACTCTGGCGGCTACAGTCTCAAGTTCAACAGAGTTATCTCTGTTTGTTCTGGATCTAGAACCCATTGGAACACATGAAACCACAGACAAAAAACACATACAATTACAAAAGCATCTATCTCTTAGCAGTTTTATTAAGGTTACCAACAAAGTTATAAATGTCACAGCATATACAATTCCTAAAGATAAGTACCATGTACTACAGACATATTCACATTCTCCTAGATGATGTTGGAGTCTGTTGGCCTTCTCATAGATTGATAATCCATACAGGAGTGATTCCTGCTGGAGTTTCTCATAGGAAGCTCAAATTTCCTGCTCTAGACACCCTTTTTTATACTGTGAATCTGTCTATACCTACATTCTTTGCATGTACATGAAAGTGTCTTATTGGTCTGTGTCCCCTAGAAACACAAGGGACCCCAAATTCCATAGGCTGTGTAGGTTTTCATTAACATTGACATACCACCTTTATCTTGTGATTAAGGCACATGTTGGAGACAATATTTACTGTCACAGCATTTCATAATTTAAATTTAATCTTCCCAGCTATACTTTCACAATATTACCATTTGGTACCTCTTTTCCCATAATCTTTCAGGTTATTTCTCGGTCACTGATTTATGCCATCATTTCTTGTCTCCAAGGCCCAAAATAGCTAAGCTAAAGTCTTGCAGGCCTCAGCTTACATGTTCTTGTGTTTCAGTTTATCTTACTCATGTCTACTACTTAGTTCCTCAAAATACTGATCAGTCTTATACTTTTATAACTACAAATTAACTCTAATTAACATACAATGAATATATATGGTATAGCATGTTGATTAATCATAACATCACACAATAAATGGATAATAAACTAAGATCATTGGCTACAGAGGGAATGAACAGAACAGATAATCATCAAGTGATCCATCCCTCGTCGCCCATTCCCAGCTTCTGACAAACACTCTGACAAGTGTGGGCAGATTTTTTTCTACGAACACTGCTAGCAAATACTTGCTGTAGACTGCTCTCATACATAGCCTGTAATATGGCTGTCAGAAAGAAAAAATGCTTGTCCATGTTAATCAAGAAGAACACATTAAAAATCATGGACATGGCTACTGCTAACATTATTTCAATAGTAGTGTGGATGAGGTTTGAGTGGCTATGCCTGATAAAATGCATAATAATGTTACTGAACAGCATGTGTTAACTGACATGGAAAAAGTAGAAGGTATGTGTGACGGTTCTTGGGCTACCCAGGCCTCTGAGTCACCTTGTTATCACCCTGTCTCCAGCAAGATGGAGGCTTGCTTGTGCTTAACTGGGTATCATCTCCTAACACTGCCAGCTTGTTTGCCACCCAAGCATTCTCTTCTGGGCTACACCAGCCCTCACTTTGCCTTTCAGGTTAACAATAGGGGTACCCTTGAATCCCTTTGAAACATTCCCCTGCAGTGTCCAGCCCCTTATCCACTGAACACTCACAGAAATACCAGATCAGCTGTCCCCAAGGGAACAGTGTACACACCAGCTTGCATGATTCAACTCAGGATCAGGATCTTGCTTAATATCACAGCACTTAGATATATTTATAGTGAAACAAGGATAAGTTTATTACCAGAGATTCAAAAGATGATGAGTAAGGATAATGGAAACAAAAATATATAAAACAAAATCATCACATGCTTTCTGGAGACTAAACTTAAACTTCTTTAGGCAGGAGGTTAACCTGTTATCTCATCCAAAGTCTTTTGTAGTATCTTCAACCATGGCTGGTTGTGATCCCATTTTCATGAATGTAAACACACTGGCCATTTATTTCCTATTGTGCCAGATAATGGGGTGCCTTCTTTGTTTCTCAGATATAGTCTAGCAACCCTTTGAAATGTATCTCAAAATAAGGTTCTCTTCCCCTGCTGTGTTTCTATACCTGTTTATTCCTTGCTGAAATTCTTACAAGCCTTCATCAGCGTTCATCTTAGATGAGTGATGAAAGACCTATTGTGAATGAGACAATACTTAATTTACATTGCAACAGGGACCGGTGAATAAACATCCCTTGTCTGACAGAAAACCGGTTTGCCAACTCTGCTTGATATAGACTTTAAAACATATTTTCTGTTTATATACACAACTCCTCCCATAGTATCTGTATGTACATTTCACAATGGTATTAATGACCAGTGTGACCCGGCTTTGATTTAAGACCTCATGTGACATTCATTGCTGAGCCAGAATGTTCATATCAGAATCAGGACATTCCTGTAATCTCCTTGCCAATTGGCTTTGAGGAGTTCTTGGGTCATAGCATGGAAGAAGAAGAAGAGACTGTAAAACTTGGAAGGAGGAGAGGGCCAATGGTAGTTAGCAGTTATTTCATAAATCTTGCAGATAGGTTGGAAGGTAAATAACAAGAAGCAAAGATCTTAGTAGTGGCTAATAAGGTCAAAATCAGTAAGGAGAATGGCTAATACTGAGTGTGAGGAGGAGCTGACAGTATTTGTGGGTATCAATTGTTACTACTAGATCAGAATTATGGGTGTCACAGTTCACGGCAACTGCACCTGTATACCCCCTCTGTGGTACATCAAGGGCACCCACTTGAGGTTCCCGGCTTTTCAGCCGTCACTTCTCTTGGGGAGATACCCACATTTCTCTCTGTCTCTCTCTCTCTCTCGATTGGGGTTTTTCCAGGCTGCACAGTTTCCTGCCTACACGGTGATGTCCCCAGCAAGCCAGACTACCTAAAAGGCCAGCATCTGCACGTTGCTTTCTCTCCAGAGGCTCTGAACAGTGTAATTGCCTGCAGTTACATGTTACCACATAACTCTTTACAAGCAAGCACCTTTATTGTTAAGGTGACAGTATTATAGAGAAAGCATATTAAAACAATAAAAGAACCTGCACGCTTACCAGATGTCACCCCAACTCCATCCTTGGGCTATCAGAAGGTATGCACCCATACAACCAGTGTATTGCTATAGTAAGCAATTTGTAGATACATGTGTTGGGTAGGAAAACAATTGGCTAAGAAGAGATGTTCATAGCCACTAGCAATGTTAAGTGGACTTCTACAACTAACAGTGAGAACTAATCACATTTTCTTCCGCCCACCAGCCCATGCTCCATTCAATTCTCTCTTCTTTGCGCTTCCATTGTCTCATTCTGCTCTTAACTTTATATCTTTTTCACGCCATCCTACACACTTGGCACTGTCTCCCTTATTCTATGTATCAACCAACCACCTCCGTAAACCCCACCTTTTTGCTTGATCTTCCACAGTGACTTCTGTGACGGGTTGGATCACAGAAACCCCCTTGGGAGCTGCCGCCCGATGTGCAAAGACTACTTCTATTCCTGTTTTCCCTGCCAGCTCAGTGGCTCCAGCACCCTGTCTTACTGAAGCCAGACATACCCGTCTGCTCCAACACAGACCCAGGGTCTGAATTACCTGCCCCAAAGCTGCAGGTTTACCTGAAAACAGCTCACAGAAGTGTGCTTGTCTTTAGCACTCACATGCCCAACTCCCAATGGGGTCTAAACCCAAATAAATCCGTTTTACCCTGTATAAAGCTTATAC
This sequence comes from Platysternon megacephalum, assembly GCA_003942145.1. NCBI lineage: Eukaryota > Metazoa > Chordata > Testudines > Platysternidae > Platysternon > Platysternon megacephalum. The sequence continues at coordinate 2,056,195 of QXTE01000076.1, forward strand.
AAGGTAAACTCATAAATTGTTCGCCCTCTATAACACTGATAGAGAGATATGCACAGTTGTTTGCTCCCCCAGGTATTAATACATACTCTGAGTTAATTAATAAGTGAAAAGTGATTTTATTAAATACAGAAAGTAGGATTTAAGTGGTTCCAAGTAGTAACAGACAGAACAAAGTAAGTTACCCAGTAAAATAAAATCAAATGCGCAAATCTATGTCTAATCAAACTAAATACAGATAATCTCACCCTCAGAGATGATTCAGTAATTTTTTTCTCAGGNACAGAAAGTAGGATTTAAGTGGTTCCAAGTAGTAACAGACAGAACAAAGTAAGTTACCCAGTAAAATAAAATCAAATGCGCAAATCTATGTCTAATCAAACTAAATACAGATAATCTCACCCTCAGAGATGATTCAGTAATTTTTTTCTCAGGCTGGACACCTTCCAGGCCTGGGCACAATTCTTTCCCTTGGTACAGCTCTTGTTCCAGCTCAGGTGATAGCTAGGGGATTCTTCATCATGGCTCCTCTCCCATCTCTCTTCTCTTCCACCCCTTTATATATCTTTTGCATAAGGCGGGAATCCTTTGTCCCTCTGGGTTTCCACCCCCCCCTCACTGGAAAAGCACCAGGTTAAAGATGGATTCCAGTTCAGGTGACATGATCACATGTCACTGTAAGACTTCATTACCCACTTGCCAGCACACACATATATAGGAAGACTCACAGGTAAATACAGCCATCTGCAGACAATGGTCCTAGTTAATGGGAGTCATCAAGATTCCAAACCACCATTAATGGCCCACACTTTACATAATTACAATAGGCCCTCAGAGTTATATTTCATATTTCTAGTTTCAGATACAAGAGTGGTACATTTATACAAATAGGATGATCACACTCAGTAGATTATAAGCTTTGTAATGATACCTTACAAGAGACCTTTTGCATGAAGCATATTCCAGTTACATTATA